>JARHVA010008615.1:0-322500 GCA_037957365.1 Torreya grandis | reverse complement strand
AGGATGAAAAGAGAGGTCCATAAAGAACCAATGTCACTGTTGAAAAATAATTGAGATTTCTCTGAACATAATTTTGGTTAGGTTATGAATACTTTATTTATTAAATAAAACACATTAAAATATATAGTGTATTATTCTCATACAAAGAAAGATTCAACACCAATCTAAAATCCCACAAGTCTTTTTATCCTAACTCCTAAAGATCCTCCCACAAATCTATATTCTATGAGTTTCTATAGCTCACGTAAAACTCATATTATTCTCACACAATAATAAACTAACTGGTTTATATACTTACATATATAGTAAACTACCCATTACATGTGAGTAATAAACATGATAGTTTTGACGGAGGCCTCATTATATTATTTAGTGCCAACTACTTTCTCATGCAAGTACCCAATATTCGTAGTAGATCGACAACTCTATAAGGGGTCCTGAGGAACGGAAAACATGTTGTGGGAAAGTAGGGCTATTTTTATTTTTACTACATATACAAATTTCATGGGATGATCTATGTATCTCACTTGTTAACCCAAACTTTTGCATCTACTAGTTAGAGTATTTTAGGCTATTATTGTTCAAACAAGTTCTTATCACTTGCACATTTTCTTAGTATGTCTCATTTATGTGAAGGATTGTTACAATTCCTATGTGGTACTTTTCATTCCCTTTTTTCATCACATTATCCTTGATATTTCCCTTGATGAATATTTTTTTTATTATCTAATCATACTATCAATCAAACTTCCTATTGTAACACATCATTAGTTTTCCTCTTGTGAGTTACAGTATAAGATCTCAAATAGGACCAAATATTCCTCAAAAAATACCCCTATCTTCCAAAAATATAATGTGCTATGTCTTAACATGTCCAGAAATAACCATACTCTTCTACATTATAGACTAACACAAGTATTAAGTTGATTTGTCATTTTTACATATTTTCTTGGTGATCATATATTTGTTTGTATTCTTATAATATATTTATATTTCTATTATTCACATATTTTTGTTTTTGAATTATTTTATCCTTCTTACACATTGAAAAAACATTTATATCTAATTTTGTAACATTTATTTACTAACGTTCTTTTTTAGTAATTTGGTTTCATATTTTCATTTTCTTTACTTATAATTTTTTTAAGCTATTTTGATTATCATTATTTTTTGACCTTGAATTTTCTCACTTTTTAGAAAATAATAATACATGCATCATATATTTTATCATAGCATAAACAAAAATAAAAAAGTTCTAGAAATAAAATACATTCATAACATCCATGAGTCAGAGAGAGTCAAACTTTGATAAAAATAACATAATCATAGTATAACATACAACTTTAATTGAAAGGCCCATCATAAAACTATACTACACCACCCATAGAGGCTTGTGATTTCCCTCTATGAATAGTATTCTATAGCAAATGTGTCCATGATCAAAGACTGTCCACTTGTTCATATAGATTGGCCACTTGGGCCTGAACAACTATCAACTATCTATCTTTCACCAAGTGGGTAGCTCTCTCCTTAGCTAACATTTGTCATGCTTATATCTCCCCCTAACCAAATCTTGGTGGTTCTACATTATATGTCACATTTGATATTATTCGTAGCTCTTGAATTACCTACCAACTAATCAAAACCAACTAGCATATGCAAGTGATGAAGGCACCATAGGATCAACCATCCATATAGTATTTTATTGTGATAACACACTATCTAATATATCATGATGAGTTGTCTCCACCATAGTATTCCATCGGGTCTCCTCCACTACAACATATAAAAAATGAAAAACCAAAAATTACATTAAATCCCTCTCTCTCTCTCACACACACACACCCACACACACACACACACACACCCACACACACACACACACACACACCCACACACACACACACACACACTATATATATATATATATATCCAAAATCAAATCATATATCTAACACATATATCTATATAATATTAAAATAATCACAATAAAACACATCTTACTCACTAAAAGTCACTCCATCTACTCAACCACTGAGCACCTCTTGTGTACCATGGCTCCGTGGTGCTGAGAAACATCTATACTATCTAGGATGAATCATATGATCATGTTGTGCTCCAATACTAATCTTTCTCATAATCAACCAACACAATGTAAGTTGGTCTATTGGATCTCACTATGGTTGTATCTATGGCTACACTCGAGCCCATCTCCATTTTTATGGCCATGGTCATGGCTTTAGTATCTATTGTTATGTTATAATAGCCAATACTCTCTCTCTCTCTCTCCTTTAGTTGTATCTTAAACTCATTATCATTAATTTTTCATCTAAAATACCTCATTCAACTAGGTTGTATAATGGGAACCTTCACTAGTATCCCTACACCTCCCACACCACATTCCTCCCTCTTGTGTTGAGCCCAAAATGTAAGAATCACTATAGGTTCCATTGAATTTGGTAACCCAAACTATCATTACATGATGTGTTATATGAATATCCAACCACCAAGGATAGTGTCCAATAATCCTTATTTGACCTTGTCCCTAAAAAGTACTTAGCCATGATGACCAAGTATGTATCATGCCTTGATATGGGCACCAAATAATCTAACCTTAATTCATAATCTGTAACACCAGGACATGTGGCACAACATGCACCACATGGTCCTATATCCACATCTACACACTTGATAGGGCATCATCCACATCATGAGGTAATATTTCTAGACTATACATAGGAAATCTCTCACAAATTTAGCTAGCAAAAATTACAACAAAACCCATTATTTGTTGGCCCCTGTATTAAATGCTATAAACTAGCTATACCCAAATCAAAAAACCTAAATCATATAATGCTCTATGCTCTAACATCAATCAAAAAAAAAATATTTAATATACAAAGGGACCTTCCCACCCAAATTATGACAAATCAATTGAGTTGTCACAAGTCCAATAATGGCCTTCTAGATATCTAAAATTATCGAAACATACACATCAAAAAGATGCACCACCAACTCAGGATAGACATATCTCTTCAAGCCTATCACCCACAAAGCTAAGGATTACCTAACATCATCATTATATAGAGTATTTCACACACTAATATGCTTATAATCAATAATATTAACAAAGCATGTACATCCTCTAGGGTAATACCCACCTCAATGGTATACCCATCCACCACCCACCCAAAAGTATTAGTTAGTCTCTCTAATATACCTAGGAACATGGTGATTCATGAAACATTTAGTGTGATACATCACATCTCCATAAGCCCACCAAATCCGAGTGTAGTATGTTGAGCCTGATCTATGATAGACAATCTATCTAGTAGATCTAATAACTAGAGTGCATCTACTAGTCTACAAAGTCTTTGTCACCTCTACAAAATGCCAAAAAATCAAGCACATATTAGATATCTATCTAAAAATTAACATAAATCATACTTTAAAAATAAAAAATAAACAATCAAATTATCTACTTCATCGACCATGTACAACACTACATCGACCCCGATTTATCATATACCTGAATATATTAGCCATGTACAAAACTACATCAACCATCTATTACACTCAACATGATAAACCATGTCACTAGTCTATATCAATGTTGCCTAAATTCAAATTATATCAGCCTTTATATACTATATTATCCCTTTCTACAAACTACATCATCAAGAGTGTATGTTTTTGGCCATTTTTCTACACTATCGGCCACAAACTATGTTCTCGACCACCCTCAATATAATTATATCAACCATCATAAATGCTATCAGTGACTTCTAAAAATACTCCTTTTTCAACTACATCAGCCTAGCCAAAACCATATTATTTATGTAATAATTTTTCACTAAATCATCTTAAATACCCTTGATCTAATTTTTGACATTTTATCTTTTACCCATTTCCCATTTCAATTTTTAGTCTATTACTACACTTTCTATGGAAAATACCACTACACAAATTTGCCCCAACATCTAATTTGCTAAATATAGTACATTTTAATTAAAAAAGGTCATAAATTTACAATAAATGCACACCATATGTGGACTACACCAGCTACCACTGTAATATGTCCTTTGGCACATCCACCTCCATGAGCTCATCATCTCTGTCTTTTCTAAATTTGGTTACATAAAGCTTTGATATCTAAAAATATAAAATGTGCAAATAAATACCAATTTACCCATTTTATATTAAAATTTTGAAAATATTAAACCTTTAATTATTTATAGATAAATTATCTATTTTGATCATAACTTTGTTTCTATAAGTCCTTTTCACAAACTGAAATAAGCTCTAGAATCCTAACAAAGTAGATAATTTTTTTAGTTATGACACCATATTTTTATAAAAGTTTCAAATTTTTAATTTTTTGGTTCATCTATTATTTTTCACACTGGATGCCTTTCTTCATATACTCCATGTATAGCCCCTCTTCTAAAACAAAAGGGTTAGTTAAGGTATGTGTTTACAACATTATTTAAGTTCATTTATTGTCCTCTTTCTAATGTAATTTTCTAGCTAAGTTAGTGTGTTTATATTTTCTTTCTCGAAGCACATCCCATGTTACACTCTAGTGACACATGATGAGATTTGAGAGGGGCATATGTATACACATAATATTTTTAGACTTTATCATTTATTGATACTTTTTCTCTTGCAACAATCTATTGAATATTAATCTCTCTAAGTAAATTCCTTAAAGGGTGCACAAGGAAAGGGGGTGGGTAGAATGATGGTTCTTCATGAGAGACATTTTTATTTATTTATCATGCCTATATCCACTAAACTTCCCCCATACTTGATTCCATAAGAAATATTCCTCATAATATCCCTTAACTAAACCAAGACCTGCTTTTTTTGACTATATCACCCCAGGTTGATGTAGTATTTTCTGCTTCCTACCAAATTTCAAACTAGGTTAGCCTAGGTTGACGTAGTCCTAAAGTTACAACATACACTTTTCAACTAAGTCGGACTTAGATGACCTAGTTTAGGTTAAATGATAAGTTTTAAATTACATCAAGGCTAGATGATGGCATCGGATAAAATTATGAGAAGTGTTATGATCATCCATCACTATAAATATAAGTCCCGTTTAGATCCAATAGAGAGGAACAATCATTTCCACACTATTATTACTCATAATTCTACTTAAGTGTATTTTGTAGAATTCATTGCTTAGATATTGTCTTAGAGGGGAAAAACTTGTATTGTGAAGCTTTAGATGTAATAGGAGGAGTCCTTTTTAGCCTAGATTTTGATTCAACTATTGTGATCTTATAGCCACAAAAATTTATTGTAAATCACCATTAGCCAAGGGGGAAATTGAGGCTTGATAGATATACTCAAGGTAAGTATTTCTAACCCTAGATCTTTCATTTGATAGATAGATATTACATAATTAATAGATTGTATAGATGTATACATACTTGTTTGAATCTCCTCTACACTTATACTTAGTGTGGCTATAAGGTTTTTCAAAATTTTCATTTTCCACTTTAGTTAACATAGGCCCCCATTTACCTACCATGGATCCTTACCCATTTTATTTTAATCATTGGACCCTTATTTTTATTGCTAGCTTGACAATACTAGATTAATATTAAAAGAACTAGTTAGGGTTATTTAATTATATTGATTTCCTATAAGGTTTGAAACCTTCTCCGTTGATATCAGGTTATAAGTTATCCTATAGATAAGTTTAGTAGATCATTTTGATCATGCCCCAATATAACTTAGTACCAATAAGCTCTATCTAATTTAGCTTCTCCAAGTCTAGATCTATTAAATAGGATAAGTTGAAAGTTAATCCTAGCTTGTTACATACACCTTCAAAGTATTATTTGTATAAAACGACTTTCAAAAATACGCTTAATGTTATATTTGAATGTTTTTTTCAATCTTATAAATGACATGTGGGTTGTATAAATTTTAGATTGCATGTATAATAATTCAAGCTGTTAAATGAAGTTACAAGTTATTCTTGTGAAAATACATGTCATTTTCATGTTGTATGTTGTGTGTATCAATCTGCATGCTTGTAGGAGAAACATTTGACTTTTTAAATCCACTACACATTGTGAGCCACCTACCAAAATTTCCAACAAGAAGAATAAGAAGCCATCTAACATTAGATAATGTAAATTGAAGTTAAATTTACTTTTGGTGGGTTTTTAAATAATTGTAATATAACTTAGGTTTGATTCACATTGAAAAACATGTTTTGAAAAGTCTTTCAAGTCGATATGACTTTGAGAAGCATAGGCAAAATTAAAAACATTTATAAATAAGTTAAAAATTCATATGATTGATTTTCATTGAAGAATGAACCATATAAAACACATCAATGCATAACGATACAAAATAATAATTAGAAATCCAATGATATGGATTAAAAACTTTAAAAATTATGAGGCAGGTATATGAAATTTTATACAATACAAAATGGAATATAGACATACACCAATGAATTAATAACTTAAAATTAAGATCTTTAAATTTATTCTTATGAAAATAATTCATTTTGATTCGAGATGTCTTTGGAAAGACATTCACATTTTGAAACTAGTTTAATAATTATTTTGACCTCTTTATGATTTTTTATCAATTTAAATGTCAACATGATTTGATTAGGTTAGAATGTAATTGAAACAAGGATTGAAAAATGGATTTTTGAGAAATTTCAAATCTGATGATAACAATTGGCTTTGATTGGGAACTTTAAACTGCAAAGTACTGAAGATAAATCTAGACTTTAGTTTTGTACACAAGTACTTTAATCATTGGGAAATGGATTCATATTCAATCATAAAAATCATTTAATAGAGTAAATTTTACAAAGACAAGGATGAAATAAACAAGAAACCATAAGAAATGAAATGGAATAACGCAACCAAAAGAGCATAAAACATGGAACATAAGTAAATCCTAAATTCACCTATTTACATGAAGGGGACAACCTGCTTTCACTTGAAATATTGATTTAAATATTTACTACTATAGGAAAAAGAAAGGTTCATACCATATCTATAAGATAATTATAATGTATTATCATCACAGAAGTGTCTAATATTAATTGAACCCATCCATTGAGAATAAAACTTGCGATGATAGCCTTTTAGTTCTCTTCACTTATCCCATAGGAGTACAAGATCTCCAATTTGAAATATATTTTATTCATCTTCTTGTCAAAAAATATTTTGAATTGATCTTGGTGTTCTAAAATTCTATAAACAACAAGAACTCTTTCTTCTTCAAGTTTATTTAGATACAAAATCTGTTTATCTAGTGAAATTTAAAATTAAAAATTTTCAATTTCTATTTCCAATTGCAATATAGGTAATTCAAGCATTATTCGTATTGCAATATTTATTCTATATAAAAATAGAAAGGATACATCCCAATGGATTTTTTAGGATTGATATAATTTTCCCATAATGTATCATACAAGCTTTTATGCCAATTCTTCTAATTTTCATCTACAAACTTGCAAATGATATTAACAAGTTTTTTGTTATTATATTATGCATGACTATTTCTTTGCAGACAACAGTTAAAAGAATGAGACAAGGATATTCCATAACCTTAAAAAAATATAACCAACTCAACTAAATAAAAATTAGAAGCATTATCAATCACAATATTTTGAGGAAAATTGTACCTTACCAAAATATTCTCTTTGCTAAAGTTAAAGACTATCTTCAAAGTTGTTTGCTTTACTAGAATTACTTTAACCCACTTTGTGAAATAATTTGTCTATATGATAAAATGTGTATGGAAAACACTTGAATGAGGATTCAACATTACAATGAAATCCAACCCCCATTGTTGAATGGGTTCTTTAATTATAATTGGCTTGAGCTGAAAAGTAACAAGTTTTGACCTATCAATAAATTGTTGACAAGATTCACATTTTCTTACCCATTCATAAGCATCTTTGAATAAGGACAACCAATAATAATGATATCTCAAAATTTTGTATGTTATTATTGATTTAGATAAATTATTGCCTCAATCCTGGTCATGAAAATATTAAAGAATATTTTTTTATTTTTATTTGTCCACACATCTCATAAATAAACCATCAATATTATTTTTGAACAAAGTTACATCCCAAATAATATACTTGATTTCATCTTAACTCTTTTTAATTATTTAACATATAGATATAGTGAACATTATCCATATGTTAGGAAATATGTAATATCTAAATACCAATCATTTATAGATTCAATAAATGATACCAATGGTAAGTTATCTAGCTTGTGATCATCTTCACTTATTGAAGTAAGAACTACCTAGTTATCAATATATTTTACCATGAGCTAACATAATCCTTTACCTCAGACCAACTTAGTAGGCTTTATATCTAGATCATATTCATAAAATTTCAAAATCTAAATACCTCTCTTCGAGCCAACTTCTTGTTGAATCAAAATATATTTCATGGTTTTATAAGGCACCATCACAATGGAATGTGAATTTAAAATATAGTAAAGGAGTTGTCTAACCTCTTTGACAACTGCATATAAATGATTTTTAATATGAGAGTATTTGAGTTCATAGTCTTTAAAACCATAACTCATGAAGGAAATAGATGACTGTATCCCTTTGTCATTATTCTAAATCAAAATAATTGAGAGAGTGTGATATGAATAATAGAAATATATAATGAAATATTTTTTGAAATGAAGACATACCAAAGTGGGTGCACAAATAATTGCAATCTTTATCTTCTCAAAATCATATTTCCTTCATTGTTCCATTTTAAATAAGGTTTGCCTCTCATTTGTCATAAATATGTCTTATGAGTTTTGTGTAACATCCCCACAAAGATTTACTAGAATAAGGATTTTTTTTTTAAATTTTACATTACACATACTCTTTCATTAGATTACACCACAAGAATTTAATTAGTTATATTATCATACTAATTAAATATGTTAAACATAAAGTAAACATGTAACATTAATAGTTACTAATCACTATCATCACATGTAATAATACATAATTGCATAAGGAAAGTAATTACATAAAATCAAACCACAGTTGGTACAATAATGTAACCATTGTTGTCAATATACAATAAGTAATCAATTGCATTTCTAACTAGCATTATGGCTCAACATATATACAATAATAGATATAATTCTTGATGGAGCATGAATCACTCAAACTTTAGTATCTCTAATAATATTAAGTGTAGTCTCCAATAAGTGCTACAGTGGGGAGGGAGAGAATCATCCGAACACTTTTCCACACCAACCATAGACCATCAATCTCCTGTACAATCTGCCAAATAGGGAATGACCCTCCCTTCATGGATGGGTGGATAGTGATGGTGCAAGAATCCAGAGAGACATGCTAGTATCCATGTGTCGTACGATTTCTAATACATGATGTGTACCAAAGATAAAATATATTCTAACATGATATCACACAAACATGCAAATCATACATATGAAATTATAGTTTATATATAAACATTACTTTGGCCAAAGTTTTTAAATATCTATTGATTTCAAGGATCAGTCAAACTCATACACACCACTTGATCAAATCATCTTCATATGGCATTGGTGGTGCTAAAAAATCTAGTGAAGTCCATCTCACTGCTTAGTTAATACCACCAATGCAGGATTTAGTTAACATTCATATAACCAATACATTCATATAGATTATTTCTACTAGAAGGTATAAAACATGATAAATACAAGAATAATCATAATACATCATACATTTAATCCATCAAACATATGAATGAATTTATACTATATTATTCTACACAATAATAAATAGTATAACAATTAAGTTTAATTACCAAATGAGTAAAATATAAACTTGGACTGCATTACTAAAACATTTGAGTAAATTCAATTATTTTAAAACTAAAAATATCATAGTATATTGTTCATATTACTAATTTACAAACACCAGTCATAAATAATCAAAAGATCAATAAATCATAAACAATCACACATTCTTCCATTTATAAAACTCAATATGATTTAAAGACACCTTATGCATTAATTATAGTTTCTTATCTATCAAGATTTCATGACTTAATTTACTAGTCACAATCTATAATTATAGGCACACATCCCATTCTATAAATAAAAGCTATATGTGTATATGAGAACTCCTTAATATATATAATTACATACAAAATTACTTTTCTGACCTACTAACAGTACTTTTCATAATTCTTATATCATTTTATGAAAAAGATTTCAAGAATCAAATATGGTCTTAATATTTCCATAACCCTTATTTAACATAAAAGATATAATTTCAATAAGGCTCATATTCATTCCTAATTCATTTTTTTTGCTATTTCTCAAATTTTAAGTCCTTAGACTGTGTATATGTTAATATTAGTTATTACGAATAGAGGGTAATAATTCAATCAACACTAAGCTCTAACTTTTTTAATCAAATATAAGTTTATACTCTTTCAATGTTTTCTATATAAATATATAAGATCAAAATAAAATCAACAAGATTTAACACAATAGTTATGTTTTCTACTTAAGTAAATAAGTCATAATTATCCATTCTAATTTTGACTCATTTGACTTCATAAAATTCACTATTTTAGATGTTAAATTCACTATATATATATAATTATTCTCTATTTAATGTTTAAATAACTCATAGTCCATATATTCTTTGGTCGTTCATGTTTAAACTCACAATTTATAAACAAATATACACAACCCATTCATGTATATATATATATATATATATATATATATATATATATATATATATATATATATATATATATAATCATAGCATTTTATACATATATGCACATTCATTCATGTATATATAAACTCATAGTGTTTTATACATATCTGCATAGTCCGTTCATGTATATATATATATATATACATATATACATACATACATACATATATATATACATACATACATACATACATATATATATATGTATGTATGTATATATATACATACATACATGTGTGTGTGTGTGTGTGCATGTGTGTGTGTGTCTGTGTGTGTATACTCATAGTTTTATTAAACAAATGTCTAAAGTTCAATCTATAAACATAATCCAATTTTTTATGTTTGATATAAACATAGGGTATATATATAAATATATATACTATTTATATTTCCAAAACACTTAGTTAGATATACATTTATAGATACTCTATTCTAGTTTCAAGATTACATAGTCCTAACACTTTAATTTGTTTGTGTACATTTACATTTTTGTGTATATACACAATCCTTATATTCTACTCAATTGATAAGATACAATCGATGTATACATATATATTCATTGTCCCAAATGTCTCAAGCTTAATATTGACATATGTATATATGCTGGTACTTATAATATAGTTATCATTAGGTATATTATCCCTAATGGATCTTATAACTAAACATTTCCATAAAAATATTTTGTGAAATCATCTAAATGTTCTCTAGGTTTTGTATGACAATACACATAGTCCATGTAGATAAATCTGCCCTATTTTAAAATTTTACCTAGGTCACAGTTATGTATAACCCCTATTTTATGTTAAACATAATAATAATAACCCCCAAATCAACATTCATCCTATATGCTACACTATCTTCAACATACAATATTCAAACATTATTTTTGTATACACAAAATTTTTGTATTATGTCTATATACTCAGTAGTTTGATTACCTACTTAAGTAAGTATATATACATGATACATTTTTATCAAAACTCAATTTATGTCTATATGTCAACCATCTATCCAAGTTTAACACATAATAAATCTAATTGCTTTTTATAGTATTTAGAGGATATGGGGTTAGCTCTATGGACAACCAAAACCTCCATAGGTCTAAGCTTGTATCCTTATAAAAATTCAATACATTTTCTAAACCCCTAGGAAATCTGATAACTACAGACACAATTCCATTTTAAAGCAATAAAAAGCAAATAACATTACCAACCTTAATAATGATTTTGATTTACAAAAGTATTAACCAGAATCTCTGTCCTTCACTATTCCCTTTTTCTTCTCCTCTTCCCTGTGTGTCCCTTTTCTTCTCCCATTCTCTTATTATCATATATTTTTCCATCTATCTTTTCATTAAAAAATTTCATGCCACTGTCAGCTTCTAGCTCATATCCGATGTATAATCCCAATTTTTATTCAAACTCATCTTATCCATAGTTAACTTCTATTAACCATACCATAAAATCCTTAATCTTTCTCTTACTTGAACTTTACTCAATCTATTAATCATTATTATGTTTAAATTTTTTTCATGATTAATTATGCTACATGTCTGAGTTTTCTACTCAAAAAGTCCACTTTAATATTTATTCAAAAAGATAGCTAACACTTTAATCTAAACATAGTCTATGCATGTTAACAAAGACTTAGGTTTATATCCTAAGTTAGTGTTTAGGATAATTAAATCTCTTTCAAAACTTAATCAAAGATAATAACCTCATGTATTTTATAGTAATATGACTAACACAAAGTCTATTATCTTCTTATATCAAAAATGGTAAACCAAACAATTATTTATTTCAATCATAACAATATAATCATTTTTATTATTACTAGTTTATATAGATTATCTATGCCTTTCATTATCTTAGTAGCTTAAGGCATATATTGATATTACCAAATATCAATAATAGCAAGCTTAATGTTTTAAAACATTGTAAAGACATTTTGTTAGTCTATATATAATAGTAAATAGATATTATCCACATAGATTTACATTCCTTAAATCATAAACAAACAAGAGTAAAGTATCCCAATATAATCATATCGCAACATTATGCACTAAATCTATGTAATATATGCACAATTCAATCATATACAAGATTTATTCCATATATATGTACTAAACTAAACTAATACCCAATAACACATAAAAATCTAATATCAAAATGCAAATAACTTTAAAAATATACTAACTCTAATAATCCACACACAATGCATATAACATATAAAATATAATGTGGTGTGTGCATGGGTTTTAGTAGTTCCTTTGTCATCCTTCACCATCTCCATCTACGTCACCCTCTCCTATGATGCTCTCCCTCCGTCATGCTCTGAGGGATGAACTCTCCTACATCCATCTCATGACAATAAGGTAGTTAGCTTAATACATCATGATATATACCATAAAAAAATGCTATAAAAATTATAAACATAATCATAATGTATAATATTCACAATATAGACAACTCATATCAATGAAATCATGAAATCCAAGTAACATACAACTATCCCATAACAACTCATGACTTACAGTTTAGTTAAAAATTAACTAATAAGTCCAAAAACTATAATAATCCATGGATAATTAGGTAAATCATCTTAGTGAGAAATCAAGATATAACATTTTGTAAATTCAATTATAAGCCTTCTCAAGAAATTTTATTTATCGAAGAAGGAATGAACTCCAGGCTTAATAGTTGGCAAAGACAGTTTCTAAATCATTTCAACTCTCTAAAGATCAATATTGATTCCCTATTTTCAAATGATATGTCCAAAAAAATCACTTTAAGTTAATCCAAAGATGAACTTTTTTGGTTTCATATAAATACCATGAAGACAAAAAATGTCAAACACTTTTTCTAAATGCTCATAGTGGTCTTCCCTCTTATTTGAAAAAACTATCAAATCATCTAGGTGAACTATAATTATTTTCTTATTTAGATCATTGAAGTGAGGTCCATTATTATTTGAAACATTTATCCTACATTGATGAGGCCAAAATTCATTCTATGATATGTGAATGTACTCCATGGAGTAGTGAAATTCATTTTATGTTTATCTTCTTTGGCCACCTCTATTTGATTATATCCTAAAAAACTATCCATCATGGAAAGAATATATGAGCCTGTGACTAAGTGAAACAAATAATCCATAATAGGCAATGGAAATTTATCCTTTAGATAATCATGATTTCAATTTAAAAAATCTACTCATATCCTAATCTCTCTATTTTCATTTTGAACTGGCATGAGATTCACAATCCAAGTTGAATGATGAATGGGAAAAATGATGCGCACATTCAACATTTTATAAAAATTCTCAAAATAATCCCAGATATATTTGGATTATACTATTTTTTATTTGTTTAAAAGGTTTTACATTATATTTGAGACACACTATATGGTGCATCTCTCTTGGCCAAAAAAATTTGAGATTCAATTTAATAATAAGAAAGAATATCAATGTAATTTTCAATAAGTGAAATAAACTTTCTTTTCTCTTTGGATAAAAAACACTTACCAATGTTCACTAGCCTTGGCTATTATTTAGATCCAATGTTCACTTTTTCATAGTCGGTTGAGTTGAGAGAATATTTTTGCATCTTCTTTTCAATAAACTTGTCATGTCTATCATAAATTTATTTTAGAGAAATTAAACCTTTAGGAATTCTTCTCCCTTTAAACTTAATCGCTCGTTATTCATTTTGTACTTTATAAATTCCCTCTTTATTAGTTTACACTAGAGATTACATGTGTGGTGAATCACTCCCTTAAAAGTATAAATTTTTGAATATATATATATATATATATATATATATATATATATATATATATATATATATATATATATATATATATATATATACATTTTAAATAAAAATAACAATTTATTGATCATTGTTGAATACCTTCTATTTTTTATAATTATCTGGCACACCGGTCTATACACCAATTCAATAGTGTACTTATCTTTTCTAATATCAGAATGTAGAATCGATAGGGAAGAAAATATGAAAAGAGCATCAAATTTTACATTATTATCTCTAGGGAAAACTATTATGGAGAAAGCTTCAAAAGCTTCAATATTATCCCATGCATTATTTTGATAGCACTTCATATGATTATTCATCACTTGATATTGGCATTTGATCTACTTCACATCCAAATTTATATGCCCTTATAATTTTATATTCTTAATTCTCAATTCTTTAATAACTTGTAAGCCAATGAGTAAGGATTTCTATTAGGAAATATTTTTGGTACATTAATACTATAATTTGTATGAAAAAGGAATAAAATCCTTACTTAGAGACATAAAAATGACCCCTACACCTGTACGAATTGATGAACAACTTCCATCAAAATCAAGCATCTTGATGTCATTGGGATTGATTTCTATCACTTGAGGTATATTCAAATATTCCTCTGACATGAGCATATAGTTTCCTACTATTGCATCCTCATGTATAATATCAAATATTAGGTCATCAATCTTCTTTAGTTTATACCTACTTTTTACTTTACGTTCTAAGTGCTACTTAACTCATTTTATTTGAATCATAACATGAGATAAATTGAATTGATTTTTTTACCTAATTCTTTTCAAAAGCTTCTTCCTAGTAGGATGCCATATACATCTAAGATATATGCCTCTATGTTATTCATCTTGATTATATTATGATGGAAAGAGGCTAAAGTGACTTGGACATCTTCAATTTGGCCATTCAAGGGTACCTATTTTGATTCTATGGAGTAATAGTGGTTGAAGGTTCTGGTATAAGTAAAACTTAGGGCATGAGAAAATTTGTTTGACATCACATTGTTAGAGGCTCTGATATTAATTATAAATTTACTCACTTTTCACCCTTTGAGTAAAAGGGAGATGTAAAAGGTTCTACCTTACCAGACTTAGAAGTGGCAACAACCATGAAATTAAAAGCATTAAAAGATGGGGTTATCAGGATCCCTTTTAACATTTGATTTCTTTACATTAGGGTTTTTTAACTTGATAAAATCAACTAGCATATCTAATTGATTAGGATTTGATCTTAGATATTTATCTTGGGACATTTGAATTTTGGTCTTATTTACATGCTCAATAATGTTAAAAGCTATTAGACTAGTGGAAGAAGAATTTTCACTATTTGTAATAGTTTAGGGCATTTTTACATCATTATTGGAAGGAATAATGACTTTTGGATTAAAAATATCAAAGGTTTTAGGAGGGTTACATATCTTAGTCACATGTTTTTTTATTTTACTTGACTTGGTGGTGTGTTCCCTTAAGCAAGCATAACCTTTGGAGTTTCTTATTAATTTTTAGCTTTCTATTATTTATTCACTTTTTCTTTTTGATTTTATGTTCTGGTGAAGACTGTAAATGATTGATAATTCATATCAGCAACTGTATCATCATAGTTATCTTCTACATAATCATATTCTAGGTATGCATTAATGGAGTTACCATCATAGTTCCTTTGATTAAAATTATTGAGGGCGTACATTTTCTATCTCAAGTTCTTCTTCTTCATATCTGAATATCTCTTCTATTTATAGAATAATATTCACATGAGTAATTAAATTGGGATTTTGAGGTGCTTATATGTTAATCTAATTTTATTAAGGATATTTAAAACCTAGACACTTTCCTTGGTAAGGCACATAGTTCCACCTTGAAACATCCTGATAAGGAGGAGATATGGATTTTTGGGGTAATTACTTCTTTAGACCTCATATCATTGGCCATTTTTTGAATAAGGTGTTCAGTGGAAATCTGATTTTAACCTCTTACTTTAGCTTAAATGAAGGTTCCTTCTTTGATTTATAAACCATTATCATATCATTCTCAACATCAATGACTAGTGTCTAAGCTACATATAGGATAGCTATTTCTCTTCTTATCTGATAACTTACCTATGGAAATTATGAATTGATGAAGAAATACTTTTGATTTTTCATTATTCCCCTATCCATCACTGGTATTTTGGTTAACGACTTATTGATCTTAACTATAAACTCTCTTATGGGTTTGTATGTTTATTTTTTCATCTAGGTAATCTTAGAGAGAAATGCATGTGTATCTTCATATAGAAAGAATCAAATTTCAAACTTTGTCTTCATAGTATTCCAATTGGTTATTAGACTAGGAGCTAGGTGTTATAACCAATCAACTACTTCATTTTGAAGAGTTTCCACAAACAATCTAACTACAATTTCCTCATGTTCTATCCTTACTATTTCACATGCTACCTGTAAGGCTATAATGTGTTCATCTAGATGTTATTTTCCATCACTTGAGAAATTGGAAAAATTATTTCATGAACCTTTGGGAATTTCATGTAATTATCCAAGAGCTAGTGTCCCTATTGTGTTACCCCATGGTACTACCATATTTAGAGAAACTTTTTGTAAAGGTAGAATGGTTCCTAAGAGGATAAGTGCCTAACTCAAAATATAACCACCTTGTTACCATTTTCTTTTCTTGGGACTTGATGGAATACTTACTAATTTATTAAATTTAATTTTTTGTTCAAGACTTAGCTTAAAATTAGAAGTCTCTTTCAACTAAAAGAAACGGTTTGTATTTTCTTAAGAACTACTTGCTCTGGTCAATATTCTTTATTGTAGTTTGATAAAAAAAATTATTATTGATGAGGAGTAGTATGAAATTGAATTACCCTTTGAGATGACCTTATTAGTTGTGTTCTTCTCATATATAGTGTTTTGGCTCTTTATGTAGGAAAAATATGGTCTTATTCTTCTTCTAACATGTCAACAAATCTTCAAAACTAAATTTCACTAGTTCTATTATCCCACATAAATGTTCTCAAGTTTGATGAAATGATTTCTTGTGTTTCATGTACCCAATCAAGATTCATTTGGTAGACATGATATTGAACTATTAGGATGGCTATATGAAGAAACTTTATTGTCTAGGAAGAGGAGGTGTTCTGTGAACCACTCTAACCTTGATTAGTTCTAGTTGTCTTCTTGAAACAATTATTATAAGTTGATCATTAGTAGCATGATCTTCTTATTCATTAAGTACTGCAATGACTTCCTAAAAATGAGTGTTACTCACTATATTATACTAAGTGAGTTTTCAAATAATAGAAGTGATGTCTATTTTTTTTATCTTATATCCAATCAAGACTAGGTTGATGAATAAGACCTTGGTTTCCTATAATAGTCACATGATAATTTCATTGTTCAGGATTATGGGATGTTTGGCAAGCTTTATGAGCTATTATACATTAATAATTATTTAAACACATTCTCCATGGTGTAATTATTGATTAAATATAGTCAACATTATTTGAAATTGAGAAATATTGAATTCATCACATTCCCATTTACACTGTCTAATGTCTGAATCAATATCCAATTGAGTAGGTTGTTCCTAGTCAAGTTTTGGTTGTTGGACTAGTCCTTGTGTTGGAATAGTCATGAAAATAAAAATAATTTCATGTGGGTTACATGAAAATCACTATAACATGCCCATGGTGGGTGCCAAAAAATATTGGTAGAAAAATTTATAGGGTAAAAACTATGGGCTTTCAATTAACAATGTGGGGATGAAGTCCTTTCCTATTACTAGGTAGAGCTACCTTAATTAAAATATAATGACAATGTATAAAAAGAAATTATCTATAATAAAAATTTTATTCTAGGGGTTTTTTGTACTTTTAACCCCAAAATATAATAAGGTGGTAGAATGGAAAATTGAAAGGACAAGAGAGAGATTTTGATAGGAAAGAAGAGATAAATGAAAAATAAAAAAGGAAGAAAAGGATAATTTCAAACATTTAAACATAAAAAAATGCCTCAACTAACAAATATTGTATAGAATGGATTGTGATATTAGAAACCATTTTATTCAAATATGCAAAAAATATAAATTTCAAACGTAAGAATGAAGCCCATACACCAAGGATATTTTGAGTCCAATGAACTAAAAAACAAACCTGTATTTCTTTCATGAAATAAAAATAGTTTTATTTCTTTACTTTCACTTAAATTTCCTGATTTAAATTTTTAAATAAATATTATGATGGGTTTATACACTAAGAACATCAAACCATTAAAGATTCAATAGCAATATTGTAGAAATTTTGAAAGAAAGAACCAAAATAAATGAATATACTCATACACATCACTCATTTAAAAAAATTTATAGTTGAAAAGTCTTGTAAATTATTGTATCTATTCTTTGTAGAGCTATACATGTAAACTCCTATTTTTCTCTTATAAAAATTCTCACAGTGTCAAAAAGTCCATGTATAATGAATGAAACTCATGTTCATAGGTTATGAAGGCATAACCATCCCATAACCACCTTTTCAATAATAAATTTCTTATTTACAATTCACTTTTCCCTTTATGACTTAAAAAGTGAAATATAAACTTTCAAGTGATTTTAAAAAGTACAATGAAGAAATATAAAGTTAGAGAGAGAAAGGTATTTCGAGTGACCATGAAGAGAGAGAAGAATATTTTGTTGAGAGAAATGTTTATATGCTATTGTAAATAGATTTTAATCCTCTTTATAAGAATATTTGAGACTGTGCACTTTGAATTTATAAACAATTTGCATGATTCCTATAAATAGTGTGTAATGAGCATTAATACATTATGATTTGGCCAATTGATATCTAGTTCACCTATCTCAATTGTATGAGAAATGAAACAAGCTATAAGTCCAAATAACTTAACAATTTATGCATATATCTATCTGACCAACTAATAACCAACTCACATATCTCAATTGTATGAGAAATAAACATGAGTTGCCATGTCAGATCACTTGTTTTGGCTACTCTACATGTTTTCCTGCTTATTTGAAGGAATGAATGAGAATATTTTTCTTTTCATATAAAATTTGAGGAAAAAATATTCACATCACCATTTTCATTTTCATGATTATAGATCCCATCATCTTAATATACTTCCTAATATCTGGATTAGAGATATACTTGATTGAAATGTTCTAAGGATCTTATTACATGCCATTTTCTGATATGATAAAAAAATTCAATTGTGAATAGATTTAATGTATTCAACATGCCTTAGAGTTAAAACTAGTTTGGAATGAGGAATAACTATTGAGAGGATTAAAGGAATGAAAAATACATTTTTGAGCTCAAAATGAACTTCATAAAACTTTATATGAGTTTCAATCATTGCAGATCATCTCAAATTTTACTTTCCCAACTCAAGCTTTCAATATTTTGTCTCCATTATTCTAGGTTCCATGATTTTGTACTAATTTTCTCTTTTTTTAGATTAGGTTTTGAATCAGATTATTAGTTATTGTGTAACCTTATTTACTTAGTCAGTCTTTAGAAATGTTTATTGATTCAAAAATTAATCTTGAAACTTCTTTGTTATTCAAGGTCTCTGATTGATATTTTGGTATCAAATACAATTTTTGTGGATGTTTAGAAGAGTTTCAGGTATGATCTAGTATTTAAATACTGGTAGATATTATTTTGATGTTTGATTGAAAATATTAAGATGACATTTGAAATTTTCAAAATCCAAAATATATGTCAAGCTTGGAGATGTTATATGCTATATTCAACCTAAATACCTTTTATTTTATCAACTTATATGAACTTGAAATAACCATTATATAATTAAGATTATTTGATTAATATATTATTTAGTTGAGCTTTGAAAAACTATGTATACACACAATATTTTTAAACTCTATCAATTACTAATGCTTTTTTCTTGAAGGAACCCATCAAGACTCAATCTCTATGAGTGCATGCCTTAAAGGGTGCACCAGGAAAGGGGTGGGGAGACCATTAATGTTTCACAAGATTGTTGTTCCCTATACCACCACTTGAAACCAACATAAAGCTCTCATATATATATTTCCAAAAGCTTTGACACCTCCCTTACACACTCTTCCAAGAAATTCACCACTTCAAACAACCCCTACGTAAGCCAAAACCTCTTTTTATCATTTTTCAAACAAATTTATCTTGGGATGACCCTTTCCTCAAAATATAAGTATGTTACAGGATTAGGTTGGCCCTGGCCAACCTAGTCAGGGACCTAACTCCTTTATTTATTAAAGAATAGGGATGATTGGGCTGACTCTATCAGCTAAAACTTTAAAAGAGTTTAAGGTTAGATATATCTATATAAAAACATATTTTTCACCATTTAATTGAGAGATAAATAGACATAATAATTTATTTACACATCTACTTATCCACCACTCTACTCATACTACACTTAGAGAGAATAATCGTATCTTGTGAAAAATTGGGATTCACTAGGATGTCCCTGGCTAAACTATAGTCCATTTTCCATCCTTAGTTTATTTAACATACATAATAACCTCTTGAAAAACACCATTGGCCATGGGAGAGATTGAGGCTCGACAGGTTCATTTTCAAGTTAAGTATTCCTAACTCTTGTTCCTCTTTATTAAAGTAGATAGATTTGCATTTGTTAGCTTATGAATTTGTTTTTCTCTCCATGCATTAGGATTACCTCTACATTGACTTGAGTATAGTTATTATTTACATGTTTAATTTTATGTTTATTATCCCCATTTTGTGCCACATGTTTTGGTGAGCACTAGGTACTATACTTTATATTTTCATAATAAAAAATAGGACCTAACTAGGGTTATTATGTGGTATTGTTTGACTAGAGGATTTTAAACACTCTCTAGTGATATTATGTGGTAAGATACCCCTTAGTTAGGTCTAGAAGATCCATACTAATCATGACCCCAATTGTCTAAATGTACCAACAAGTAGAAGGGCTAGTGTGATTTATCTTCTTTGAGATAGGATTGATTTGTAGATCAACTTCACTTTCCCTTTTATACATTTTGGTGAACCCAACATGAAGCTAACCCTTACAGGTTTTCCTTCATGCCTTCATTTATTATCTTTTTCATTTTTATAATACTAGATCACATCTATCAAATCGGTCTAACATTATGTGCATAGGTTTAACACCCAGTCACTCAAATCAACTTTGTATTTCTCTTTTTAGGTCATCTTAAACCACTGGTAACTAGATCAATCATATTGACTCAATTTTCTACTTTACATACTGGTTTTAAAACTTAGTCGACCCAGTCGACTATGTTAACAAGATAAAAATAATCATCTAAACTACATAGTATAAAAATATCATTTTTAACATCTTAAAAAATTATTAGGTTCATTCTCACCATCTTAGTCATTTCTATTCTTCATTTATAGTCCTATTTTTCACATTTTTTAGTCTATAAAATTATAACTTTACAATGAACTAGGTCAACTAGATTGACATAATTATGTAGCTTACTTTCTTGCCTTGAAGCCTTATTCAACTCATTTGACTATGTTCTTCTGGATCTTTCTTCAATAAATAACATTGAATCAATTGATTCTATTCTATATTTTTTGCATACATGGTCATTTAAACTGAACTTGTACTCTTCAAGCAAAGGAATTAACTCATCTTGTTAGGAATTACTTCACTTTTCATTTTATTTCTTGTTTGATTAGAGTAGCACACATAGACTAAATATGAATTTTTAATTTATCGATTGAGTCATACTATTTTTATTTTTCCCACACTTCCAAACCACATAACATCAAAAAGTATTAAACAAATTCTACCCAAGGTCTACCTTCTTAAATTTCATCACCATGGGGGGAGCCAACTTAGTTTTTTGGTTGAGTATAAATATGTGGTTAATGGTATATATTTGTAAAGGACGTGACACCCTTATTACTGTAGGATTTGAAGTGAGGGGGTACTCCTCAATACCAAACCAATACCATCACCAATACATATCCATTTCAAACTTAACTATCTAAAACCATCCTTAAATTTCCTTTCTAGTTCCTTCTTATATCCAACCATTATAATTTAAAACATTCATGAATGACCACATAGATTAGCATTTATATTTTTGGTTATTGCTCTCTTATAATTATATGTTATATTATAAAACTTCTATCATCCAGTGTTGGTGCAAGGTTTGTGTTATGTGCCACAACTGGATTGATACAATTGTTTGTGTGTTTATTTCAAGTATTTTAAAAAATAAATCTAGATCATCTATAGTCATAACTGCCAAAACCTCTCTATACCTTCAAATCATAGTTGATATACTTGACTATGTCTCCTAAAATCTCCATTTTCCCATAGAATGTAATCAATCTATTTGACCCAATCTCTTATAGACTACTTATTCTATTTACCTTCAAAACATAGTCAATGATTCGAACTACATGTCTTTTAGACTCCTTCAGTTTCACCATCTACAGAACATAGTTGACTAGTTTAGTTGTGTCTTTTGTAAACTGTCCTATCTACTATCCTAAAAGACTATAGTGACTGGTTTAAATCAGTATCTTACCAGTTGACCTTCATTTTTACCAAGTTTTTAGTTTCCCTCCTTCCTCATTAATTTATTAATTGAGTATAATACATAATTGAATCAAATAAATATGATGAGTTTTACCTATCTTAATAGATTTCCTAAGACACATCTTGTGGCACCCACTATGGATGAAAGCAATGTCCATGTTTTCACCCGCACTACCAACTATGGGACTCCTCCCCATTTTTACTTGAGACTTAACCCCTTATTTTTTTAAGAAGATGAGTGTGATCTTGAATACATAATGGAAATGCTTTTTTTATCAATTAAAACCCTCAACATAGAGGAAAAGATCCTACAACCATATATAATCTCATGATGGGACCTCATATAAGAGAACCCCATTCACCTTCCCATACCTTTTCCCAAGGATTTGGGGGAATCCATTGATATGCATACCATTATTTCCCATCTATGATGTCTCCTTCCCATGCCATGGTATCATCTTCTCTATCTTCTTCAACTTCCATGCCAAGTATTTCTACCAACATGTTAGGTTCAGCCTCTAGAGGGGCTCTTCAAAATACCCACCTCCCTAACCATGATACCAATGCTTCTTTCACTACCAATGCTTATTTTGCTACCAATTCTTATTTTTATACCAACTATACTCATGCCACTAGTGTGGTACATTGCACTAATTTATTGCACACTCATAGTGCATCTCAAGCTCATACTATCTCACATAATTCTAATGTATCACATGATGCATCCACTAGCCAAAATTATGATCAAACTAATGAACTTATATTAAAAACATTTAACTAAATGCATACTTTTAAAACCACTAATGTAAATTAGATGATGTAAATGTAAAATCACTTTATACATTGACAAAACTAACCTCACTAGGTTCTATGGAGAGTGCAAAATTTTAATGCCCCTCCATCCCCCTTAGGGATTCTCATGGTAACCTCATACCGTAGCCTCCACTTATCAACAAAACCATTAAAAGCTTAAAAAATTAACCTCTAGTACCTCAAATTTCCAACATTGACATAGGAGGTATTACCCCTACCATCACTTATAGTAGATTTATCGATCCTAACATGCATCTAAAAACATTTGGTAACATTTATGATGATTGGGTTAAGATTAATACCTTCACTATCACCAAAATATTAGATAAAACACTATCAAGGGATGATTTATATTGGTACAGTCAATTAAAAACCCACTCCATCATTGGCCTAAAAGACTTGGTCAACTCACTAGTCGAATAATTCCAAACTAGTGATCTTCCCAAAAATAAGTTACCTCAGTTTATAAATTATAAACAACTCAAAACTGAAATGACACAAATCTTCATCAAATTATGGAAAAATTTGTCTCATAAATTTTAAAATAATATGGTAGATGACAACCTCTTCCACTTATTTACCAATGCTTTTGACCCTAAATTATAATATCACATTAGGACCCTCTCTCCAAAAACTTTAGAAGATCTTGACAATGCCAAATGGTAAGACTTCCTCATGTGTAAATTTAAACCTCCTTAACATACAACAAGAACTTGTATGCTCATCAAAAATTAAAAATGTCATTAAACCAATGGTGGTGTAATTGACACTTATGACACTATACATACCATCCAATCTATTACTTCAAACAATGCCATAAAACATGTTCCTCCCTCTAACAACAATCCTAATCATACTACCACATTTACTCAAAACAACTACACTAATGTGCATAAACCATTATCCTTATCAAAAATTCAAAACATCTTCCATGGCCCCTATCCTGAGATCTTGACCCCACTCATCCCATGAAATCATGGTATGATCCAAACAAATTTTGTTGGTTTCTATATACACCCTAATTTCGTCAAGTAACCACAAGTACTATGTCTTTTGTTGATCTTTCATATGAAGCTATTAGTGATGAATATATCCCTTATTCACATGGTCATTTTTGGTATTTTGATCTTTTTTATGTCTTTTTTCCTTATTTATTTCACCCTTAGTGGTCTTAAGTCACCTCCTCCTAGTCACAGGGGCCCCTAGATTATCTTGTCTAGTCTTAACTCTATTTCTAGGCCTCAAGACACTATCTCCCTTAAATGGATAGTATTTCCATGTGGCATGAGTGTCCAATTATGGTGCTAGTGTCCAACGGTCATTTTCTCCCATGTTTTAGTCATAACCCTACCTTGAGCCTTCTCTTATGTTTTTTATCCCTCTTTTGTGTCTTGACAACCAATGAACAAGGTATTACATTAAAATCAAAGTTCCTTATATATAAATATCCTCATAATTCATTTGACATGTAGAATTTACTATTTTGTCACATAATTACATAAAATCACATAGAGAACAACTCAATACCCTACACATTACTCAGCTATCACATCTAGATTTTCATGCTTGATCAAATAAGGGCCTAAACAAAAGTCATTCTAGCATATCATGTGTTTTTATTATGCATGCTACCCAATGGATAAATACATGTGATCTGAGACCCTATAATTGGGGTTAATGTAGGAAACAACCATGACAAGATTGGTTCTATTCCACACAATCATAATATCCCACAACCCAGTTTTTCCCTTTTTTAACATTTGATCTAGTTGTTTTTCATGTGTACAAGTATTCATTAGGGTTTTATAATATATTTAGAAAAACCTTGACATAAGTGAGCTTATAGAAGATAAAAAATCACCTACATGTCCCCCAAACTCTCTCATAGCTTCCTTGAAAGTTTTAGACAACTCCTCCAAGAAGGACACTAGTACCATAATTGGACATTAGTGACACATGGAGCTACTATCCTCATAAGGGTACTACTATTTGAAGACTAATTTTAACTATAGTCATGGAATTAAAGATATTTGACTGATTCTCAAGACTGTTTCAGCCTCTTGAATAAAAAAAAACCTATTTTGCTCTAAATAAGTACACTTTCTTTACATCTTTGCTATTTTGGGAAAGGCTTGTCAAATCAATTATTTCTTATTTTCTATCCAAGTTATTACTGTACTCAGCCTTTTAACAACTTAGGATTTATATGCACTAAGTCCTAAATAGTTAAAAAACTTAGGATTTATATGCACTAAGTCCTAAATAGTTAAAACATTTGGTGAGTCTGTCTTACTTCAAATATTGGTTAAAACCCTAATTTTACCTAGGGTTTACCTTTAATTTTTGTGCACTAAATTAGTGTTATAAACTTCTAATTTTTCCTAATTTTTGGCACAACCTATCTAATTAAAATTAATCCTATATTAATATTTCATTAATATAATATAATTCATTTTTTTTATAAAACAACCCTCATCAAACCCTAAATCCACATACTAGGTCCCTATACATCTAAATACTAGTAATTAAGGTTTCAAGTATAGTCCTAATTTATTCTACAAATTGGGTTAAGTATTTCCCATAATTGCACATATACCTATGTTAGATTACATTCTACCTATTATGTGATTGTTATTTATTCTTTACATTATCTTCTTTGGCATGTTTAAAATAACATCCAAAAGCCTCTTATTCCTCACCTAGTTGATGAGTTTATTAATTTTTATTAGAATTATAATAATGAATGGACAAATTTTCAAGATTGCACATTAGCACATGATAACTATTTCATTTATAATGATGATGATGATGACTATTTTTTTAATGATGGATATGAGGATTACTATGAGCATGAAAATGAAAGTGTTGATGAGGATATACTAGATGCATATTATTCTCTTTCCTCTCCCTCTTCTTTACACCCCAAAATTAAACTAAAAATATAATGCCAAAAGAACCTTTTGTTTTTAGTGTTTTGTTCTAATGTGATCTTAAATTTTCAACTACTTTCACTACCTTATTATTCTATATAAATCAATATAAGTTCAATTTATGAAATCAATTTTTACATGATTAAATAACATAGAAAAGAACAATGCATCTTATTTACCCTTCTTAATTTAATTTGAAAAAGCATGTAAAAATAATATTAAACCTTTTACAAATGTACAAAATAAAGTATATGAAATTAATTTATCACCTTATTTTAAATTTCAAGATCAATACAATGACTCTTTTCAAAATATTGATAATGCAAATGTCTATAACTCTTCTCCTACATGTCATAATATGCCAAACGAAAACATGATTTCTACTTATTCTACCCTGAATCCAATATTGAAGGTAGAAATAATTCATACACTCCACATGTAGATATTTAAGAAATGCATTACATCACACCCACAAATGATGATATATTGCATAGTAGTAAAAAGTTAAAATGTTCTCCAACTTTCTCTCTTAATGAGCATGTGAATGATACTTCTTCTAATATTACTTCTAAAAGTGAATTAAACTTTGATTTTGAGAACCTTGAAATAATGATGATTACTATGATTATGGTGAAGAAGAAATTGAGTCTAGACCTTCTAGTTATCTCTTACCTCACCTATTTATCATGTCTAAACTAATGCTAGGTCAAATGATAAAAGACACACACATGTATTCTTATGTTCATAGTTTACATAACTTACATTCACATGATAAAAAGTACCTTATAGTCCATTAACATGTGATACTTCTTTGAAAATTAAAAAAAATAAGAGATACCAATGAATCTCCCTCAACCCCCCTTACTATAGTATAACCTATTTCTCAACCTAACCTACACTAGGGTAATAAATCATTTCCATCTAACCATTTCCAAGCTATCACCCCTCTAGAGGTTACAAAGAGCAAATTAATCCTCCTTAAAAATAGTTCCCAATGCAATATACCAATGGCTAAGATAAATAACAAAATTAAAGAGTTAAATAAACCCCTTTATGATGATAATATACCTTCACAAGAGGTAATATCCTTGGTGCATGCCATGGGTGATTTAAAACAATAAGTGCATCATCTCACATTAGAGAGTAAAGCATACAACTCTTGGGCTGATTCCAATGCCATCTATGGCAATCCTATTCTACACATAATTTTTACCACAAAGTTGCCACCCAACTTTTAGATACCAGTGTGACCAAAATTTAATGGGCATGGAGACCCATACTTGCACCTTCAAGATTATTGAAAAGCCATGGCATATGTCACTAACAAGTTGACTCAACTAAAGTTATCTCCAAAGTCCATATAAGGGGAGGCAATAAATTGGTTTCATCATGCACTCCATAATGGATTACTAAATACATATGATAAGTTAGAAGTAGTCTTTCTCAGGCACTACATACAAAATAAGGGACCTTGAGTCACATATGAGAGGTTACCTTCACTACACCAAGGTGAGACAAAACAAATAAATGAGTACATTCTAAGATTCAAGTCATGTATGCATCAGTTGATTTACTAGCCAATAGATGTAGAGGTACAATACATCTTTGCCAGAGGCCTCACTTTTACTCTTAAGGAGAAATTATTATATCAAACATCCAAATCATTCTGACATCTATGTAACATAGCTATAACATTAGAGATAGAGTTGGGACTAATTAATACACATTCAGAGGTAGATTTAGATGTAGGCTTCCTAGAGTCATAATAATCTAACATGGTATAAGAACCTAATCTATTTATAATTAAGAAAAAAAAGTGGAATGGAAACAAATGATAAATATACTCAATAAGGGCAAAGATCCACTTCACAGTACACCTCCAATAGTGAGTAGAGCACATGACACAAACATAAGGGTTATATAGTTTTCATACATAGATAGGCCTCATGATATCTTAATTAAATTATTAGATAAGGAGATGATCACACTTCCTTCTACTCATCACCATCTAGCATACTATCTACATAGGATACACAATAAGTCATATTATAATTTTCATAATATAAATGGACATTCAAAGAACAATTGATATGCACTCTAAGTTTGTATTGACTAGTATGTCAATAGAGGCATTATAGAATTCACATAGGGGTCACCAAGATATCAGTCTCCATAGTCTCTTAGATCACACTCCTCTAAGATTGAGTTATCCTAGGATGTTCCCTTTAAGGATCTATTGGTTACTCATCATACAAGTGATGGGGTTTCTAAGACATTTATGAGAGATCTCATGCACCATAAATTAAATAGAGATGGAAGCTAGTTCACAAAGATTAGAGCATAGTCTCCATTCACACACCGATTATGATATTTAGAAATAATCATGAAGATCAAAACACAGTCTCCATTTGCATATCAATTAAGATATTTGGCAAAAATCATAGAGATTAAAGAATAGTATTAGTTTGACCACTAATCAAGATATTTTTAAGATATCAAAGAAATAAAAAAATATTCCAATAGCTAATCAATATATTTTCCATAGATCATAGTTTTTGTATGACATCCAATTAAGCTCTTTGCTACAAAATCTACACACCTAGCTATTGGTAGTGTGTCGCACAAAATATTAGTTCTAGAGTCTACTTATATATCAAAACATCATGAGTAATATGGTTATTTATTCACCATACCATTTGGGTTTAGATAGTGCATATTGCATTACATGATCCACATGCAAATATCCTATGAGAGTCCTATAACACATTTACTAAAAAATAACCTTCCTAGTCCACTATACATGTCTACTTAAAAATTTATAAATAGATAAACAATTCATTACCATTAATTAAACAAATACCATATTCCAACATCACCATTTAACACAATGAAAATAATCAAACACATGTCAAAATACACAATGTAATAAATTGAGATACCAATATACATAGTACCCATATAAAAACAAACATCTATATATATAACTCATAACATAGTTTCAATAAAAATACTATAAATAACTTAGTAATTCAGACTTGGACACTAGGACCAACCCCCTGACTCTCACTCTTTGACACATCAATACTAGAATTGGAGACCCCACTATCCATCTGAGACCTTGATTGAGGCCTTCATCTACTCTCTCTCTCTCTCTCTCTCTCTCTCTCTCTCATAACAAACCCAACTTGACTAGACACTCTATATGATCTTGTTGTAGATGTATGTATTCATATACTATCTATCTACATGCCCCACCTAGATAATTAGGTGTAGGCATAGTCTATCTATATAACTCTACCTATACCTCATCCATGTCAACAACTACTCACCTATATGCCATATAAATATGGCTACTCAATCAAACCAATGAGCATGGACACTAGCAACATCCATGGCCCTCTCCACCAATCCATCATCCATGACATAATCAAGGATATGTCATGTTAGTACATAGATCACAGACAGACTCAATGGTAGTATCTCAATACTCATCATCACCTAAACTTATGCATACCAACATAATACATATATACCTACCAAAGTAAATTATGAACTAAGAATAATATACAAACATACAATAACAACCTACCATCAACATCCCTAAGGGGATACACATCCATCACATCCTCCATGATGATCACTAATATTGGGAATAGAGGTTCCCATATATGCTCTATCCATTAGGTTATATAGGCATCAATATCTCCTACATCATCCACATCTAGTATATCAATCACTAGATCCTGCTCTGTAAATGGAATCAGAGCTAAATCTATAGATGATAGTTTGGGCCTACTACTTGGCCTCATTAGAGCCCAATAAATACTCAACCATGTCAATGTCAATGGTGTCACATCCTTCATAATACCAAAATAATACATCACTCACTCATACTGAAACCTCTTGAATACATTGACCCAATAGTCATGTATCCAATAACTCACTCACATCCATGTTGATAAGTGTTGTCATTGATGTCAAGGTTGATATCACTGATGTCAAGGTGCATCTAGTGAAGATGCATGGTGATGGGTCTTTGAGGATTGCACTTATGTGCTTGATGTGACAAGGAAGCCATGTGATAAGAGAAAATTTGAAAGCAACCTTATGTCTCTATATTGAGAGAGAATTTGATGGCAACCTAATAATTCTTATATTGGTTGATGTCAAGATTTTTTCATAAATGTGAGAGTTCTATCTGGTGATTTATCTTGTTTGATAACATTGAGGTAAGCATGTTTGATTACTAATCCTTGAGTACAAGGTGTCTTGAGAAGCCTAGTCATAACAATCATAGTCATATCATGAGCATATGCATGGTGAGAATGAAGAGGTATGTGAAAAGGTATGACATCATTTGAGTAGCATGTAAGGCATGTGAGCAAGGTGTATAATAATCAAGGAGTGTTTCAAGTTTAGTTTTCAAGTTTCAAGTGCTTGAGAAGCCTAGTCATGGCACTAGCCATGGCATATAAAGTCATAGTGAGAAGGTTTAAGCATGGTGGATAGGTAAGATGGATGCACAGAGGCATAAGAGGTTGTATGGGGTTTATTTAACATGTATGTGAAGCATTTTATCACTTATGAGAGTCTCAAGGTGAGCCTTTAGGGGTAGGACCTTCAGACCTATTCTGCACCTAAACCACCTCTAGACCCTACCTGACCTAATGAGGCATCATTAGTTATTTTAAAAACATATGAAGGATGTTTTGATGTGTTTAAGCATGATAAATGTTTTTTGGTATGAGAGTGAGGTGTTGAGAGCATGGAAGAAGCCATGAATGATATTTCAAGCACTAATAAGGTATGAAGACTATGGTGTAGAGAGAATGTAATTTTAACTAGGTATGAGTTTCTATTTCAAAGTAAATTATGGATAGGTGAGTGTTTTTATAGGTATGATATGTTTTTTAAAACATGTTCACAAAGTTTTAGGTCATGATTTGCAACAAAAAAACATGAAAAGTGGTTTTGAGGTCTCTTGAGTACATAAAATGAAGGCATGCAAACTCGATAAGGACTTTAACATGTTCATTAACATGTGTAAAATCTATTTGAGAACCTTAGATATTAAGGATAGATGGTTAAGGGTCCTAGATAATAAATACATGCATTGGTTTTAGATTTAAGGGGCAATCCTTTATGAACAATCATTAATACTAGAAATAATGTTAAGCCTATCTAAAAACCTAAAAATGACCTGATGTTGAAGATATGGTTCAAAATATCTATAAAAAATATTGTATCTTGTATTAATCTCTACCAGGCACCTCTAGGTGTGATTGAGTTGTCAGGTGTGTGAGTAGATCCTAAAGGAAAGTACTAGTTTCTCAGAGATTTGCTATAACAGTCAAAGTTGACCAAGTCAAAGTATAAAAATAATTGGATGGATAAGTTTGAGAATTGTATCATATTTACATGCTAGTTTCTATACATTTTCTATCCCTAAGGTATGCTAAATTGGTCATCCAAATTAGCTAGTCACTAATAGGCCTAATGGTGGAAATAATGAAAAACCCAGTCAATAGTGAGAAGATGATTAGGGATGTGTTAATACGGAATAGTGATGGAACCAAATGCATGGAGGTGTTTTTAAATAATTTTAATACATGTTCATGTTTGGTATAAGTTGATGAGTGTCATTTAACTACTCACTTAATCAATTTTCAATTGATGTCTTATCAACTAGGGATGGTGTCCAAAGCTATCTGCAGTAAGGTGTAGGATGGCAGATCTAGAAGTTTGCTTGTGGGGGTGTTTGATAGTCCTATTCTAAATTTGAATAATGAAATAAATGTGTCTTAAACTAATTGATTCACTCTTTTGATGAAAAATAAAAGATGTAATTATTTAATCAAATGAATCCACTCTTTTGCTTGAAAGTAAAATCACACTCCTATTTATGCTTACATGGAAATGGAGATATTTAACTTGAAAAGGAAATTTGCTTCACACGTTTGCTATAAAATAAAACACACTTTGATTAGAAAGTAAATGACTTTGGAATAAGGAAATGCCTTTTGAACTATGATTTTTTTTGATTTTTTATGAATGAATGTAAATATTAGCAAGATTTTGATTAGTTATAACAAAGAGTTAATATAACATAACATAAATATCATACACAATTCTTGGTTCCAAGGAGAGTGGGCCCTTGCTCCTCTCAAACTCAAGAACAAAGATTAATAAATGTTGGAAACTAAAGTGATAATTCATAAAACTAAAATGATTACAATCTGTCTAAAACTTGTAATATGTTTGTACATATCTTTTATATGTTTTCTATCATCTTTTAATAACAAAAGTCTTACATTTTATACTAATATAATCAACTCAAAATAGGATGCAAAGAAATAGGATTCCTTGGTCGATCCACTCATCCAAAGATAGGAGATTGGATTTCAAAGAGATTTAATTATTCTGATGAAATAGATATACTATCCTATAATAGTCCTAAGATCCAAATATATACAACTTTATCAAAAGCAAATCCTACAAAATAGCAGGTGGGTATTTTCCTCATTTGACTCCAATTGGAATGATTTTCTCTCATCTTATCTAGCCACTAGCTTTCCCATTTATAGCTTTGCCTTTATAGAATGACCCTATAGAGTCGATAGGAATGAGCCTGTGGAGTCTATAGAAACAAGCCTACAGAGTCCGTAGAAACAAGCCTGCACAGTCCGTAGAAACAAGCCTGCATAGTCCATAGAAACAAGCCTACATGAGTTCGTAGTTCTGCTAAATCAAAATCAAAATTTCACTATACATCACCTGTGTCTTCTTCTTGAGCATTATTCACAACAAAAAATCACTAAAACATGCTATGTATTAGACATTAATGACAAAGTAAAGGTTTAGTCTTTGGTTCAATATAAACAAGACAAGTATCTACTTTCCATGTAATAACTATCTAACAATCTATGATTTGCATAAGATAATATCCTTAGAGAGATGAATTGAGGGAAATAACATGTCAATAATGAGCCATATTTTGAGCTCATCATCTCCCCCAGGATTTACCTTTTGTAAGTCCCATTGCAAATATTAATTTGCATTCGTAGCTCTAGCATCTGCTTTCCACACTTTGACTCAAATCATAGTCATAAAATTTATCTATTATATACTTGTCTAAATTACTTGTAAATCCCTAATGTTCTTGAATCATTCATTTCCATATATTAAATTGTTCTTCTGATTATGGAGCCCAACTCTGCCATCCTTAAATAGGTATGATCAACAAAGGGGGTCTATATCTCATGCCAATCCATTTATTTTATCCCCTAGAGTTTATTAACTCTATTAATATTTCCAAAATTGAGGTAGCTCTCCTCATACTCCATCTTAAGTTATTTGGAGACATGACCTCTCATCTTCTAAGAGGCACTGAAAGTTGGTCCCAACTTTTCACACTTACAGTCATCACTGAATCAAAACTCTATCTTGAAAATAAGTCAAAAGAAATAATAAAATCATATAAAGCTTGTAAATAATGAGTTTTAACTTCATCACTTAAATGAGCATAGTTAAAATTCTTTGTAATAAATTTAGGGATAGCAAAGGCTGGTCTGATACACAATCATGTAGTCTTAGCATGATTTGTATCCTTCTCAAATATGATTTTCCAGGCTAGTTGATTTTTGAATGTATAATGCAAATCCCTCTATTGAACTTCTCCCACATGAAGGTTTATCAATAACTTATTGTGATCATGGTATCCTATGATCAAATCATGCAAATAAAACTCACAAAGTAAATCCTGCTGATCAGGGACAGCACTATAGAAAAATTCTAGAAATGTTGTTAGATGTAAAATCTTATAAGGAAGATGACAAGAGATCCTCAGAAGCTACCATCTGTGAAATTGTTCAAATAAAAACAAACTATATGTAAGAGAAGGATTCCTACATGTTAAAAGGTATTCTCCTAATTTTCATGCATCCTGCAATTTTTTTCTAAATCGTGGACCTTAGCTTCTAACTCTTTCTTTTCATTTTCCAATATTTTGTTTGAAGAAGTTGTAACTTTGTTTTTCTATTTGAGTATAAAATATTCTTCTTCAATTTGATGTATCATTTGCAAGGTAAGAATGCCTAGAGAACTTGTTTGACAACTTCGATCAACAAATACCTTAGGTGGAGAAGGTGCAACATTAGAAAGTGCTTTGGAAGAGTTTACCAAACTTTGCAATCTCCTATTCTCCTTCTTTAGATTTTCTATATATATCTAGAGGTCTATTTGTTCACTTTCATTTTTATTTATTATCTCTTCTAATCTGTGATCTTTTGTTGCATTATTGGCAGATGTTGTGTCCAATATTTACACCAACAATGAGTTGAGATGATCCTTATTCTGCAATTGACTGGTCAAGTCAGCAATGTCAGTTGTTTGTTGTTGCTCTAGAGCTTGAGCTTGAGAAAGCTTCAAAGTTAACTGCATAACAAGACCATTTAGATTAGATGACTCTCCTTTCTCATTTGTGCATATAACTTTTCCTTTATTCAATGCATTTTCAATTGAAACATGTGGTTGTTTTACCATACTTGATTCCTTTCACATGATTGGCTCTTTTCCTAAAATTGGCTCCTCTATTATGATTAGAGAGTTATTTTTGAAAGGAGTTTCTTCAACATCTATAGTTTCAGTGATACTTTGATGTATGGGGGAAAGAGATACCTTTTTAAGAATATCTAGAATGTCTACAGCTTCTTGTTCATCTTCATCTATAAGAATTAACCTTCTCCTTCTTTTGGTCACTCTCTGAGCTACACTCGGTTGTCTTTCCTTTTCAACCATCAAACCCTTGGTCTTCCCAAGTTCTAAAGCAACCTTTCATTTCAATTTTATTCTTCCTGACAAGGGAATTGGTTACACCACAGATTCTTGAGGTTCTTGTGGGGACCTTGAAACTACATGGATTTGAGACCTTGTGATTCTTCTTGAAAAAGAAGAAGGGATTTCTTTTGAGACTACAATCTCTGATTTCTTCTTTGGAGTTGTTTTCTCAACTAATGTAGTAGGTGGAAATGAATGTTTCTATGGTAAATTTGAGGTTTCTTATGCAGACTGTAATGTCCCCAATTTTCTATTAAAATGGTTTAATTAATTAATTAAATTATTATGAAAATAAAATTGACTTCTTCTAGAAGTTTCCTTGGAAGGCTTTAAAAGAAGGGGAAAGCAAAGCATTTGCATCATCTAATATCTTCTTTTGCAAAAATTATTCTGAGAAGCTTGAATCTGTGATTCAGCTGAAATCTCTGAGGATGAAACCCTTCAGTAGATTGGAGAAGAGTTGGATGAAAACCCAGCCCTTTGTCAGAGGTGGATTCGAGATGGAATCCAGATTGTGCATATTGGTCAGATCTGGAGCTTTAGAGGCCATTCACTGAGGATATCAGGGTTCAGCCTATGCAAAGGTCTCCAGGTATTTATCCATTGTTTTGATTTTAGATTTATATATTTATAGTCAGAGCAGGTTTGGTATGGAATCCATACGGATAGACAGATTGGCACTAGGCCGTACCAGCAGGTTCAGAGAAAGGAAAGGGCACAGTTCGGCCGTAGGGTTTTACAAAGACTGGCATCGGCATATAGACTTACATCGGCCGATTAGCGACCGATGCCAGCAGTCAGGCAGTCACAGGCAGTCAGGCAGGCAGAGGTCACCCCCAGACGACCGACGGTGGCAGGGTATCGACCGACGTCGGCATCATCAGCGACCGACGTCGGTGACTGTGTTTTCAGGACACAGCAGGCTGAGCATGCAGTCCCAGGTTTTTATTTCCAGTTTGGTAGTTGCTATAATAATTGGGTTTTGAGACCAATCTGTAATAATTTTATGACATCTGGGCTATAGTATCAGTTACATTTGGTTGTATATCTTTGTCCAATTGATTGAATGCTGTAAGTAGTGGAAATCAATTTTATTTGCTTTCAATCCTAGTTTGGGATCTTTCAGTGGTATCAGAGCCATGCATGCCAGCCTGTAGGGGTGAATATATTTTATTTCTATGCATCCTGGAAGACTTGATAGAAGCCATAAATATTTTACACGTAGTAGAGCTTAGTACGAGCGAGAGTTGGGTTTAGGACAGCCACCTATCATGGCCGAAGAACAGAGGCATGCCCATAGAAACTAGGATGAGGAAGAAAGAGAGATGATGAGGACCCTCATCACTACCCAGCCCAGGATTGTTCAGGCTCTAGACCGATTACAGGATACTATGGAGCGTTTAGAGGTGGAGAGACACAGAGGGAGAAGGAATAAATCAGTTTCAGTGACAGGCAGTGATCATACCCATCAGTCCAGTCAGCATAGTCACCATTCCCATTCTTCAGTGGGGAGTTCCCGTCATTCCTCTAGGCGAAATCATCATCATACACCTACTCCAAATAGACCATTACTGCCTCAGTTTGTACCAGGTGGACAGCCAGTACAGGTGGAACTACTAGAGATGGGGTTCCAAGAGTCCGTTTTGGCAGTGACAGCAGAGTGGAGAGCTTTACCCCCAGAGGTTAGGGAGGTTTTTCCTCTTCCCCAGTATTGTGCACAGCATAGAGACATAGCGAGACTCAGGGGAGATCAGGGTAATAGACCACCATAGCCACAACATAATCATGACCTCAATAGAGCTATGGGGAAGATTACATTGGCTTCATACAATGGCTCTGGAGAGACTAGTGCAAGAGCTTGGGTCCACAAGCTGGACATATATCTTTCTTTGAGGCCCATGCCTGAGCGTGAGGCCATTCAATTTGCAGTGTTACATCTAGAGGGGATTGCATATGATTGGTGGAACCATGGATTGATCACCCAGGATCACACCTTAGTTCACTCCTATGCTGAGTTCACTGAGAGACTTATTGCACGGTTTGACCGTAAGGATACAGAACTTTACTACAGGGAGTTGGCTCATCTTAGACAGAGTGGTCACGCAGAAACTTATATTAATGAGTTTCAGCGTATTGTGGTTATGGTACCTGATATGCCTCAGAGACGGAGTGTGATGTTATTTATTGAGGGGTTACAGGATAGACTTAAGGGACTGGTACGTGCTTTCCAACCAGCCACTCTTAAGGATGCCATTGATGTGACATTGAGACTGGATACTATTCCCACTTCTTATCAGGGTGATAAGAAAATAGCCACGGAATCTCAGCCTATACAAAAGGCCAACGCACCACAAAATAAAGAAGGGTCATCCTCTACAAATCCTTGGATGAATCAGGAGACTAGGAATGACTTGAGGAGGAAAAAGTTATGTTTTTCCTGCAAAGACCCATGGGAACCAGGCCACCGTTGCATGGGTAAAGGAAAGGTTCATTTGATTGAGGTAACTTCTGAGTGTGGAGATGAGGAGGTTCCTGATACAGACATTGAGGATAATATTGAGCAGGATTAGATACAGTTGGAGTTAGACTCCCCAGAGCCTTTGGCATCAGCCAAAGCAATTATGGCTACCCTCTCCAGTTATCCTAACTTTCATGCCTTTCAGTTGAAAGGTACACTTGAGGGTAAGTGGGTAGTGAGCTTGGTAGATACAGGTGCTACACATAACTTCATTGACTGGAAGTTAGTGGGAAGGCATGGATTACAGTATGAGAAGTTTGGTGGTTTCAGGGTAAAGGTGGTAGATGGTATAGTATTGGGTTGTACCAAATGGATTCCACAGCTCAGCATTCAGATGGGGAATTACACTTTGACCGATGATTTTTATGTGTTTCCTTTAGAGGATTATGATGTGGTCTTGGGCATGTAGTGGTTACAGGGTATTGGGCGCTACATTATTGATCACCGCCATATGCAGTTAGAATTCCTTTCTGGGGGAAGGAAGATTATCTTGAAGGCAACACCAGATGGAGGACCTAAGGAGGGGTCATCTCATAGGATGGAGTCTCATTTTACAGGTGATGTGGTAAATAATTCTATTTATTGCAGGGCATTTTCCTTTCCAATTATAAGTCAACATCCTTATGGAGATTGTGAGAGTTTGATAATCAGAGTAGCGCAGCGGCCTTTTTCTAAGTCTAAGGTATGTGATGGTGAATTTGCTACTTACATATTGAGGATTATCACTCTACTCTCTAGGAGAAATAAGGTGAATGTAGTCACAGATATTTTCCAGCATGGTGTTTTTGACAGAAGAATTTGCAAATTTTTGAGATTAATATGGCATCCAGGTAGTTGGTATTGGGTATCAGGAGCGAATTGCTTGAGGACAAGCAATCTCCGGGAAGGGAGGACTGTAATGTCCCCAATTTTCTATTAAAATGGTTTAATTAATTAATTAAATTATTATGAAAATAAAATTGACTTCTTTTAGAAGTTTCCTTGGAAGGCTTTAAAAGAAGGGGAAAGCAAAGCATTTGCATCATCTAATATCTTCTTTTGCAAAAATTATTCTGAGAAGCTTGAATCTGTGATTCAGCTGAAATCTCTGAGGATGAAACCCTTCAGTAGATTGGAGAAGAGTTGGATGAAAACCTAGCCCTTTATCAGAGGTGGATTTGAGACGAAATCTAGATTGTGCATATTGGTCAGATCTAGAGCTTCAGAGGCCATTCACTGAGGATATCAGGTTCAGCCTATGCAAAGGTCTCCAGGTATTTATCCATTGTTTTGGTTTCAGATTTATATATTTATAGTCAGATCAGGTTCGGTACGGAATCCGTACGGATAGACAGATTGGCACCAGGCCGTACCAGCAAGTTCAGAGAAAGGAAAGGGCATAGTTCGGCCGCAGGGTTTTACAGAGACCGGCATCGGCATATAGACCGACATCGACCAATTAGTGACCGATGCCAGCAGTCAGGCAGTCAATCAGGCAGAGGTCACCCCCAGATGACCGACGGTGGTAGGGTATCGACCGACGTTGGTATCATCAGCGATCGACGTCGGCGACTGTGTTTTTTGGACACAGCAGGCCGAGCACGCAGTCCCAAGTTTTTATTTCCAGTTTGGTAGTTGCTATAATAATTGGGTTTTGAGACCAATCTGTAATAATTTTATGACATCTGGGCTATAGTATCAGTTACATTCAGTTGTATATCTTTGTCCAATTGATTGAATGCTGTAAGTAGTGGAAATCAATTTTATTTGCTTTCAATCCTAGTTTGGGATCTTTCACAGACAGATTTGGAATTTGTTGTATTACACTATTCTTAAATTCCTCCCAGACCTCTTATCCTTGTTGAAGGAAGTGATGTTGGATAATTAGGTGAATAAGGCCATGGTGCCTAAGAGCAATATTAGGAGTTGTAGTCATAATTTGAAGGACGCCATATATGAAGGATGGATGGTTAATCTTGTAATGAGGGTTTTGCCTCCCATACTTAAGGTGTATTAATATTTTCATGGCATCTCCTCCTAAAAGACTATTTTGTCCCTCAAAAATGATATACTTGAGTACCCACTTGGCTACATATTTCTAAGGTTCAGGAAGTGAATTTCTATGAAACCCTTTTAAATTTACCTTGGAATTTATCATACACGAAGTCCCAATATGCTCATTACCATTAAACTAAATAATTAAATCACTAAATGGAATTTTACTTGTCGCTCTCACTCCCTCTTATGTAACTTATATGATTTGACTTATAATTTGAGTTGAAACATGAATAATAATGCCTTTAACAATTGAAAACTCAGGGGTGAGATTAGTGATGAATTTTCTTACCATTATTTCATCAAAACCCTTGAACTTTTCAATGAAAGGTAGCCAGTGATTTTCTCTAAACACTACCACAAAAGCTTTGTCTTTGTGAAGCTTTGATGCATTCTTTGACTCTAATCTCATTTTTTGTCTCATTTCTACTCAGATTTATAGACAAATCTATTTATTTAACTCAGATTAGGGTTTAGACCAACTTCTATTGAAATCTGTAGGCAACAATCATTGAAGACCTATAGAGATGAAATGTTTTATGTGAAACTCCATAGCTTCATGAGTCCATATTTTAATTTATACAATTCAACGCCACACGTTTCTATGGAGTGTGCCAAATGTGTTGTCAAGTGATTACAAATTAGATGAAATGATGATGTGGCACTTTGATGGTGACAACTATTTATCATTTTAGTTAGAACCCCTTTATGATGTCCCATCATTATAATTATTGATGATGCAATTGATTGTACCAAAATTGCATAGGTCATCATGATGTAGACATACATATTTTCCATCTTTTTTGCATGCTTATCCATTATGATATGTGTCATGTCATTCTATTTTGGAAGGCTTCAAGTTTGGGTCATCTTCATAGAATAAATATTAATTAAATCAAAGATAATTAGTTAACTAAACATAAATAAATAGAATATATGTCTCACTTGCTTTTGACCTTAGATTTATCCTTTGATTACTATTTGTCTTGCACAAATAAGTTTGCATGGATTAGTCAACAGGTGTTGAAAGAATAACTTTTATTGCATGGAGAAGACCAATCATAATGACATGATGAGATTCTCTCTTATATATATATATATATATATATATATATATATATATATATATATATATATATATATATATATAATTTTTGCCCTTTGGCCAGCCATTGCTGGTTTTCTAGCCAAAGCCCTTTTGCAATGCATAGCTAGCCAGTAAGCTAGTTTTTTGGGTATGCATTATCAATAGTGTCTCTGGAAGGATTTTCACTATTGATTTTTATTTTTTATTTTTTATTTTTTATTTTTTATTTTTTATTTTTTATTTTTTATTTTTTATTTTTTATTTTTTATTTTTTTATGCAAGATCATCAAGGAGAAAGTTCTCTGGAAGAAGCAGAGTCCTCCAGAATAGCTACTTGATCTTTTACCTTTCGAACAAATTCTTCTTTATTGAGAGGTTTTTGATAAAGCTTCAATCTATGTCTATTGACTAACAGAGCTCTTCTACTGTCATCAATAGGTATTAACTTAACAAAACCATTTTCAAAGACCTCCTCAATCTGATAAGGTCCCAACCACCTTATTTGTAGTTCTCCTTAAAACTACTGAAATTTGGAATCAAACAATAGTGCCTAATCTCCTTTCTAAAAATTCCATTGCTTGATCTGTGAATCATGCCAAAATATTCCTTGATGTTGTACCAATTCAGTTCTTTATAGTGATTCCATCCTCATCTCATCAAGTTGATTAAGTTGTAAGAGTCTTTCTTTTTCTTCTAATTCAATCCCTACTTCTACAACTATTTTTAAAGTTTGTAATTCAAATTTAACAGAGAATAAGGGCTTCTTACCATAAACCAATTCATAAAGTGAAAATCTAGTTGTTGTTTTTCAAGTAGTATTATAGGCCTACACAGTTTCTGGTACTTTATCTACCTAATACTTTATGCTAGAATTAACAACCTTGGTTAAAATGGTTTCTAGTTCTCTATTGGTGACTTCAACTTGCCCATTAGCCTATAGATGGTATGGAGATGTTTTTCTATGTTGAGTTTGATATACTTGCATAAAGTGCTTTATCATGTTTGACATGAACTGCAGTCCTTGATCTAAGACTATTTCCCTTGAAGCACCAAATCTTTGTATGATTTTGAAATATAAGAAATCAGCTACCATCTCTTCTCTTGCATGAGTTAATACTTCCACTTCTGCCCACTTGGTCACATAGTCTATACATATTAGGAGATATTATTTTGCTTTGAAAGGAGGATCTACATGACCTATAAAATCAATTCCCCATTTCTCAAATGGTTCTAAAACCAATTAAGGATGAGAGTGTAGAGGCATCTCTATTGAAATAGTAGGTTCTCCAATTCTCTGATAAACATCATAGTGTCTGACATATCTTTTTACTTGCTGATGAAGGTGAGGCCAATAGTATCCTAATCCTAGAATTTTGTGTATGGTTCTTTAAGCCGAGTAATGACCTCCTCTAGATTCATCATGACAAGGTTTGATGATATCATAGGCTTCATCATTTGTCAGATACCTGTGAAACACATGGTCAGGTCCAAGTTTGAATAGCATTCCATTAATCTATTTAAAAGAACTTTCTTTGAAAATGTTTCTTTTCTTTTTGTGAAAATTATAGAGGAAAATTCCCTTTGGCAAGGTAATTGGCTATATCAGCAAACCACAGAGATTTTAATGAAATAGAAAATAGTTGTTCATCTAGAAAGTCATCTTCCACCGATTGTTCTTTACCTATAGTGTTCATTCTTGACAAAAAATTAGAAATCATATTAGACTTCCCTAGTTTATTTATAATAGTAACATCAAATTCTTGTAAGAGTAACAACCATCTAAGAATCCTACCTTCCACAATTGGTTTTTTGGTAAGATATCTAATATTTGAATGGTATATATAGACAAATACCTTGTAACATGTTATGTAGTGTCTAAATTTGTTAATTGCATAGACTACAGCTAGGAATTCCCTCTCAGTTGTGGTGTAGTTTCTTTCAGTAGGTGTCAATTTTTTGCTAATATAATATATAACATACATGTTACCCTCTTCATCCTTTTATCTAAGGACTACTCTTATTTCTATATTGGAAGCATCTATGCATATATAGAATGGTTGAGTCTAATCTAGTACTCTCAATACTAGAGCAGTAACGATTTTAACTTTGATGGTCTCAAAAGCCTACTGGAAACTATCACTCCATTCGAATGTACTATCTTTTATAAGCAATGTAAACATAGGGGCAGCTATTTGGCTAAAATTATCTATAAAGCATTTGTAATAACTAACATGTCCTAAAAAACTCTTAATTTTAGTTTTTTTGTGTGGGATGGGTAAGTTGGAGATTATTTCAACCTTCTTTGATCTACTTGAATGCCTTTTGCAGAAATATGGTGTCCTAACACTATTCCTTCATCTATCATCAACAAACATTTCTCATGGCTCAAAGATAATTGATGTTCTTCATATCCGATCAATACTCTTTTCAAGTTGGTAAGAGCCTCTTCATAAGTTCCACCATGAATGGTGAAATTATCCATATATACTTCAACACAATCATTTGTAAGGTCAGAGAATATTTCCAAAACTACTCTTTGGAAGGTTGTTGGAGCATTATAGAGTCCAAATATGAGTACTCGATAAGCAAAAGTTCCCTAAGGGAAGGTAAATGTGGTTTTATCTTGATCTTTAGCTACCATTGTTATCTGGTTATACCCACTAAACCCATCCAGAAAAGAAAAATATCTTTTTTCTACCAAGTTGTCAAAAACTTAATCAATGAAAGGTAGAGGAAAATAATCTCTTAGTGTTGCTTTGTTTAGTTCTCTTTAATCTACACATACCCTTAATTTTTTATTTTTTTAGGGCATAATTTCTAGGGGTGAAACCCACTAGCTATTTGAGATGGGGTAAATAAACCCAACTTTCATCAATTTTTGGATCTCTATTTTGACTATCTCCTTTAATGTTGGGTTTATTCTTCTTTGTGGTTGTCTAACTGATTTGATAGATTTTGTGTAAATGTGATGAGTGCATATGCTGGGGTGAATTCCCTTCATGTTGATATAATCCTAATAAAAAAATTTGATATGTCTTTCTAGTACTTTAAAGAGTTGATCTTCCTCTTCACTTGTTAACCAACTATTGATGTTCAAAATCTTTTTAGGTAATACCATGATTGGTTTTGTGCATGGGTAGTTATATTCTATTTTATTGAATTCACTAATCAATGAGTTCAGAGGACACAGATGAGGAAATAGCTTATGAAACATGGTTACATTATCAACAAACTCTTCTCCAGGAGGAATCAGTCTTGCTAAAGAACAATTGAATGCATCTAAGAAATGAGTTTGTTGTTATTCTGCCAATTTCCACATACTTTCCTGAATCAATCCATGATCATATGGTGAGGAAATAATAGAAGAAGTATAAGTGGAGGTTTCATAATATTCTATCTGACCCAAGAATCTTAAACTGAGGCATTCCATAGTTTTTGGACTGGCAGAGTCCATAGATTCTGGATTGGCAGAGTCCATAGCTTTCAGACTGACAGAGTCAATAGATTCTGGGTATATGTCTCCATTCAATTCTTCCAAGTGTTTTTTAACTGTGATCATAGCTAAGGTGTAAATTTTGTTTGATGTGTTATCTGATTCATCCACCCAAAGTTCTTATATGTGATTTATTGATAGTTTTACAAGAGGATACAAAGAGATGCATTTGGATTTTAACCCATTAGAAATGGTCATGTCTCCTGACTTGAAATCAATTAATGCTTCTACAGTAGCCAACCATGGTCTTCCTAAGATTATGGGATATCTTATATTCTTTATTTTAGGTTGCAAAACCATGAAATCTACTAGACATTCCCAAGACTCTATTAGTACTTCAACATTTTCTATAGTCCCTTTTAATTTAGTTACAGATTGGTCAACCATTTGAAGAATGGTAGTTGTGAGTTGCATTCTCATAGTAGATAATGTATGAAGAGTATCAATTGTTAGAACATTAATTGCTACTCCCAAATCTACCAAGATGTTAGGAATCTCTTTACCTCTGATTGTGACTGTGACCACTAGGCTTCTTGGATCTGCATATTTTGGAACTAATAATTTTCTTGCTAATAAATCGACAACTTTTCCATCAACATAAATGGTTTCCAGATATTTTTATTTCCTCCCAGTTGTCTTGATACAAAGGTTTTTGATGATCTTATTCAATTCAGGTATATCCCTAATAGCTTGTTGTAGGGGTACCTCAATATTGATCTTTTGTAACTCATGGACCAAGTTTGATTTTGGTTTAATATCAATTTATTTTAATATTTCAAGAAAAGGAGCTACTGGTGTAGTATTATTTTCTTTGTTTCCTTCAAGGCTCATTTTGATTTTGGCTTCTCTAGTGTTTAATTAACATGATTCTATTTTTTCTTTTTCATCAGGTATCTTAGAAATGAGAACTAGAGGTTTTTGTATAGTTTTCCCTGGTCTAAAATGTATGTCTGAACAATCAATATCTCCAACATTCATTGTTTCTTCATGTTCATTAACATAAATAGGTGATTTTTGTTTATTTTTCATATTTGCTTTTGGTTGTGTAGGCATTGAGGGTTGATTGATTTGTCCTTGTTATTGAATAACTGGGGATGGAATTATAGTTTTCTATTGAACTGGTCTTTTTGGTTGGGTGAATTATTGTTGTGGGTTCCACTATAGATTCCATTGTTGATATTACTGTGGTATCCATTGATGTTGTGGTACCCATTGTTGTTTTGGCTGTGGCACCATCCATGGGGGTGTTGGAATCCAATCTTGTCATGCCCATGGATTTTAGATTGATGGAATTTGGGGTTGATTCCAAAAAGGTGAAGGAACTAAAACATTCCATGGTGCCATTCATGGATTAACTGGGTTTCTTGCATTAAACTGTCTTTAAGCCTAGTTTTATGGGGCAAAGTTTTGTCTCTAAATATAATTTACTTCTTCAGTGGACTGGACTTGTATTTTCATTTAATTTTTTAAAACAGGCAGAAGGGTGCAATGTTTGGTATCATGATCTATTGCATCACAGATCTCACATGATGAAACATTGGTTTTATCTAGGGGAAATCTCTAAGGGCATCTTTTTGTCTACACTTAGGACAATAGATTGTTAAGGGTTTTGTTGCATTTGCCTCAGCTTGAAGGCCATCCAATGTACTATTTAGTGTAACTAGAATATCCATCTTTAGATTGGTAAATTCTTCCATTAACTTACCCACTTCATTAGATTTCCCAAACCATCCTCTCTTAATTATGGGTTTTGTTCGAGAGTAGTTGGTACAAAGATTAGAAATCTAATTGAAAGCCAACTTATTTTTATCTCCACATCCAATTTGATTTAAGGCATCTCTGGTATCTTCATCCAACCCTTTTAAGAAAACTAATTTCTAAACTTCTTTAGTGAGTGGATAATTATTTATTTTATGAGTGAACATGAATCTATCCAAATAATCCTCTAAAGATTCATCCTCATTCTGTTTGATTTTGAAGAAATCCTCTTTTCTTTCTCGCACTCAACAGTAATCTTGATACTTGTTTAAGAATTCTATCTCCATGTCATCCCATGTTTTAATAGAATCACCAGGTAAACCCATGAACCATCTCATAGCTGCATCCTTAAATGTAGAGAGAAATAGTTTTAATCTCTAGCTATCTATTGTGTAATCATAGGTTTAACATAGCACCTTAGACTCAAATAAAAATTGATCAGGATCTTCTGTAGATCTTCCCCAAAAATTTGGAAGATTAGCTGATGAAATATTTTTCATGGGGGTTTGATCATTAGGATTTGAAACAATAGGAAAGGAAAAAGTCCTTCCTGGTTATGCAAGTTGTTGATTTTGTATATTTTGTTGGAAAGCCATGTTTTCTTCTTCTGATGATGTTTCAAAGCTAGGATGATCTTCCCACTAAATATTTGTGGTATCAGTTATGAGTTGATCAAAGTTCTCAAAATTTAATTCAGTTATAGATTTTTGAAATGCTTCTTATAAGTCCTTGGAAATTTCTAAATATTGTCTTCTTACAAGAGATTGATCTTGAGGAATTTGTCCTATGGGGCTCACTTGTGGCAATGGCTTGGTTTCTATCCAAGTTTCTAAATATTCTTATAGATAGGTGTCACTCGTAACTTTTGGTTCACTACTCAGAGATGTTGAAGGAGTTTCAACTTGTGTTCTTGGTAGAAATTTTGGGATGAATCATCCTTTAGAGTCTTTAGGATGGTACATCAATTTATTGAATTTTGATTTTGGAATTTTATGGTTTTTACAATTTTTTCTATTTTTTTCACTCTAGACCAATAATTATTACCTTACTAACACCTTATTTCCCTGACAACGACACCAAAAATGATGAGTGTCATTTAACTTCTCATTTAATCAATGTTCAATTGATGTCTTATCAACCAAGGCTGGTGTCCAAAGCTATCTGCAGTAAGGTGTAGGATGGTAGATCTAGAAGTTTGCTTGTGGGAGTGTTTGATGGTCCTATTCTAACTTTGAATAATGAAATAAATGTGTCTAAAACTAATTGATTCACTTTTTTGCTAAAAAAAAAAAGATGTAACTATTTAATAAAATAAATTCACTCTTTGGCTTGAAAGTAAAATCACACTCCTATTTATGGTTGCATGGAAATGGAAATACTTAAAAATGAAATTTGCTTCACACATTTACTGTAAAAGAGAACACACTTTGCTTAGAAATAAAATGACTTTGGAACAAGGAAATGCCTTTTAAACTATGAATTTGTTTTGATGTTTTATGAATGAATGTAAATATTAGCAAAATTTTGATTAGTTATAACAAAGAGTTAATATAACATAACATAAATACCGTACATAATTCCTAGTTCTAAAGAGAGTGGGCACTTGCTCCTCTCAGACTTAGGAACAAACATTAATCAATTTTGGAAACTAAAGTGATAATTCATAAAACTAAAATGATTATAATCTATCTAAAACTTGTAATATGCTTGTACATATCTTTTATCTATTTTTTATCATCTTTTAATAACAAAAGTCTTACATTTTATACTAATATAATCAACTCAAAATAGGATGCAAAAAAATAGGATTCCTTGGTCGATCCACTCATCCAAAGATAGGAGATTGGATTTCTAAGAGATCCAATTATTCTAATGAAATAGATATACTATCCTATAATAGTCCTAAGATCCAAATATATATAATTTTATCAAAAGCAAATCCTACAAAATAGTAGGCGGGTATTTTCCTCATTTGACTCCAGCTAAAATAATTCTCTCTCATCTTATCTAGCCGCCAGCTTCCCCATTTGTATATTTGTATTTATAGAATCCATGAAACTAACCCTATAGAGTCGATAGGAATTAGCCTAAAGAGTCCATAGAAACAAGCCTGCGGAGTCCATAGAAAAAAGCCTGCGGAGTCCATAGAAACAAGCCTACGGAGTCTATAGAAACAAGCCTATAGAGTTCGTAGAAACAAGCCTGCATGAGTTCATAGTTCTGTTGGATCAAAATTGAAATTTCACTATACATCACCTATGTCTTCTTATTGAGAATTAGTTATCAAAGTTGTTTCCAAAATCTGGATAATGCGAGTGCAATGGAGATGTGATCACATGAGTTGAATCAAGTGCACACCAGATAGATGCTAAAGCAATTTGAAAATAACATAAGAAGATAAATTGCACAAAACAAAATGGAGAAAACCAAAATTTGATTAACATGAGATGGCCAAGGTGAGGAGTACAAATAAGAGAGTACGTAAGTAACTCTTCCATAAAAGGTGGACAAGGCACCCCAAGAATAGACTGTAACTCCTCCATGAAAGGTGGTGACAAGGTGCCAACAATAGAGAAGTAACTCCCATCAAGGAAGTTACATATGACATTCTTATGACACCTATGACATATCTATGACACACACCTCCACATAAGCTAGCCTATCCCACAAATGTAGGAAAACTCCATGTATGCACAAGAAATACAATTTCCCTATTTAAAAAATATGGAAAAATAAAAACCTACACTAATACCCCCCATAAGCGCAGCTTAGGTGGGTAGTGTGGAAATATAAGATGGGTCTTGACAACTAGGCCTGATGAGGTACCCATGTACAAATGCAATCTTTCATAAGATAGAAAAAAAGAGAAAACTCGTAGGAAAAAAACTCCCCTCCAAAAGAGAGACATAAAAGAAAGAAGAGGCTAGGGGCCCCACTAAAGATGATGTTGCTACAGATGTGGACCACACCCCAAGAAGAGCTCATAGATGAATGAACTTGCTCTCAATGAAAGGTTTGGTGAAGATGTCTACAACCTACTCTGAAGACTGGCAAAATATCAAGTCAATGACATAACTATGAATAAGCTCCCAAATGAAATGCATGTGAATCTCTATGTGCTTGGTCTGCTGGTGCTGAACTGGATTCCTACAAATCTAAATGGTACTTTGGTTGTCACAATAAATGATGGTGGGATACTTGATAGGAATGCCAAACTTAGAAATAATCCCCTGAAGCTAAATAGCTTCAGTAGCTACATTAATAACTCCCCTGTACTCTACCTCTGTGGATGATATAGCAATAGCATTCTGCTTCTTGCTAGACCAATTGATAGGACCTATACCTAGAGAGAAACTATAACCAGAAGTGGACTTGTGAGTCTGTGAATCACCAACCTAGTCTAAATTTGTATATCCAACCAAATCAACCTCTATGCCAAATATGTAATGAATCCCATATCTATGTGAACACTGTATGTAATGCAGGATCCTCTTAGCTACTTTCTAATGCAGCTCATGAAGTTCTTGCATGAATCTAGAGACAAGTCCCATTGTATATGATATGTCGGGCCTGGTGTGAGTCAAGTAGATGAGACTACCAACAAGTTTTTGATACTGAGTGGCATCGACCAATGGTGAAGAACAATCAGCCTCAAGCTTGACTCCTGATAGAAAGGGAGTCAGAGATGGCTTGCAATCAGCCATGTGAAACCGAGCCAATAAGTCAAGAGCATACTTAGGCTATGCAAGAGAAATCTCTAAATCTAATTGTGAGATCTCAATGCCAAGGAAGTAGTACAACAAACCCAAGTCTATCATGTCAAATCTATCTTGAAGAGATGCCTTCACTGCTGCAATAGCCGATGAAGAACTCTCAGTGATCAAAAGGTCATCAACATATAGATCCAAAATCAAGAGTGAATCATCCTACCACATGAAGTAGACATTGGGATCAGAATGGCACCTAGTGAAACCCACTATGAGAAGGAAGGAATCCATCTTGGCATACCAAGCTTGAGGGGCCTATTTGAGGCCATAGATAGATTTCCTAAGTCTGTATACTAAGGAAGAATCTTGAACAAATCCTAGTGGCTGCTCCATGTAGATCTCCTCCTCTAGGTCTCCATGAAGAAAGGCACTCTTCACATCCATCTGGTGCACATCCCAACCATGTGTTGCGGAAATAGCCAAGGTGAGTCAGATAGAAGTTATCTTTACAATGGGTGCAAAGGTCTCTGAGTAGTTAATGCCTACCACCTGTGAGAAACCCTTGGTGACCAATCGCGCCTTGTGCTTATCAATCGACCCATCTGCTACAAACTTGGTCCAATATATCCACCTACATCAAACCATCTTTCTTCCTTTAGGAAGTGAAGTCATATCCCAAGTGTGATTTTTGATTAAGGAAGAATATTCTTCCTCCATAGCACTATCCCACTCAGGTACCCTCGATACCTCTCAAAAAGTTTGTGGATCCAAAATTGAAGCAAAGAAGGCATGTGGATCTCTCTAAAAATCCCCCTAGTACATCTATCATCTGTGGGATCTCCTGCCCAAGTGCCATGACTATCAAGTGTCTATTTGGCCCAAAGTGGCCCAAAAGTGGGTGAGTTAGGTGCTAACTCCTCATCCTTTGACTGACTGGAGGTGGATGACTCTGTATCACTATCTTCGCTATCTGAACTCAAAGAAGAAGAAGATGTATCTGGCTCAAGAACTTGGTGTGGCTAATCTAAATCTGATGAGGAATCATCATGAAAAAGTAGATCCGATGAGGGAGAAGAAGTGTCAAGTGTTGAGTCTCTAGGAATCTCCTGAAAATGGACACTTCTCTCGATGAACAACTCATGAGTGACTAGATCTAGAACGTGATACCCCTTAATACCATCTAGATATCATATAAAGATGCAAGGCTTGGATTGACATTCCATAGCTTTGTGTTTCTTCTTTAGAATATGGGCCATGGCTAGGGATCTGAAAACTCTAAGGTGCTCAACATCAGGTTTCCTTTTATGCCAAGCTTCAAAGGGTGTTATCCCTTTCAAAGCTTTGTGAGGAACCCTGTTTTGAATGTAGCAAGCACAATTGATGGCTTTGGCCTAGTACTGTGGTGCTAAGGATTTAGAGTGAATCATATAGCTACCCATATCTTTCAATAACCTATTCTTGTGTTCTACAACCCCATTCTGTGAAGGACTGTAAGTGACTGTGTGCTACAAATCAATCCCCTCTATGGTGCAAAATTGCTCAAACCTGATACTGACATACTCCCCTCCATTATCAGTTTGAAGAACCTTGATGGATTTTTCACTCTATTTCTCAATAAGAGCCTTGAAGTCTATAAAATTTTCAAACACTTTAGACTTTTGTTTGAGAAAATATATCTAAGTGTACCTAGAGAAATCATCAATGAAAGTGAGGATGTACTTGGCCCTTATGAAAGATGGTTTAGGAAAGGGTCCCAATACATCACTGTGGACTAACTCCAAAGGTTGTGAAGCCCTCCAAGATTTGACTTTGTCAAATATTTTCTTCGAAATTCTTCCCAAGGGAACACCCCTCACAAAGTCCTTTTGAGAATTGGACACGAGGCAAGCCAATGACCATGTCATTTGTGCAAAGTTTCTCAAGGTAGCAGTAGTTAAGGTGGCCAAACCACTCATGCCACAATTTGATAACTCCATCTAAATGAGTCAGAAATGTTATTGGAGAAGAATCTAATGCAAAATTTGAGGTGTATAACATGGCTTGGTGATCTGCCTTACCCATTACCACTGTAGTATCACTATGCAACTCCCTGATAGCCACTGAATCTGGTGAAAACTCAACTCTCATGTCCTGACCAATGTGAGTGATTTGGTATACTGATAGGAGATTGGTTGAAAGAGAAGGAACACTTAGAACATTATTGAATGTTCCTCCTTCCATTTCAACTAACCCTCTCCCTGTAACAGAAACTGATGTGTCATCACCCAAACTAATTGAAGTCATGCTACAAGGCTCTAAAGATGAAAACTCAACTAGTGAAGAGCCCATGTGGTGAGAAGCACTCGAGTCAATGACCCATGAAGATGTAGAAGCTATTGTAGCTACAAGGGCCTTGCCCTTTTCTTTCTCCTTACCCTTGTCTTTTGCCTTGGTAGAATCTTGGGTAGATGAATTCTACTTGATGGACTCAGGAACACCTATGTTGTTCTTCTTTAGAAGATGAATTAGGTGATATATTTGTTTCTTCATGCATTTGTGTTCATCATGCCCTATCTTTTTACAATAGGCACACTTAACCTTCTCCTTCTTATGTTTAACATTGGAGGAGGAAGACTCAGTGTTGTTTTTGGTAGGATTGTTGTTTTCTTTCTTCTTCTCCTGGTCCTTGTTCTTTTTCTTCTTCTCCTTTGTTGAAGTCTTATCCTTACCATTTCCAGCTATCAAGGCTTGGGGTTCAGTAGACTTCATTGTGCCCATTTTAATTAGCTTATCTTGCTCCTGAGTCAATTCGGCAATGAATGAATCCAAAGAAGGCATTTTCCATGTAGTGCCAAGGGCACTTTTTGTGGTATGGAAAGTGGAGACAAAGACAGAATAGCTTGGACCTAACTTTGCGAGAATAGAAAGAATGAGTTGATCATCTTTCTTCTCTATATTGCATTCTTTCAATTGAAATCTAAGGGCCTTAAACTTTGTGAAGAAGTCTTGTAGGGTATCAAAGTTTATAGGACTTAGACTTATGAGTTCATTTTCGAGTTCATGACCTCTCATCTCATCAAGCTTCCCAAATAAGTTTTCTAAGGTGTCCCATATGTCATTGGGAGTCTTGGAGGATTATAAATGGAAGAGAAGTTCTGGAGACACAAACAAGCTCAGTAATCCATAGACTTCATCACTACAGTTGTACCACTTGACCTTTTCAGCATCAGTGTTGGGTTGTACTTCAGTACCCATGGTGATCCTATACAACTCTTTGCTTCTAAGAATGATTGACATTTTAATCTTTCATTCATGATATTTGAAGGGTGTTAGGGGTTTAAGTTGAAAATAATCTATTTTAAGCTGAATTTAGGTGAAGTTGTGTTGATTGCAAGTTGTGAAATTATGCAGAAAGGAAAATGAAAGCAAAGATATGCAAGTTGTGAAAAGCAATCACACCCCCCCCCCCCAAAAAAAAATTGAGCCCCCCCCCCCCAAATATTCAAGTGCATGATTAAAATATGTTGAGCTTAACTGAGAATGCGTCTTAGAAAAATCAGTGCAATATTAAAGCAAACAGGACGTCGGACTCAGCTGAAAATGCGTCCTAAGAGACCCAAATTTTAGGCACTTTATAAACTAGTTCATTTTTGATAAATAACAATCCTACACTATGGAGAATTGAATTACATACACTTTTTCAAAAAATGGCACCCAAATCCGAGCTACCATTTGTAAGATATTAAAGGTTCAATTTTCCTGTAAACTAGTGTTTTTGCAAAAAAAATCACTAAAACATTAAAAAAATACCTGTTATGAGAGAGAAAGTGGCCTTCCAATCACTCTTTGGATTCAAAACATAATGAGGAATCTAAATAGGGTTTGTGTGAGGGGGAATTGGCCTCTCGCCAACCCTGGCCTCACCCTTCGTCTTCGACAAGTGAAGATACAAGTTTTAAATGAAAACCCCCAAATTACAAAACTGTCTAAAAAATTAAATATTCAGTGAAATTGACTGATTTTTGTTTTACAAGTCAATTTTAAATTGAAAACAAATAAATCATAGATAGAATGAAGGATTTTCAAGTGTCCAAGGGGCGCCACATGGGACGCCAAGCAAGGGGCACCAAAAACAAACAATCCAAATTTAACTTGCAAAAAAGACAAAAAAAATTTGCAAACCTGCTCAAAACCATACGGCCTGCTTGGCACCTTGAAAATAGAGAAAATAAGCTGGAAGGACTGCTAGAGGTGTAGCAGAACTGAAGGTACCTTGCTGGAAGGAGTGTGGTGCAAAGTTGACTGCTGACCAAAAGTGTGTGGGTTTGCAGGCTGAGCACGTGGAGTGTAGAATCTTGCTAAGTGCTGCACCTCCCTCTATTACTGAGTGTTGATCCTTCCTCTATTTCTTAGTGCTGATCCTTCCTCTACTGCTCCACACAACAATGGCGCCCAAGCTAACTGTTGAACCAGCCCCTGAAGTGAAGACAACCAAGACACACAAAGGCCAAGGATTCTAAGATGCAAGAAATGATCCCAGAAATGATATTGATTTTTTTTAGATCAGATCTAGAAATAAAAAAACATATATAACTCCACTCCTCTTGATTTCAAAATAAAATAAAAGCATAACCAAATACATGATTACCGGGTTTGCTCTGATACCATATCAGAGTTGTTGCCAGAATCCAGATAATGCGAGTGCAATGGAGACGTGATCACACGAGTTGAAGAAAATGCACACCACATAGATGCTAAAGCAATTTGAAAATAACACAAGAAGATAAATTTCACAAAACAAAATGGAGAAAACTAAAATTTGATTAACATGAGATGGCCAAGGTGAGGACTACAAATAGGAGAGTACGTAACTTTTCCACAAAAGGTGGACAAGGCACCCCAAGAATAGAATGTAACTCCTCCATGAAAGGTGGTGACAAGGTGCTAAGAATATAGAAGTAACTCCCATCAAGGGAGTTACTTATGACATTCTTATGACACCTATGACACATCTATGACTCACATCTCCACATAAGCTAGCCTATCCCACAAATGTAGGAAAAATTCATGTATGCACAAGAAATACAATTTCCCTAATTAAAAAATAGGGAAAAATAAAAACCTACACTAATATTATTCATAAAAAAAAATCATTAAAACATGATATGTATTAGACATTAATTTCAAAGTAAAGGTTTAGTCTTTGGTTCAATATAAACAAGACAAGTATCTACTTTCTATGTAATAGCTATCTAACAATATATGATTTGCATAAGATAATTTCCTTAGAGAGATGAATTGAGGGAATTAACATGTCACTAATGAGCCATATTTTTATCTCATTATAAGTGTTTGAGGATAATGCTTATAGTGAAAAAGTTGCTCATAAGTCAACCTATCTAATTCAAATGAGACAATGAGATACACGGTTATGAGATTGGTCTATAAGACCAATATTTCCATTTGACCATATTATTATTTTTATCTAATAATGGTATAATTATATAAAAATATCATATACATGCATAATAAGTCTCTTTAAATGGTCACACAGGTGTTTAAAGGTCATTATCACTATGACTGTGCTTTAAGGCAAACTCGCAGTTTTGGGTAAGCAAGTTGCAGTGATGAGTTTGATAATATATGTCCTGATTTGAAGTATATATGTATATAGTTTTTTTTTTAAGAATTTTATGTGATATATATATTATTTTAATATGGTTTTATGGTCATTTAAATTGGTTTAAATGTTCAAGACAAAATGGCTTGTCTAGTTATGTTTTGACTGTGTAGTGAGTTCAAAAGATTGGTCTGCAAGACCAATATTTGATATTAGACCATGTGTTTTTTGTATTTTAAAGTGATATAGATATTTAAAATGATATTTTAAAATTATTTTTGTTTATGGGAAGTGTTACTTAGAGTTTTTAATATCAATTTGTTCATGATTGGGTTTTGGAGTGTTGTGGCAATTCTAAAGGGGCTATTTACAGAGAAGTGTTTGAGTCCTTTTGACCTGATTTGTGAAGTATAATTCATATGGTGATGTTTTTAAGGTCATTAATTTTATATTAATGTGATTTATTTTCATTATTATCTGACTATATTATGTATATGCTTCATTTTTGTTTGATAGACTTTCTAGAGGTTCACATGCCTAATAGTGAATAGTGCTAATGGTGTGCTTCAAGTGGTGGTTGGCTCTAAAAAGTGTTATAGAGCCTATATGATATCATCAAGGATATATTTTAATTTAATATGATATTTTTATACTATTTTAGTATTTTTAATGTGTTCTAAGGAAATCATAGGGTAACATGTGTTAATGAAGGCCTAATTGAATTAGGTCTCCTTAAGGCCTAAAAGAGGTTTTGGTCTTTAAAGTTGTGGACAACCTATTGAAATGATTAATTAATGTATGAATTTTTTTATAAGAAATATTTAAAGTCTAATATAAGTGTACAAGTATGTATGACTTAAAAATAAGGATATGAGCAAGAGGCTTGTATAAATACAAGGCAATTTTAGGCCTATTTGTGTGTGCAGAGAGTATGTGAATGAAATAACACATTGCTAAGTAGAAGGAGGTATTGTGAAACATCATAGGAGTGTATATGAATTTTTATGAATATTTTATATAGGTTATGTGTATGAAAATCAATGTCATATGACCTAATCATTCTTGAAGAGACTTAATTGAGCGAAGAGGCCTAGAAGGCAGATTAAGAAGGATAAGAGTGTGAAGATCTGAAGAGGTGGTCCTAATTAGTTAGTTGAGAAATAAGGTGTCATGAAGGTGATAAAATAAATTATTTTTATGAGTTGGTTATGATTCATCTAGGGGGTTGGTGCCTCTTTTCAAGTTGGTGATTTCTAAAGCCTAGCTGAGTTGGTGCTTAACTAGTTGGGGTTGGTGTTCCATGTGAAGTTGGTGCTTCACTAAATTTGGTTTTTGTATTATATTACTATAGTATATTTTAAAATATCTTTGGGATTTATTTCCCTTGAGGTTTTCCCACATATATGTTGTGTTGTCTTATGTAATCTTGTTTCATACTTATTGATTGATTTTTTATGCATTGCTTGATCTACATGTTGATGTGATGGATCATATATGCTAAGGAGAAATTGAAAGAAATTTGTTAAGAGACTGATTCACACACCAAACTTAGTCATTTTTATTCTAACAATCCATCTAAACTAAACATTATCCTTAGGATATCCCTCATAGCCTTTGTAGGGCTTCCAGATAATGCATCCAATCATTAACCTATCAAGCACATGATGGCACTACATCATGATCCTATTAGGCACATTTTTCATACTAGTCCATCTCTCTAAAAATGTCTAAGGGTGAGCCCAATCACCTCATTGATGAAACACTAGTCTACTCATTTCTATATGCTCATATTCCAAATAATGCAATTTTGTGGAATAGCTTATACCTATTGTGCACATCCCCTAAGTAAAGTGGTATATATCCAAATATAAGTGGGATAGCATAGTGTGACCCCATGATTACATGGTTATGTGCTCCTCTATTTCTTATACAATCTTATGAAACCTATATGAAATTAATACCTCACTCCCATCCATGTCCATAATTGAAGCCAACAAAAACTTGAAGAACTTCCACAATCATAGAATATTCATTATGATAATCAATAAAAATAATATATCATTTTGGATCCCTACTTGATAAGTCCCTATAAACATCATGGAAAAATACCTCACAACCCATTGTATGGTTCAATCACAAGTTTTTATATTAGTTCTCTATGCCTAGTAATCAGTAACCTCATAATCATGTACACATCCTCTAAGGTGATTTCATCTCCCCAATAGGTAGAAAAAATATGCAAGTATCTCTATCCCACCTCTCACATAATGATGTCATCATGTGTTTATCCCATGGCATCATATCTAATTATGTTGCATGACCTAGACTGACTCTCTCTACCATAACCATCTTTGCATCTTGTAGGGGTAATCCTCATAATGTTTCCAGCATCCAAACACTATATAACTCTCTCATGTGTACATCCACCTATAAAATATAACTAAATCTAGCATTATCATCACATAATATAAAATAAATAGGCAATAATAGTCATCAAACACCATTCAATGATAACAAGCATCATAAATTAGGCCTAGTTGACACTATCATGGCATATGGGATAATAGCATTGGATATTAGCACCATACCTAGGACACTAGCATCATTATCAGGATAGTAGCACCACATTTCTAAAAAGGACCCTAAACTACTAGATTTTCACAATAAACAATAAAAATGTACTACAAGTGTCAAAAAAATAAGACAAAGAATAGGATCTTCACCAAGGTAACCTCCTCCCTGGCATGGATAAGTGCCTCCACCTCTTCATACTGAGTCAAATTCACTCCTCATCTCCTTGACATACTCTATAGCTTAGAACAAAAAATCACTATCAAGTCAAATAATTCAAATGATCTATCAAACTAATCAACCAACCTATTTAAGTCATATTTTTAAAATGCCACCTTACTAAGGTTGACCTTGCATGCTAATTTCACCAACTAATACCAACTTCTCTCAAATGTGATATCAATCCATTTTTTATGCATGGGACTTGACCTCAATGTACCTTACCCTATATTAGTTTCACTAATATCTTGATCACATTCAACTCTATAAAATGACAAAACCTATATTCCCTTAACAAACACAACATATCCCAAAGGTCTATCCCATTACCAATTTAAACAATCAACTCCATCACAATTGAAAAAATATTAAAACCTAAAATAACATCACCTAAATAACTATGACCATCATATTGGTCATTACCACTTTTGGATAGACACACTTACCTCAGTCTCAGCTCTCTTAGCAAAAGTGGGGAAAATACATGTAGATTGGTTCAGATATATAGATATTCAGACACACATATTTACTTGGATATACAAATATTCAGACACACAAGTTTACTTAAATATAAATATTTAGACAGATAGGTTTACTCAGATATATATTTAGGCACATGTTTACTAATATATATATATATATAGTTTTATTTAGATATATAGTTTGACTTAGGTATATAGTTTGAATTAGATATATAGTTTGATTTAGGTATATAATTTATCTTATATACAGTTTGACTCAGATATACAGATTTTTAGATACACAATTACATTACTCAGATATTAGGTTAGGGGCATGATGTAGGGCACATGTCCTTGATCTCTATTTTCATATTTCTAAGTTATACTCAAATCATCACCAAGATGTCACCAAGATGACACTAGGATTTCACTAGTTTAGGTCACATGACCATCTATAGCAGTTGATCCATAGCCTTCCACCAAACCCATATTATGCAAACCAAGTGATAGTTTCTACCTCTAATTATAGTTTACATACTCAAATTTAGTACACATATCAAAGTAGGGGCAATCAAGCCTTGTTTTTCCATATATTCAATTTACACATTCAGATTCAGTCCAAATATTAGGGTGGGGAAAAATAGGGTTTTGTTCCTCACTATTCAAATTCATTTCAAATGAATCCCACATTATGGATTTCCTCTTTACATACTTCACTCCAAATCTTGTCCACTTTTATGGCCAAGAAGTGGGCCAGATCTAGAGAACATACACATAGGTAAACACAAGTATGCATTCCTCTTTTTATTTTGTTATAGTACTTTAATTTCATTTTTCTACTATAATAAAATGGGGGCAAATGTATACACCCTAATTTGGTTAAACAACCAAAAATATTGTCTTTTGTTTCTCTTTCACATGAAGGTCTTAGTGATGAATATATCCCTTGTTTGCATGGTCATTTTAGGTTTTTTGATATTTATTATGTATTATTTTCCCTTATATTTCACTCCCAATGGTCTTGAGTCACCTCATCCCAGTCATAGGGGCCTCTAGCTTATCTTGCCTAGTCTTAACTCTAATTTTAGGATTCAACACACTAGCACCATTATCTTGATAGTAGAACCATGTGACACAAGAGTCAAATTATGGTGCTAGTGTCCAATGGTCATTTTATCCCATGTTTTAGATCCTAAACCTACCTTGAGCCTTGTCTTATGTTTTTATCCCTGTTTTAGGTCTTGTCGGCCAGTGAACAAGGACTCATATTCAAATTAAAGTTTATTTTATATAAAGAGACTCACAAGGCATTTTACATCTAGTACTTACTATTTTAGCATATACTTACATAAAATTAGTCAATATTATAGCTCAATATTATACATATTACTCAACTATCACATATAAAATTACACATTAGATAAAATAAGGGCCTAAGCTAAATTCATTCTAGCATACTGTGTTCTTTGATTATGCATGTTCCCTAAGGAATAAATACATATGATTTAAGACCCCTAACATTGGGGTTAATGTAGGTAACAAATAGAATAATAGGGGTTCTGCTCCACATGATCATAATATCCCACAACCCAATATTTCCCTTTCTTTTACATTTGATCCAGTTGTTATTTCATGTGTGCAGGTATTCATTAGGGTTTTAGAAGATATTTAGGCAAAACAATAACACAAGTGAGATTTTAGAAAACACAAAATCACCTATAGGTCACCCAAACTCTTCAATAGATTCCCTAAAATTTTAGATAGCTCCTCTAAGAAGAACACTAGCTCCATAATTGGACAATAGTGCCACATGGTGATACTATCCTCATAAAGGAATTTCTATTCAAATCTTTATTTCATATAAATTCATAGAAAGAAAGATATTTGAATGATTTTCAAGCCTATTTCAACCTCCTGATTCATAGAAATACCTATTTTTCTCTAGATAAGTACACTTTATTTACATCTTTGCTATTTTGGGAAAGGCTTGTCAAATAAATTATTTCTTGTTTTCAATCCAAGTAGATTCTATACTCAACCTTTTAAAAACTTATGATTTATATGCACTAAGCCATAAACAATTAAAATAATCTCATGCAAGTTGGGGCCATTCTCATGAGACTTGTAGATAATTATGAAATGTTTCCATACATTTTATTCTTGGTCCTAACTTTGACCATGAATCCCTTATCTAAAACATCAACAAGCTTATGACAAGCTCTTAAAGCTCATGAAACAAAAACTAAAAATAAATATTTAAACCAAGCTAATGTTCATTTAGCTATCTATAAGGATCCCCTTCCTAACCACCATGACAACACTGAATAACCTACCCGTACTACCAACAATGATAAAAGTCTTATAGACCTTAACTCTAATGACAAAAATGTAGTTAATATGACTAATATGAGAAGTGTAGTTACTTTTATTGACTCAAATCCAACAACTACACATCACACCTCTCAACCATTCTATGCCATTCAAGACACTTACTCATCCTATCTCATGGAATTGGGGCAAGAGGAACCAATACCCATACAAGCACCACTTCCAACTACACAAATTGATCATACCTCTCATACCATTGATATAACTTCTAATCTTCCCCCAACTTCCATACTAGAAGACAACATACCTAAAACTTTCAATAATATTTCTTATACCCAACCACAAGTAATTTATACACCAATAATCACATCACCTAAAGTCACTCAACCAACTTATAACTAAACTAAACAAACCATATCCTATCAACACAAGTTTAATTTTACCTCCAACCTTACTTCCAATGAGTTATTACAAAACTATGCACCTATTTATAACAAACCTCTCACGGGTCATGATGAATGGGATCCTATTGTGAAACTTTCCCATTTCCCATATAAAATCCCTTTTTTAGAGCTAATGAGAACATACCCCCATCATCAAAACCACCTAATTCAATTATTGTTCAAAATGAACATCCCTTGTTCTCCTCCTGTAGGGCAAGAAGTTACCATATATGGATCCAAAGATAACATACTTCAACAATGTGAAGAGATGTCAATCCATGTTGATGAAAAAATGGATACTTCCCTCTCACTTAAGTTCCATATATTTTTTATGATTCCTAACAAGATATTGCTTCATGTGGATGATCCTACTTTATACATTAGTGGCCATTAGGATAGTATTTATTTATGTGTTTTACATGGTTTCATTCTCTTTCAATTTTTCTTATGGCTTATTCTCATTCTTTTCATGAATTCAAACTTATGTTTATGATTTCACTTCTTTCATGGATTCATTTATTTTCTCTATAATAATTGTTTTTAATCTTTTACACTCAAATAAAGATAATCATTATTGTGACTTGGTTATACAACCTTGGTTCCCTTAGTATTTTATCTCTACCATATGATAAGTTAGAAAATAAGACTTCTCATTGTACTAATTCTATATACCAATCTATTTGGATATCCTTTCTTCCCTTATTTTACTTTCACATACCATACATACAATTGAAACTTGAGATTACATACTGTAGACACCTAAAACTAGCCACTAATAACCTCCAACCAGGCTTTTGATGAATTTCTAACAAAGTGCACAATTTAGCTTAAAACACTAAAACACATTAAAAGATTTGAAATTGATATATTCAAGTGCTGATTTTGGCCATAGTATCATTAAATGGGGCAATGAAATTTATGAATTAGCTAACTTTGATCAGATCATTTCGAGTCAAAATGCTAATTTCTCAATTAGGGGCTCTAGATTGCTCTTTTTTGCCAAATCTCTTGTATGAGACATGTGCCTTTATTATTTGGAATTGACAACATCCTAAATGGGATAGCAAATCCAATACATATAATATAGATTTCCAATTCTAATCCAATCAAATTTCAAGCCAATAACAAGACAATCTGACCAATTTGATTAATTTTTGCACCAAAGAGCCAAGGTTTGCACCAAAATGACTAATCATGCTTAAAGCTAATTAATTCAAATCATGAGCCCAATTGAGAATTACATGGATATTTTTGAATATTTTTTTTTTGGAAATGAATATTTAATATGTGCATCATCAAAGGACATCATTCCTTGGGAAGACATCCCTTAGCCATAAATGCATAAAATATAAGGATTAAGCCACCCCATGCCCCATTAAGACCATCCATGCCTCTTTATTACCTCTCTATCCTAAATATTTATGAAGGAATTTATTGATTTTTGCCTAAAATTTTGAATGGATTCTTAGCCACACATATTCATCTTGAGATGGATGGTTTAGGTTCATTCTGACCATTTTACAGAATCTATAAATAGGAGGCCTTGCCTATTAAATTGTAAGCTCTTTTATGCCAAACTTATATGCCCAAATACATTCAAAATCATTGCATCTTAGTGTTATAATTCCCAAATATTGAACCAAGCCAAGCCAAAGCCAAACATGGTGCCAAAGATAGATGAAGGTAGCCACACTTCATTGATGCAGACTTCATGAGCACAAACTGAGCAAGCCACTTCAACACACTATTTAGAGTATCCAAAGAAGGTGAAAGAAGGTTTATTTTGCATTTTAGTTGTGATTTACATTATATTATTGTCAAATAATCTCCCCCTTTGTGATAGGCTTAAAGTGTTAGAATTAGTGTGTTTTATTTGGACTTGTTCTATTCACTAACACAATACTAATTTCCCCTTATTGCAATCCTATGTTCACATAATAGCACACCCAGTGGGACCCTAGCCCCACAAATTTTCTCACAAAGGATCTTTCAAGTAACCTACTAACCAATTTTTATGCAGAATCTTGGAGTGAAGGAGTCAAAAGAGTGAAATTTTAAGTTAAAATTCCATTTTTTTTATAATTGCATTTTTGTTCTTATAATGTCAGTTTTGCTCTCTATTGCAATATCACTACTGTCATAGGAGCGATTTTGTAATAAAATCATTATTTTATAAATAGTGATTTTGTATCCATAAGCATTGATATCATTCTTTGAAATAGTAATTTTGTTTGCTTGAGCAACAATTTCACAAAAATAGTGATTTTGTTCAAAACAATGATATTATTTCTTGGGCAGTGATATTGATTTGGCCAACAATTTCATTTAAAACAATGATTTTTTTTAGCATAAATTTTGTAAAAAAATAGATATATTGTGTTTTTGGTTGAATTAATCCATAACAGTGATATTGTATTCTAAATTTTTGATTTTTCAAGAAAATAATGATATTGAGTGTGTAACAACAATTTTGAAATAGAGAGTTTGGTTTGAAAAGTTGCTTCACTCATTTGCAAATTAGCTTCAAACTAAAAAACATACTAACTTTTTCATTACATGATCAAGATTTAAATTTATTAATACATACTTTTTAGACCTTCTTTGAAAGTTTAAAATGGACTAGGAACTTTATTTTGGTGTTTAATGGAAAATTTAGATGCTTAGGTAAATGTTTTAAAAAATTATGCTTTCAAAGTCATAACTTAAGACCAAGGGGTCAAAATAACACCACATAATGTTATATTTGGTACTTAAAATTGAAATAACTTGTCACATTTTGTCTTCAATAGTTATTTAAATAGAATTTGATTGGCAAAAAGAGGGACATTGTGTGTATGCTCTTCCATCTATACCCTTTAGGAAACTTTTAGAATAAAAAACATCATCCTTATTAAAAACATGCCTAGTGCAAGAAATAGAAAGAATGTCATCTAAAACACTCCTCAAAAACTTATAATAGTTTGGATGATCTTGAAATGACCCTAAATTCTTTCTATTAGTCATTTATTTTATTTCATCTTGGCTTGTGAGGGGTCTTCATTACCTCCTTCAAGTTATATCGGGAAACTTTGACCTCATATTTCATCTCCAAGAACTAACTTCAACCACTCCCATTAGTATTAGAGGTTTGAGAAGTTAAACCACCTTCTAGTGTTGGAGTTGCACATGAGACGTATCTACTTTTTGGACATCGTATTACACTGAGCAAGTGATGGATGTAGTGGTTGTAAAAAGGATAAGACATTTTTGAAATAATCTAAATGCTATGGAAACCTAATTTAATTATGTTTATGTTGTAACATGATGTGAAAGTCATTGGTAAATTGATCCATCTAAACATTTGAAAACTTTTATATCTTAGATAAATCCCCACTTACTACGAAAGTGTTGTTGGTGTAAGGTGTGCCTCAAGGTCCATATTTTAGATTTGTCATTTGAGATAAGGGGGGTGTAAAAAACCTACTATATAATGTGCATTTTAATTTTTGGATGAACACTAAAAAATCCTCTCAAATGACGTATATTGATAGATTCCAATAATACTAAGTGACCTTATCCGTTTAGGACTTAAGAGCGATTAGTTAGTTAGTTTTGTCTTAGATTAAAGTCTTGTTTGGAGTCAAAACTTGGTGTGAACAAATGATACAAACCAAAAACACATAGTCCTCATTTTACTTTGAACAAAGAGGTGTTATGCTGCCCACATGAACCATCAATTTTCCTTGTTCAAGTTTCATCAAAACTTGGGGTCATATCATCCACTTTGGCACAGTTATGTTGTCTAATTAAGTCTAGATTTTTACCAAACATTATTTAAAGTCCATTTATAATCTAAATTCAAAATTACACCTTCATAAGTTTATAGGGTTGATGTGTTAGGTGGGTTCACCATTTGCACTAGACTTGAGGGAACTTAGGTTCAATTTCCAATTTGGGTTGAAGGCCATTTAAGACTCATAATCATTATCACCACTTCGTATACTTAAGTCATTTTGTGCTAAACACTTGCACTTTGAGTCTATGCACCAAAATTTATTATGTTACCATCCTATTTCCATCAAGATAGTTTGAATACATACTTTTTTGCCTTAGAGATATTGTCAAAAATTTAAAGGTATGTATGTCATCTAAGTTAAGAAAGGTAGTGTTACACTACCGAATTTGTGAGAAACCATCTTTTCCTTAGAGATTTTTTGAAACAAATATTTTGTCACATCTTTTGAGTAGTCTAGCATTGTTACACTACCCAAAACATTTTAAACATTGTTTCATATACCTTTTTGCATAGAGTTCAAGTTTGTACACATTTTTCAAGCCAATCCAAGTATACCTTTGTGAATCTTTGTCTAGCATAGTTATGCCATTCACATTTGTCTAGTATTTTTGTCAAAAGAACCAACTTTTATACCATTAATTGTGAGAAAACAAACTATCTCTAAAGTGCCTTTTGTTTCATACCTTATACCTATTTGATCGAGTTCATATCCAAGAGTCAAATTCCTAGCTTTTATTAGAAGTGTTTCAAATCCATTAGATTAAAAAATCATCTATTTCAAAGTCTATCTTTTGACACCATTTGGTGAAAAGTCCTAGCACATGCCTTGTTTGATCCTAGCTTTTGATGTCATATTTGGCCAAAAGACCTAGAAACGGTTTATTTCCTAGATTAGAATTATTTGAAAAACTTTAACCTTAGAGTTTGGCATTTTGATTTTTAGTCTATTTACTTAATATTTTTTATATAAGATGTTTAACATTAGATACTTAATGTTAGATTGTTTTATCACAAATCATTGCATAAACCTTTCCATCCTTTTGATGAGTCTAGACCAAGTTTGAACATCATCTTTTAGACATTGTCGTTTTAGAGTTTTTATAACTCTCTTACCCTTCTATCACAAAACATTCACTATGGATCCCAACATGTATTCCAACACTCGTAGTGGAATCACGTACAATCTAGGGATTAGTAATGCGGTTGTGTAAGATCCTTATGTAGATAATGTTGTTTATGAGATGGATCTTTATATCCCTCATAACACTCAAATAGGGACACAAAAATAAGATCCATTAGCTAGCTATTTGGTTAATACACCACCATACTCAGATCAAGATCAAGTATAAATAGAGCAATACCTAGCTATGGTACCTACTATTGAAGAACTTTTTCCTCAACAACTATACTTTATTAACACACCTTTCACATATGATCCTTATTTATTTGAGTATCATTTATTGGAGACCAAAGATAAGATTTTGGTTAGATCCATAGAGGTAGGGGCCAAGTTTTTGGTAGACTTCCCCCATGAGAATTTACCAAGTCTAGTAAGAATGCCTCATAACATATTATATAGTCAACGGGATTCTTCTAGCAATCCTTTATCTCTAGTCCACACAACATATCAAGACCCTAGTATTCTTGTCAAAGGCAAGGACCCCATGAAGGATCACTTTGTATAAATGTAGATAGCATACCAAATCTACTTGAACCTATCACACAATTTTAACCAAATGACTATGTCAAGTATGCCTCTCATAGATTTAGTCCCCTCAACTAGAGTGTTAATAGAGTTGACTGGTCAAGACAATTAGGGTGTAAACCCATTCATGTAGAATACTTTGGTCAACAAATTATTTCATACACCAACCATTGGAGAAGTATCTTCTACTTCTATGTAGAATAGTGGCCAAAACATAGTGGATAATGTGCAAATAACATCCCATCCAAACCAAAGTGGTGTTAATACACAAATAACTAGCCAACAAAGTGTGTCTTTAGTTAACAGCACAAATGGTTCTCAAAATTAGGGAGTAGGAGTTTCTACATCCCAATCTCAACCAGATACTTCTAATCCTCAACTAGTCACTTTTTCAAGTGCATAACCAACAAGATTAGGTAGCTATCCAACAACTAATGCCATGCCTCAATAAAAAAAATAATGAATCCTACTCTTCCTCAACAAGTGACGAGTGGTATTCCATAACAACAGGAACAATCTAGTGTACCAACAAAATAATGGGAAACTAATGTTCCACCATGTCAGGTAGTAGAAAACATACCTCTTCAATCACAGGTCAGTGTGCTAATTAAAAACCAACCAATGTTTAACCAACAACATATAAATGTTGGTCATTGATAGATGCTAAATATTTAAGATGCGTTCACTTCCTAACATGGATTCTTTCAACAAGGAGGTTCTAATATTTCTCAAGTACCTACTAGGTAATAATTGCCTTTTATCCAAAATGTGCCACTCATTCAAAAATAGGGTCTTGGTTCACAAGTTCCCACTCAACAACAAGGTTTGATTAGTTAGTAACATGTCCCTTTTTAACCATAATAGGTATAGTATGGTTACATCCCTCCATCCCAACCAAAAAATCCTCAACATCAAACCTTCATAACCAACCCTAACTAGAATATTACATCGTAACATGTGAAATTCCAACAATCAAACCCTAATCTACATATGCATATTCCTAGTCCATTGCCCAACCAGTCCAATGTACCCCAACAGATATCTCCATTATACCGCAGTCTAAGTGTTTCACTCATGATTTCCCAACCATCTACCCATGCCAATATTACCACATATTTCCTAGAGAAATAATTACAATAGATGAAGGATGCAATCACTGCCATCCAAGTTGGTAAACAGTGTAAAAGTTTAAGGTGGATGATGTGTGTTCTTATATTTTTAACATGGACTACTTAAAAATTCCATTTCCTCCAGGATATGATCCCCCAAAGTTTGATAAATACAAGGGGAAAAGTGACCCCAAATCCCATTTAATGGAATTCTTTGTCGCATGCTAGCTAGTGGCATATAGTGACATACACATTTTATTTTTTGTTCCCAAGGAGTCTAGTAGGACAAGCCTTGGAATGGTTTTTAAAGGTGTCCAAGAATTTAGTAATAGATTTTGATGACCTTTCAAAAAAATTTGTGTATCACTTTTCCTAAAATCTCAATCATGAGATTTCATTGGTCGAATTGACACAAGCAAAGTAAAAAGATAATGAGAGTTTTGTGAGTTATCTACAGTGATGGAGAGCCCTTGTAAGCCAATTCATCCATAGTTTACTAGATAAATAATTAATCACTGTGTTTACTAAAAATTTGCATAGTGAGATAGCTTATCATATAGAACTACAATGTGCACATACTTTCAAAGAGATCATTGATAAAGGTTTGTTGATTAAGCAAGTCCTTATTAGTAAAGGAATCATCAAGCTCACTTTAAATAATTAAAATCAAGTTACCAATCAAGGAAATGTCCAAAATCAAAATCAATTCTAAATGCAAGCATCACAACTGGCACAAGCCAATAACTAAGATAGACTAAAGCAATTAAACCATAATAAGAATGTTGTGGGAAATAGAGTAACCAAATCACACCATGTCCAAATGGTGCAAATACCATCCACTCAGCCTACACCACCTTTTCAAATTACTCCTACTTGATAACCTCTTCATCTAATGTACCAAAAACAATAGCCTAGACCCACACACAATTGTAGTAACCTTTGCTATTCCAAGTTCCTCCTCTAAGGATAATAGTATTTACTCACCATGTTTTTAGTGACCTTGGAGAGCCTATTGAATCTATGTTTTGTAAACTTGTTTCCACTAATTTGATTATTTGGTCTATACTGAAGCATTATCCATAAGGCATACCTTATCATAATTGGTACCATGAAAATGAATTCTATGAATATCATCAGGTCAATAGGCATAATTTATGGAGATGTATGGAAATAAAGAATTTGATTGAGAATATGTTAGAGAATGGGGAGATCACGTTGGATGGTGGTGCTTCCACCTCTAATCAAAATCTTAGGATTTATCAAAACCCTTTTCTCCAACATAAAAACTAGTAGCAACAATAGTAACAACAACACCACCAGCCAGTGCAACAACAAGAAAAACAATATCAAAATCAAAGGCCACACCAATAGAACCAATAATATAATCAACAACATCTAAATAATATATATAACCAATTTTAGAATGGTAACAACCAAAAACCATGTAGTTGCATATGACTACAATAGAGTTGTAGGCCATATTGCAAGATGTAGTATTAATACCATCTCCATTAATCCTAGACCAAATTATAATCAAATGAGACCATTTCCAACCATACCAAACCAATATAATCATTTCGATAATCCTTATTTGATCTGGGATCACACATAAGTGAACCAACAAATAGGGGTTCCCACTTTTGGACCTTATACTAATAACTCAACCTTGCCCTGTGACCACACACAAGTGCACCAGTAATTGAGACTTGTCCTATCTGGTCCCACACCATCACCATCATTTGTTAGTAATAATGGTCTTGTATTCAATCTTAATGTACAATAATAACTCAAAAGTCAAAGATTACCATCTTAGGCCCATAGCCATATGCCAATTCACCCATTATCCAACCAACCATTTAGCCTCAAAACAAACCATTTAACATTGTCCAAGATAAGAAGTTTGATATTGTGGAACAATTTTAAATGACATCCACACTAATCTCCATTTTAGATTTATTTCATACATCAACAATCCATAAAAACATTTTAAATGCCTTTTTGAGCTAATTCATTGTTTCAAGTGACATATCCCCTGATAAATTCCAAGCTTTATTTGGACACCTAACTTTAGCCCAACAAATCACTTTCAACCAAAGTGATATGTCATCCCTTGACCCATTACATAATAACAAACCATTTAACATTATCCAAGACAAGAAGTTTAATATTGTGGAACAATTACAAAATATGCCCACACAAATCTCCATTTTAGATTTGTTGCATATGTCAACAATCCAAAAAAACATTTTAAATGACTTCTTGAGCTAATCCACTATTTCAAGTGACATATCTCGTGATAAATTCTAAGCTTTGGCTGGACACCTAGCTCTAACCCAACAAGCCATTTTCAACCAAAGTGATATGTCATCCCTTAGCCCATTACATAATAACCCATTATACATATAAGTTTGTATAAAATGACATAAAGTGAAGTGTGTCCTTATAGACAATGGATCAAGTCCAAACATAATGTCTCTTAAGCTCATCAAACTTCTCAGGTACATAATGGTAGATCTTCAAGTAGAGATAATTACCATCAAATCCTATGATAATGAGGAAAGAGAATCATAGGTAACCATCTATTTACCAATTATCCTTGGGCCTTTGACCCATGATACACTTTACCATGTGCTCAATCTCAATCTATCATACAATATGCTTTTGGGAAGACCTTATTTACATGAAATTCATGTAGTCCCATCAACATTGCACCAATTTATCAAGTTTTCCCATTTAGGGATGAAAGTTTGTATACCAAGAGATTTGCATATGTATAAATACTATAAGCACCTAAAGGCCAAGTTCAAGAGTTATAACTATCACTTCAACATGAATCTAGTGGCTAAGTAGGATAAGGGAAAAGAAATACTTCTTGATCCATCATAAGACAAGTGCATTGATCCTAATACCCTTGATTCCCTTTCCCACATGCCACCTCCTAAAGTATCCAATCATTTTACTATCCTTCCTAGTGGCCCAAGGGAGTATGTGACCCATGATACCTTTCATATTGTGAACCTTCCACATAATCCAAAGTCCTTTGGAAGACCTAAAGATAAGTCACTTCATCCAAAATGGCAACAAAAGAGCAAAGATAAAGGACTTATCATGTTTGTACCAGCATTTGGCCTAGAACCAGATGCTCTCGAGGGAGATGAATCATGGTTATACAATGACAACCAAGCTAATTTTTATAATAGTGAAAATTACCTATTCCTAATAAGATCATGGAGAATCAAGACTATGAAGGAGGAGGCATAAGACCTAATCAATAAGGAACAATTGAGCCAATTTCTATGACCAAACATAAAAGACCCTATGGAATTAGATTTAAACCACTTGGGGGTGACTCCATATACCTTACTCATGTTACATCGCCATCAACTAGTGATGAAGATGTCGATAGTGAAGAAGAGTCTGATCATAGCCTTTTTGATGACCTAGCTGAAACCAACTTGTTTAACCCTCATTCCACTTGTACCCTTACCCTAGTCATTCATCATGACCAACTACCAATGTATTAGCCCCAACTAATAGATTGGTACCAATAAGAGTCCAACATACTGATTGATATATTTCAAAATGATGAGGCTTTCTATGATTTTCTAGGCCTTAGAGACAATGTTCCATTGGGGGACCATAAATCAAGGTTATTAATCAATTTGGATCCTAAAACATATTTTGGAGAATAGGTGAACACCCTTATCCAAAAGAGAATAATTAAAACATTGAGTCCCTAAATTTAAAACCTATTTGAGACACTTTTTGACTAGGTTAAAATTAAATAAAAAGGTTAGTCTAGTGGTGAAAACCTATTTTAGGCACCATTAAATGGGGTGTTCAATCTTATTTAACCATAGCTCAAGAAACCACCAATGATGAACTTGTCTGTGAGTCTAAGTTTAGTTTTAAAGAACAAGATTTTGATTGAATCATTCATGAGTTTCAAATAGTTTTTGTTTACATGTCCAAACCTTCCATTATGGGACTTTGATTCATCATGTGTGTGGGAGCTTGAAGAGCCAGTCCTAGCAAAGGACTCTAATATTTTTAACTAGTTCAAATCTTAGCCCACTATCCTTGAAGATGTTTTGACCCTTTTAGTGAAAGATATGATAGAGGTTAACACCAGGTCCCTAAAATACCCAAAGTGGATCAATATAGGTTCTTCCCTTACTAAGAAAGATTATGAAGTCCTTACATCCATTTTGAGGGAGTTTATAGATATTTTTTCATGGGCATATTATGACATGTGAGGTTTGGACCCAGCCTTGGTTTTGCACCACCTTGTGGTCAATCCTGATGCCAAACTAATAAAAAAAATAGCTATGTAAGATGCACCCTTGCATTATTTTATTGGTAAAGAAAGAGTTATAAAAAATCTTAGAAGCAAGATGTATTCAATCCATTGACTACTCATAATGGATATCTAATGTTGTACCTATTAGCAAAAATCTTGAAGGAATCAAAATTTATACTAATTTTTGAGACATAAACAAAGCTTTCCCTTAGGATGACTTTCCATTGCCTAATGTTGACATGATCATCGAATCCATTGTGGGTTATGAGATGCTTTCACTCATGGATGACTTTTCAAGATACAACTAGATCAGAATAACACCAAAAGACCAATACAAGACAACATTCACCACTCCATGGGGTACATTCTATTATCAGGTAATGCCATTTGGTCTTAAGAATTATAGAGCTACATATCAAAGATCCTTAACCATCATATTCCATGATATGATACATGATATTATTGAAGACTATGTCGATGACATACTAGGCAAATCAAAAACCAGGGCTAACCATCTGGCAGTGCTACATAAAATATTTTAAAGACTATGTGAGTACAAAGTTTGATTGAATCCAAAGAAATGTGTATTTGGAGTAACATCAATAAAATTACTTGGCTTCATCATTTCTCATCAAGGCATTGAATTTTATCCATCCAAAGTCCAAGCTATAATAGAGATGGAACCACCAACTACTTTGAAGTAACTCCATAGTTTACAAGGCAAGATCCAATCTATTCGATGCTTCATATCTCAATTAGCTAACAAATTCCATATTTTTATGCATCTTCTATAGAAGGGAGTCACATTTCACTAGGATGATAATTTCCAAACATCTTTTCAACAATTCAAAGACTATCTAAAGAATCTACCTATTTTTTTGCCTCTTATGCCAGGAAAGCCATTCTTGTTGTATCTATCAGCTACTAACAATTCCTTGGGGAAACTTTTGGCTCAGAATGATGACATTGGAAAAGAGCATGTTGTGTATTATTTAATCCATACACTGGTTGTGTATGAACATAATTATATGCGCATATAAAAATCCTATTTAGCCATGATCTTCGTAGCTTAGAAGCTATGCCATTACATGTTAAATAATAAGACCATGGTTATTTCAAAAGTAGATCCACTCAAATATCTACTATCTAAAATAGATTTACAAGGCTACATGTCTAAGTGGATCATGCTCCTAAGTGAGTTTGACATCGATTACATCAATCAAAAAGCTATTAAGGGGAAAGTTATTGTAGATCAACTTGATGAAACACCCCTTACAAATATAGAGCCACTCACATTCCAATTTCTTGTTGAATCCATAATGACAATCATTGACATACCTCTTGAAGAGTAGCATTAGAAGATATATTTTGATGGATCATTTATGACACATGGATCAAGGATAGGCCTTTTATTTATTACCCCACAGGGGGATCTAATCCCTAAATTAATTAAGATCAATTTTCCTTGTACCAACAACATGGCTAAATATGAAGCACTTGTTAGAGGGATTTTCCAAGTGGCACAATGGAATGTATCTCATCTCAAGGTTTATGGTTATTTTCAATTAATCATCAATTAGGTTACAAACTATTTTTAGATCAAAGATGACTAGCTGGTTCTATTTAAGGCCATGGTCGACACTCTCAAACAATAGATTGTTGACATTCAGTTTGAGCATATACCAAGGGATAGTAGTATAACTATAAATGCTATGGACACTATTGGATATTTGATTTGATAAATAGATAAATATAAAGAGTATCATTTCCTTATCAAGAACTTGCTAGCACCGACTTATGAGCCTTTAACTATCATGATGATTTGTGATATTATTAGTCTTAATTCTATTTGGTACTCGGAACTTTACAACTACCTTCATGACCAAGTTTTACTACCTGACCTCTCTCAAAAACAAACCAAATCCTTCATCCACCAAGCCACTCATTATACCTTACTTGGATCCACCCTTTACCATCGTAGTTTTGATGAAACTTTGCTTCATCATTTAACTTTAGTAGAATCTACACTAATATTATTGGAAGTACACAAAGGAGTATATGGAGCCCACACCAACAAGGCCATCCTATCTGAAAATCTCTTACATATTGGTTATCATTGACCCATATTGGATGTAGATGTAGCTACATATGTAAAGAAGTGTGACAAATGTCAATGGCATGCTAATTTGATTCATTCCCTAACAAAGACTCTAAAACCAATGTTAACAATATGGACATTTGCTACATGGGGCCTTGACCTCATTAGGAAGATCAATCCCACCTCATCTAATGGCCATAAACATATCCTTACTTTCATCAAATATTTCACTAAGTGGGTTGAATATATACCCCTCACTTACATGATTGGAAAGTAAATTTCCAAGTTCATCTTCAACCATCTCATTTGCTGCTATAGTATTCCCTTCGACATTATATCTGATAATGGATGATCATTCAAGAACAAGGATAAACCCATAGGAGCCACTCCATATTCACTTGTTTATGGTATAGAATCCATACTTCCCATTGAGGTCAATTTGCCATCTCTATGCATATCTTTTACGCATGTCCTGGATGATAAGGATTATCAAATAACTCGCCTACAAGAACTAGAGTTAATTGACAAGAAACACATGGATGTAATAAACAATCTCCAAGCCTATAAAAATTGACTTTGAGGCCACTATAATCGATGCATGAAACATAGAGAATTTGAACTTGGTGATCTTGTCCTTAAAGAGAATTAAAAAAATACCATGATTGAAAAGAAGCATAAATGTAAGTTTAAACTCAACTAGGTTGGTCCTTTTGTCAGTACAACAAACTTTGAAACTAAAGCATATAGGCTTGCCACAATAAATGGCCATAAACTTGATGAATCAATGAACATTATCCACCTCAAGCAATACTACACTTGAGTGACTTGGTGTATTGTCTATAAGGACTGTTTCAAGTTGTATCATTTTCTTAATCCTTTTTATATAATATATTTTTTACCAACTTATCATCCTACCAACCTATCACTTTTCATATCACATCTCTATTTTAACATATCTTACCCATCAACTAAGTTATTTTTTTCCCTCCCTACCTAGTCCTATGACCTTGGTTCCATTCTATTTGGTTCCATCACCACTTTTAACAAGAGCATTTAGATTTAGTTTTAATAGTTATTTCATACATTCTAGATAGAGGTAGTATTTTGGAGTAGTACGATAGACATTTGGTAGTTTCATCCTTCATTTCTTATTTCATTATCTCTCATTGTCTTGATCCTAATTATAACCACCTATGGAAAAATCAGTCTTAGTAACCTATGCCATTATATCCTAGTTATAACCACCTATGGGCAAACTAGGGGCAACACTTGTTTATTATGCCTTGATCGTACCAACTAGCCATTATTTATGTCATACTATGCCTTTATACAAATTGTGCCTATTTTGTTTGAATTGACTATTAAAATAGTTAGATTCTTTTGATGTAAGGTGGAACTATAGTGACTTGAGGTCCTACTAATCTGAGAAACAATTCAAGCAACAATTCGGGTGACAGTTCCACCCCAATTGATGATGAAACTTCTGGGAGCCATAACTTTTACACCGTAGCTCCAATTAACTCACCGTTTGAACCATTAGAAATATAAGAATGAGTATAACATCATGAGATGACATGGAGATATGATCAATGAATTTTGACCCCCTAAACCCAATGTAAGTGCCCCAAATTTCAATGTTAGTAGTGTAGTTTAAAAATAGTAAGTTTCTAAAAATAGTAATTCCTTGAATTATGTATTGTTTTAAATCTTGGAAGTCGAATGACTTAATCTCACTCGAGATTGGTGACCTTCCACATCCTCCCCATGTTTTAAAAATGTGTATAAATGAATAGGTAACCTAAAATGTGAAGACAGACATCTCTTCCTAGAGATAAGCATATAATTGTATTGCGATCTTGAGTAATACTACATCTCTTCTCAGAGAATTCATTGTTACTGTGTTATTTTTATGTTATTAAAATATTTATCAACTATAACTTTTGATTTTTGGATCAACTACTTTGGGAATATGTAGGTAGCACTTGATACTTGTTGAGGTTAGCTCAATCACCCTTTCTAACCACACTCTTGCCATTTTGTGAGCAACTTAAGCCATGATCTCACCACTTTGTTAGAAAACTCAACCACACTCTCATCATTTTGAGAACAACCTAAGTAACACTCTCACCATTTTTTAATATTGAACCATTTAGTGTCTTATCATTTTCGATCGAGTTGAGATACTCTAAAAATTCCAAAAACATTTGTAAAACCGTTAGAAAAAAACCAAAAACATTGACCACTTCTTTGCCTTAAGTATTTTGGGAACCCTTACTAAGTTACAAGAAAATCACTTGTCACTTAGTTTCTCCATCCTTTTTTTCCTTTTATCCCATGTGCTTTCCATTTTGCAAGACCATTCCTATTCTTCTATCATGTCCATTTTGTTTTTTTTCATTAGTTATCATTTTCTTCTCATTTCCTTGGAGAACTACATTTGGATTGAAGTTTTTATTGGATATTACATCTGTGGAACTATGTAGGTAACATCCAATTACCTAGTGCATATGGAGATAACTCAGCCACTTGCTTCTTTTTCTTCTATTCCCCCATTTGTTTTTTTTAAGTTGTCACCTATTTTATAGGGGTAATGTTAGTATGGTTTATATCGAGTTGTTTATTTTTGCTTTTTTTTTGTTTATGTACTTGTCTATTTGCTTTCAGCACTATTGTCTTGATTCAGTCTATGTGTGTTCATTAGGTGATTCCTTTCCTGCACTTACACTTCAATCCATCCATATTCATACATCTGCATTGGCATCATGGTTTCTATCATTGGTGCATTGTTTATTATTGAGTACTGGATTATGGGAGTCAGTCCTTATGCATATTTCAACCAAGTCCTCATGATGTTATACCATGATGCCTACTGACACATGATAAAACAAACCTCATCTTCAAGAAGTCTATTTAATAATGGTGGCATTGAAATATCTTTGATACCGACATCTTGATTCAATCCCATTCATATCCTATATAGTGTAATTAAACTACAAAATAATTTCAACCTTTGTTTAGTTTAATGAGCATCTCCCTACTATAAATTTAGCCTAATTCATATTTATCCTCTATATCAAATTATCATCATCATCAGCCAAATCAGTCATGTTTACCATAATCGAGGTCTAATGATTATAACTACATATGGGCAAATTACTACACACCATCCCACCTACATTTTTCAATGATTATAACTACCTTTGGGCAAATCATTGTGTTTTCACCACTTTAATTTTTATTCCCATATAGGGGCATGTTACTATTTTTTTTGTCTATCCTAAATATGATAGCTTCATCTTCTCAATGATTATAACTACCTTTGGGCAAATCATTGTGTTTTCATGCCACATTGCCACTATCAAGGTACAATTCTTATAACTGGCTTTGGGCAAACCATTGTACACCATCCTAATTGCATTCTCAGTGATTTTGACTAATTTTTAAATATCATTGTGTTCTCATCCCATAATTTTCCTTTCTTTGGTCCCCTCATTTCAATTATTTCTTTTTGAGGGACCGTTTGCCGACCTACTTGTACCAACTATTCCCTCAAGGGGGCATCATATAGTTCATCAATTGTCATTGAAGTTATAAGCATATAGGACCTTTTAATTCTTTGAGATGTTACTATGTTTATATCTTGCAATGCCTTCCCAAATAGGGGCAAACTGTAGACACCTAAAAAAAGCCACCGATAATCTCCAACCAGGCTTTTGATGAATTTCTACCAAAGTGCATAATTTGGCATAAAACACTAAAACACATTAAAAGATTTGAAATTGATATATTCAAGTGCCAATTATTACTAGGGTATCATTAAATGGGGCAATGCAATTTATGAATTATCTAACTTTGATCGGATCATTTCAAGTTAAAATGCCAATTTCACACCTGGGTACTCTAGATTGCTCTTTTTAGTCAAATATATTGCAGTAAACATGTGTCTTTGTTATTTGATGTTGATAACATCATAAATGGGATAGATAATCCAATACATTTAACATCAACTTCAAATTTTAATCTAGTCAAATTTTGAGCTAATAACAAGACATTCTGACTAATTTGATTAATTTATGCACCAAAGAGCCAAGGTTTGCACCAAAATGACTAATCATGATTAAAGATAATTATTGACCAAATTTGACCCTTGGTTAAATTTTATTCAACCCCATAACTTTTAAAACTTTTTATAAGTTTATTCATGTCCTATAGATGTGTCCTTGTGATCCAAATGTTCCACTTATGCCTAGCCTAGTCTTAGTTTAAGTCTAGCCCTTTGTACTAGTCAAGTCAATGATGGTTAACCCTAGTCAAATAGGATCAAACCTGGTAAAAGACATAAATTATGTTATTTTTGTCCTAATATTGTTTTTAATGTGATTTAATAAATCTTTAGATCATTTAATTACTTTTATCATGTTTAATATGCAAAAAATGGCCTTGTGGACGCACTTTGAGCTAAAGAGGAGGACTTGTAAGATGGATAAAGTGACCAAGTTGTAACTATGCTAGGATTAAATGTGGGAGGGATCAGATAAGGTCATAATATGGTTATGATATTCCAAGAGTTATTTATATTTAGATAAGGTCAGTTTCCCCTTATTTTGAGAGCCTTTATGGCACTTGTACGGAATAGATCATCTCATTTTCAGGTGGAAATTTTAGTAAGGTGTCTCTTCAGATCTAACTAGAAATTTACACATTTTTTATAATTAAATGCATAAAATTTAATCTCTTACTTCTTTACCTCTCTTCTTGTCTTGGCAAGAAAAAAAGAAGCAACTTCAAGCATATGGTATGAACCATACAGGTGGAATGGGAGGGAGTGATTATATGGGGGGATAGTGCTCTAAGTCCTCTTCACATCAATAATAATAACTTCAATTTTTGTGCCTTATCTTTCATGAACCAATGCTAACACTCTAAGCTACCTGGTTTGGGTTTACAACTATGAGGGGGGTCACTATTTGCAGTCATCTTCATTTTATTGTTTTGGTCTAATAATTTCATGTTTTGCAGAGATGTACACATGCTTTCCAAGGTTTTATTGTAGGTTCCCAATCCTTCATTTTTTTTAAAGGCATCAAGAATGTAAGAAAGTCTTCTTTAGACTTGTCTTCCACTTTGGGTCAATATACTACCTTCTTCTCAAAAAGAGGTCACCTATAGAGGTTATTGGGCAGTTATCCACCCCTCAGGGATTTTTATATGTTCTATATCTTTTGGATGTGATGGAAATGGTCTAATGTCATAATAATTCTCATAAGTTCTAAAATATGCACTTCCTCATTGTTTCTCCTCACTGCCCATTCAAACTCAGTCCAACCTACAGGAGGCCATAGATAGAGAACACAGAGTCTCAAAATAATGGAGATGGTCTAGGGGTATTCTCTCAAAGTTATATGTAATAGTTTTCATATGGTAGACCATATTTCTCTCACCAAGGACATAAAGAGAGGGTGAGATTATCAAATAAAAGAGATGACTGAGTTTTATTCCTCAGTCCCTAAACACACCAAATATATCTCCCAAGGGTCCTTTTGGTTTTCATAAGGTGAAGCTATATTTGGTTTTGAGAAATCATCTTATGACCATTTTGTAGTCCCATCTATGAGAAACCATAATGCCAAATTAGAGCTTGAAAGGACAAGAGTCACATAGGTTTTGAGACCTCCCAAAATGGCTAAAAAGCACTAAAAGAGGATAGTAATGTCTACAAGATTTTCAAGGGAAGGTTGATACTTGCATCATATGAAGAAGTTATAATAATGTCTAATAGGGGGAATAAAATCCAAAGGATATAAAAAACAAATCAAATCACTCATTCCATGAGAGAAAATATGACTATGTCAAATGAACTTCTAGGCCTATCCCCTATCTGTTCACAGGACAAAGCATGGCTAGATACTATATTCTAATGATTGGCATAGAGAGTTTGTGTTAAGGAATTATAGGAAGGAAATAGTCTAAATATGAATGATAAAAACTAGATGAAAGCTCAACAAGCCCTAGATAAGGTGAAACATGATCCAAATATTCCAAAGCAACCTATAGGCCTAGAAATGAACACCTACAACCAAGGACAATGGAAGGTTAGCCATATTCAAGGTGAAAAGGGTCATTTGTGCTAAACATAAAGCATTTAGATGGTGAAGTATGGATAATTTTATGAAAATAACATAATTGAAAGTTTATATACCTCATTTTTGGGGCTAGATACCTATCAAGATGTACCTACATGCATGTGAACATGTACCTATAGCCTAGTATTGGAGGTTGATCTCAGTCAGGGGTAAAGTGAAGTATTTGGAGCTCAAGTGGAGCATGTAATAATATGGTCTGATGATAATAGAGTGATAATGTGATAACAAAATGAAATTCATACATTTTAAAGGTCAAAAACATACCTTAAAAACCTACATGCCTGTAGGTATGTGTCTCAGTCCTTCATGGAATGTGACCACAGTCATGTCATGAGACCTACAAGAGGATTGGAATAATAGGTGAGTTAAGTGGAATATTATGCATATTAAATTAATCAATTCAAACTTCTAACTTACATTTCCATGAATCTCAATCAAGCCTAATGTGCTACAAGGTATTGTTTCAGTCTTAGTAGACAGAGACAAGGGTGAAAGGTGAAGGAATAGCCTACTGCTAGGCATGGAGACTAACATGAGAGGGTTTAAAATAATTAAGAGTGTTTAATTAACATAAAATTAAATTTATACCATGCCTTAAACACTCTTAAATTCTAGAAAGACCTTTTCACCCATGCAAAACATGTCTCAATCTATATAGGCAGGTTTAGAGGCCTTGAAACAAAGAAAAACAAGGGGTTTCCACTAAAAAAGAGGTTAAATATTATTACCAAAGCTCCATGGTATTTAAATGAATATGATAAACATGTTTTATTAGCATTTGAGCATATAAATTTCATGAAGGTAGTAGCTATAGGCAAATTTGAATAAAAACATGCAGGAAATAGGGTTTTTAACCTCTTTTTTGACAAAATTGAGTTGGTTAGATCCCTTAGATAAATAATATGACAAAAAAAATATTTAAAAGTGATCATAAATACCTTTTATATCTCAAAAAATATTCACTTTTCTCATCCAAACATTCCTAATACCCTCTATTTTGTCTCAGAGGTAGGTTGGTTCTTTCATGCCCAAGAATGGCAATTTTTGGGAAAAGTGAAGAATGAAGGGATTGTACTAATTTTTATCAGTAAATAAGGTTTGGAAAGTTGTGTAACACATTAAGGAAAATTAAAAACTATTTTTTATGGTTGTGATGCTAACAGGGTGGTCTAGACAAAGAGGTCTATAGGTAGGCTTGACAAAGAAACATGTAAATCTAGCCCCTAAGGGAAAATCACTCCAAGTCCTAGGCTTATAAAAACATTATAGTGTTTTTAATGAATTATATGTGAATTATAATGATGTTTTTAAGATATTTTAAGGCATGATAAGTGCAAATTAAGGGTCATATAGCTCAAAAATGTAAACTGGCTCATTGGCAAGGTGTAGGCCTTATCCAAAACTAGGGGTCACTTCCCTTTTTAGCCTTTTATGATCCATTAAAAAAAATTTAGAGTGTTTTTTTGGTAGATAAAAATATTTTACAACTTTTGGTTGCAAAAATAACTCCATAGGATGCCATTTTTGGCCTTAAGAGTGCTCAGACCCTCACGAGAAGCATAGAAATGACTCAAAGGTCAACTTTGGACACTCATACCTCCCATCACCTCTTGCATGGGAACCTGAGACATTTGGATATGGTAGGTAAGGTCCTTGAAGATCCATTAGTGAAATTTATAAAGGGTTTCAATGTTTGACCTTTATGAACAAAGGTTAAGAGTTTAGGCCACTCAAAACCCTTGTAAAACCCTCACAAGAACCTAATTGGAGAAAGGTTTCTATTTGAGAATTTAAAGGAAATGGAATGGCCATGAAACCACTTGGAGGTTGTATAGGAATCTCATAAGATCCCAGACATGTGATTTTTTTTTATGAAACTATAGGGATCATAGGAAAATTGGGCTTGTTTTGAGCATTTTGAGTGGTGTGCAAGCTATAAGAGGAGGTAGGAGATGAAAAAAACTTTGGAAGGAATATTTACACTTGAGATAACTCCCAAAATTCATGTCATCTCATGGATCATAGTAAAATAGGGATTATTTTGACCATTTTTAGTGTGTGCAAGCTACAAGGGAGTTAGGATATGAAACAAACTTTGAAATGAATATTTACACATGAACTAACTCCCATACTTCTTCCACATGAAAGTGTAATTGATTCTCTTAAGGTGACATATATCCAAGTGACCCTTGGACTTCCTTTTCTTGATCCTCCTCTCAAAGCTATAAATATGCATTCTCTTGGCTCTTTTGAGTAGCCTCCATTGGTTGATGGGGAAAATTTAGCCAAATTTGTACTTGAAGAACTCTTGAATAAATATACAAGTGTTATTTCCACTAATATGTTGTAATATTGAGTAATGACTTGAATATTTTTGGTTTAATCTAGTGAAATATTATCTTTTCTAGCTTGTACTGTTGATGGTCTACCAATTTTCAGAAAGGAGATTGTTGCAGGTCTTTTCTAGTATTCTTTTCTAAGTGTAAAGATATCCTAAAAGTTATTCATGATTATATCCCTCCTTGAATTCATTCATTCCCTTCCTAAGAATAATATACCTTCTTGAATCTAGAATATGAAACATTGATGTAGAAATGGATCCTAAGTTATGAGTCTTGTGTGTGAAACATCCTTGTTTGTCTTTAAGTAGTGGTTTTAGTCAAGTGAGAGGACATTATATATTGGTGCATCACCCTTTTGTTGTTTTATTTATTTTTCTTAATCCATTTTCATTTTCAAGTTACTAAGTTAAAGAGAAAGCTTCAAAGAGTGCATTAAGGTGAGCTATCCCCTCATCTAGAGATTCATTTATCAACATTGTCACCCATAGCAAGAGAAATGTCTCATGGTGCTAATTGGATGAGGATAATTAGGCATCTCCTCAGGGGTGCAAATCCAAGTGTCAATTTTTTTTGGCATGCCTAGTGGGACTTCTAATTCCTAAAATATTGTTCAATATTGGTGTTGGTCTTGGCATATTTGAAGTGAAAGAAGCATCTACATTTAGTACCTAGTGGCTCCATTAAATAATTCAAGTCTATGGTTGATGATCAACCTTTTTTCCATTCTAAAGGTAACTACTAGGTCTGATACTAAAGGCATAACTTTTGAATTTGTGAAACTCCCTCCATATTCCACCAAAAGGTTTAGGTTTGTAAAAACTCACCATTATAAAAGAGATTTTGTGTTTAAAGCTTCTAATTTTGTGTTACATTCCATTCCTAACATCCATAGTGATCATTCCTAGATGTCTAGAATATAACCTTTTGTGCCTTTCACTGGGGCATCTCTCTTGAATCTTGCCCAGTATGATCAAATTCCAAGAATAGCCATAAAAAATGTCCCATATTTTAGTGGGGATGGTCCTATTACTACCATTGAGCACATTATGAATATAGATTTTTTTTTTAATACCCAAAACATCACCCAAGAAAATTTATCTATTAGGTTGTTGTCCTTTTCTTTCAAAGGAAAAGTTTTGGATTGGTATGGGGCCTACCTATAAATTCTATTGGCTCATGGGATGATTTGGGAGATGTATTGACTAATAGGTTTGGGGAAAAGAGTGATCACCTATCTCTATTTGAGAAATTGACCACAATTAAGAGGGCACCACATGAATTCATGTAAGACTTTAATACTAGGTTCCAAAAAACTTGGGATAGAATCCCAATTCGTGTGAGGCCAACCTCAAACTATGCATTTTTGTACTACTTGAAAGCATTAAATAGTGATATTTCCATGATGATTCAATCTATGGGTGGAAACACATTGCCTGTTACCTATGAAATAGCTATAATTGATGATAACTGTCATGTCCAAGTAGGAAAAATAGCTCCTAGACCTTCAATACCACTATTCCCTGATGTGCATTCTCTTAGTCAAGGTGCCTTGCCCAATTTAACCCCTTTTCTTAATCAAGAAAGGCCTATCATTCCTCCTTCAAATGAAATCCATGAAGTTAAAATATTTCTTCAAATTGTTACAAATGAGTTAGTTTCCCTCAAAAGACAACAAGCTCAAGGTTATAGGCCATATAAAACATACAATCAGTTTGGGCAAACAAGTAGACCTCCTTTCCAAAAAAAATGCACAAGGACAAGGCCAAATCACCCATGTAAAGCCTTATCAAAGTTATAATGATAATTATCCCTATCCTCCAAGTCCCTTTTACCCACTCAAAAAAACTTGGTCCAAGAACAACCCAACTATCCATCTTTTGCACATGGTCAAGAACAAGTGACTTATGCAAATGAAATGCATAATTAAGGCATGGTAATGCAAGGTAGCCAATATTTCCAAGCTTAAAATTTTGAAGGTTCCATTTAAGGTGAGGTGGAAAATGGACAACCTCATACTGATGTTACCCTCATAAATCATTTGGAGGGTGAGTTTTGTGCCATCAATCACTTGACAAATTCAAACAACATCAATGTTAGTGTGGTTTACAACACTAGATCAAAGAAGAGGGATGTTGATGAAGTTTAAAGAACTAATAAAGGACTTGTTTTGACCCCTAAATCATATAATATGGTAAGTGGGTATAATAGAAATCTTAAATTATAAGAAAATGAGAGTATTTCAAACTTTAGGCAAGATCCTACAACTTTACCTACACAAGCTACTTCACAAGGTGTTAGTGCTCCTAAAGAGTTTCTTAAGGTGAATATTATTCCTATCAATGTGGTGGACCAGATGAATAATATTCACATGAATATCTCATTATGGGACCCCTTGACAATGCCAAGGAAAAATTATATACTTCAAAAGGAATTACATGGATTGGGTAAATATGGCCCATCTAGAAATGACAATGTGGTTTTAGTCAATGGAACTCAATCTACAGATGGTCAAGTAAATAAAGATGAGAATAATCCTACTTTTTACCTATATCTAATCACTGGTGATTTATTTGTTCATAATTGTATCATAGATAGTGGAGTAAGTGCATCAGTTATGCCCAAATTTATAGTAGATAAGCTAGGCCTCAAGTATGAGCCAATGACTAAAGGAGTTTTGCAATTGGATGGATCACCATCCAAGACTTTGGGGGTAGTTAAAGGTTTGAATTTGATCCTTAATTATTATATTAGTTTTTCAATTCCTCATGATGTGGTGGTGGCAGATTTACCTCCCTATTTTTCTCTTTTCTTGTCAAGAGACTTTACATATAAGATAGGTGGATACTTGGCAGCTAATTGGTCCTACATGGTGTTTAGAACAAAATATGGCACTAAGGTGAGGATTGAGTCAGAAACTATTCATAAAGTTCACTTGGAACCATACTCACCTAAGGTATCAAATGTTAACTATGCTATAATTGATGAAGAGGAGCTTCAAATTAACCAATCCCCATCATCTTCCCTTGAAGGATTTTTTGATTTGTTCTTAGATGAGTGGGGAGATGAGCACTATGAACATAATCCTTACAAGTTTATTGAGGAATCTGGTCTTGGGGTCTATTATATGCATGATAAGGACTCTTTCATGCCCAATTTAATGAAATCAAGTGAAGATGTGCATGGCTTGTGGTAGCTCTTCTTTAATGGGTCTAGAAGTAAGATTAGGGCAGGGGGTGGAGCTATGTTAGTTTCACATTCCAACAAGAGGTATTATTCAACCTTTGTATTTCAGTTATCATGCACTTGTAATGTGGCATAGTATGAGGCCCTTATCTATAGACTTAAATGGGCTAGAAAAAGAGGAGTTAAGGAACTACAAGTGTATGGAGATAGTGAGCTTGTTGTGAATCAAGTTAGAGGGTAGAATTTGACCAAGAACTCCTTGTTCAAATCCTACAAGCATAGAGTTTGGGATCTTGTATAATATTTCATGGATTTTAACATCAAATATATTCTAAGGGAAGATAATAATCATGCTGATAGGTTGGCATCTATTGGTTCTCAATGTAATGTTCCAAAAGGCATAAGAGAAGAAAAGACCCAACCTCATCTAAAGGTGATTATTAGACCTTCCATACTAGATAATGTCACAAATTGTTAGGGATTTGAGAGTGACCAAATAATATCCATTTTTATACAAGAGGAGGTTGAGTTCTCTACAAAAAATTAGTCTAAGCTTCGATAACAATATCGAAGTCAGATTGTCCACATAAAGTCTAATAAGCTTCCCAAAGGTCTAGTGACTCTTGAAAGCATTTTCAATGATGATTATCATCTAAAGAAAGAGAAGGTAAGCATTCCAACCAATAAGATAACTATGAAAAGGTATATATATTTAAGGATAAGCTACTTTCACTTGGAAAGGTATGCACTAGTCAAGAGAAACATGTTTTCATTGAACTATATAAGGAGTTTAGTGATATTTTTGCATGGGAATATAGTAACTTGAAGGGTTTTGATCCAAAATTGGCTCAACACACCATAGAACTATATGAAAATTTCAAACCCATCAAGAAAATACAAAGGCCAATCAATCCCAAGATTGAACCACTCATGAAGAAAGAGCTTGATAAATTGATTGAGTCTAGAATCATATTTCCTATCAAGCATTCTACTTGGTTGGCCAACTTAGTCCCTGTTAGAAAGAAGAATGGGGAGATCATGTTGTGTGTATAATTTAGGAATTTTAATAGGGTCTCTTTGAGATATCATTATCCCTTCCCTTCTATGGAGAAAATTTTGCAAGTGGTGGCATGTAATGAGAGGTTTTCTCTCCTAGATGGTTATTCGGAGTAAATCAGATTTTGGTGAAAGAAGTGACCAATACAAGATAGCCTTCACCAAAAAATGGGGAACATATGCCTATAATAATATTCCAATTGTATTTTCTAAATTTGGAGATAATTTTCAACATGCAATGGATATGGCTTTCCAAGGACTAATCAATGACATTATATTGGTTTATCTTGATGATGTGATAGTTTTCTCTAAGTATGCAAATGATCATTTGAAGCACCTAAAAAAAATATTTGAGAGGTGTAGAGAGTATGGAATCTCTCTAAACCCAAATAAGTGTGTGTTTTATATCTATGAGGGCAAAATACTAGGACATATTGTTCCTAAGAAAAGCTTGTCCATTGATCATGAGAGAGTGAATGCTATCTTGGCATTGTCGTTGCCTAAACATAAGAAGGGTTTACAAAGATTATTTGGTAAGATAAATTTCATTAGGATATTCATTCCTAAATTTTATAATTTATTAAAACCTCTAACATATATGCTAAGGAAGGATGAGATATTCACTTGGACAAGAAGGAGAAAGGAAAGTTTTGAGAAAATCAAACAAGCCATTACCCAAGCCCCTACTCTTGCAAGTCCAAGATTATCCAAGGACTTTAATTTTTACACTTTTGGAAATGAAGAGGTGATTTATTCCATGCTTACCCAAGCAAATGGTGATAATTTTGAACAACCTATTGCCTTTTTTAACCAAGGTTTGGAGGGGTATGAGATAAAACATACTTATGTTGAGAAATAAGTGCTTTCAATTAGTAGGATCTTGAAGAAATTTAGACACATGTTATCAAATAATAATATTCACATACTTGTGCCACATCCTAGTGTAAAGGACTTTCTATTGAGAAAATAACTAAATGAGAAAAGGGCAGGTTGGATCACCAAAGTGATGGAGTATGATGTGGAGATCAAAATAACCAAGCTAGTGAAGGGAAAAGGACTATGTGAGCATATTGATTCAGACTTGAAGGAGAAAAGGGAGGTTGTTTTGGCACTCCATGATGATGCTATAATAGCTATACCTTTAGCCATGAGGATTTGGACACAAGACATGATTCATTTCCTTCAAATTGGTGAGTGTACATAAGGTCTTGATAGAGTTAGAAGAAGGTATTATAAGTTGCAATCACTTCCCTATGTACTTGTTAATGGAGTGATATTTAGGAAGGAATTTTTAGGTGTGTTGTTGAGGTGTATTGATTTGGATTAGATTGACAAAGTATTGCATGAGTTCCATGATGGACCAAATGGTGGTCATTTTGTTTTAAGAACTACAACTACTAGGATTATGAGGGTTGGTTACTTTTGGCCTAGCTTGTTTAAAGACACCCATGCTTGGGTAATAGAATGCAAAAAGTGTGCTCTTTTTGATGGAAATCAAAAGCTATCTGCCTTGCCTCTTCACCCAATCGAGGTTGAATAACCCTTTATGCAATGGGGTTTAGATTTCATATGCCTAATCAATCCTCCTTCTAGTGCTGATCACAAATGGGTGTTGACTGCCACTGTTACTTTACAAGATGGGTGGAGGTTGAAGATATTAAAGAGGAAAATGAGAATTTATTCCTAGGCTTCTATGAGATTATAATGACCAGATTTGGATCTCCCTCAATAATCATTTAAGATAATGCATTACCCTTTCTATGGGCTTTGAAGCATGGAATCTACCTCAACACCTCATCCAATTATTACCCCCAAAGAAATGGACTAACTGAGTTCACAAACAAGAATCTAATTAGTATTATAAAGAGGAGAATGGAGGAGAGTCAAAGGACTTGGCACTCCAAGTTAAAGACAACCCTTTGGGCTGATAGGATCACCCTAAAAAGAGAAATTAGGAACTCACCATACACACTTGTGTATGGAAGGGAGTCTATGCTTCCTATCTCACATGGTTTACCAACATTAGACCTCACCTATCAGCTACAATTGATGGAGAATGAGAGCATGGATGTTAGGTTATGTGAGTTAATGGAGCTTGAGGAGACAAGAGATAAAACTATGCAAACTATGACCACTCACCAAGAACAAACAAAGAAGTTTTCTGACAAGAAGTCCATGCCAAGAAGTTTAAAGGAAGGAGACATTATCCTAAAATGGGATGAAGATAGGGCCAAACCTAAAAGACATATAAAGTTTGATGCTTTGTGGAGTGGCCCATATGTGATTACTCAATACAAGTCACATAATGCTTTCCAAATTTCAAAGTTGGATGGATAGGAGATTAATATCCTAATCAATGGGATACACATCAAGCTATGTTACTAAGGTTATCTTCTTCCCTTGTACATAGCTTCTTGCTTTCCTTGTGTTCCCTAAGTGCTTATGAACATGTGTGAGTTTGTCCTTGTCTTGTGTGGTGTTGTTTTTGCTTGGTCTTATTGTTTTTGTGTGGTGTGTTTCTTTGTGTTTTATTTTTTTATATCATTTTTAGTAATCTTCAAGAATCGATTGACTCCATTGGCCCTTAGTTCAATAAGGATGCTAGTCTCAAAACATAGACAAGCATTTACCCAAAGAGTTGCCAAAAATGTTGACCAAAATTGATCTTTGGTCAAATTTCAGTCAATCCCTTACTTTTAAAAACTTTTTATAAGTTTATTCATGTCCTATAGAGGTGTCCTTGTGATAAAAAATTTCCACTTATGCCTAGCCTAGTCTTACTTCAAGTCTAGCCCTTTATACTAGTCAAGTCACTGATGGTCAACCTTGGTTAAATAGGGTCAAACCTGGTCAAAGACATAAAATATGTTAATTTGGTTATAATATTGTTTTGAATATGATTTAAGACATCCTTAGATCATTTAATTACTTTTATCATGTTCAATATGAAAAAATGGCCTTGTGGGCCCACTTTGAGCTAAAGAGGAGGACTTGTAAGATGGATAAAGTGACCAAATTTTCACTAAGCTAAGATTAAATGTATGAGGGATTATAGAATGTCAAAATCTAGTTATGATAGTCCAAGAGTCAGTTATAGTCAAATAAGGTCAATTTCCCCTTATTTTGAAGTCCTTTATGGCAATTGTACAAAATAAATCATCTCATTTTTAGGAGGAAATGTTAGTAAGGTCTCTATTCAGGTCCCAAAATCCATTTACATGTTTGGTTTTTAGTAAAATGCATAAAATTTTGTCTCTTGATTCTTTTCCTCTCTTCTTATCTTGGCAAGCAAAAAAGAAGCAACTTCAAGCGTATGGTATGGATCGTATAGGTGGAATGGGAGGGAGTGATTCTAAAAGGGGAGATTTATCTAAGTTATCTTCACATAAATAATAATAACTTCCATTTTAGTTCCTTATCCTTTATGAACCAATGTTAACACTCCAAACTGCCTAGTTTGGGTTTACAACTATGAGGGGGGTCACTAAATGTAGTCATCTTCATTTTCTTGTTATGGTCTAATGATTTCATGTTTTGAAAAGATTTAAAAATGATTTATAAGGTGTTATTATAGGTTACCCATACTTCATTTTGTTTTAAAGGCATCAAGAATGCAAGGAAGTCTTCTCTAGACTTCTCTTCCACTTTGGGTCATTATACTACCTTCTTCTCAAAAAGAGTGCACCTACAGATGTTATTGGGTAGTTATCTATGACCTTGAGGGATTTAGATATGTTATATCTATTTTTGAGGTCATGGATATGGTTTAATGGCATAATCCTTCTCATAAGGTCTAAAATATGCACTTCTTCATTATTTCTCCTCATTGCCTATTCAAACTCAGTCCAACCTGTATGAGACCATGGATAGAGAATAGTGAGTCTCCAAAGAATGGATATGGTCTATGGGTCTTCTCTAAAATTTATATGTAATATTTTTCATATGGAAGATCATATTTCCTTCACCAAGGACATAAAAAGAGGGTGGGATTGTTAAACAAAAGAGATGATTGAGTTTTGTTCCTTAGTCCAAGGGTCCTTTTGGTTTTCATAAGGTAAAAATATATTTTGTTTTGATAAATCCTATTATTCCCATTTTGTATTACCATCCATGGGAAACCATCATGCCAAATTATATCTTGAAAGGACAAGAGTCACATAGGTTTTGAGACCTCCCAAAATGGCTAAAAAGCACTAAAAGAGGACAATAATGTCTATAGGATTTTCAAGGGAAGGTTGATACTTGAATCATATGAGGAAGTTATAATCATGTATATTAAGGGGAATCAAATCCAAGTGTTATAAAAAACAACTCCAAGAACTCATTCCATGAGATAAAAGATGACTATGTCAAAGGACCTTCTAGGCTTATCCCCTATTCGTACACAAGGCAGAGCATGGCTAGATACAATATTTTAATGATTGGAATAGAGAGTTTGTGTTAAGGAATTATAGGAAGGAAATAGTATAAATATGAATTATAAAAACTAGATACAAGCTCAAAAATCCCTAGACAAGGTGAAACATGATCCAAATGCTCCAAAGCAACCTACAGGCCTAGAAATGAACACCTACAACTAAGGACAGTGAAAGGTTAGCCATATTCAAGTTGAAAAGGGTCCTTTGTGATAAAAATGAATAATTTATATGGTGAATTAGGGATAATGTGATGATAATATCACAATTGAAAGGTTTCATACCTCCTTTTTGGGGCTAGATACTTATCAAGATGTACCTATAGGCCTATGAACATGCACCTACAACCTAGTATTGGATGTTGGTCTCAGTCAGCAGGGGTAAAGTGAAGTCTTTGGAGATAAATTTTATAATGTAAGTATATGGAATGGTGATAATGGAGTTCTAATAGGATAAAAAAATGAATTGCATACATTTTTAAGGTAAAAAACATACCTTAGAAACCTACAGGCCTGCAGGTGTGTGTCTTAGTCCTGCATGAAATGTGACCACAGTCATGTCATGAGACCTAAAAGAGGATTCTAATAATAGGTGAGTGAAGTGTAATATTATTAATATGAAATTAATCAAGTCAAACATCCAAATTACGTTGTCATGAGTCTCAATCAAGCCTAATGTGCTACAAGGTATTCTCTCAGTCCTAATAGATAGAGACAAGGGTGAAAGGTGAAGGACTAGCCTAATGATAAGCATGGGGACCAAAATGAGAGGGTTTAAATTAGTGAAGAGTGTGTCATTAACATCAAATTAAATTTATAACATGCCTAAAACACTCTTACATGCCCAAAATACCTTTTCACCCATACAAAACATGTCTCAATCTGTATTGCCAAGTTTGGAAACCTTGGAACAAAGAAGAACAAGGGGTTTCCACTAAAAAAGGGGTTAAATATTGTTACCAAAGCTCAATTAGATTTAAATTAAGATTATAAACATGTTTTAGTAGCATTTTATCACGTAAATTGTATGGAGGTAGTAGTTATAGGCAAATTTGAATAAAAACATGTATGAAACAGGGTTTTGACCCCTTTTTTGACAAATTTGAGTTGGTTAAATCCATTAGACAAATAATATGACAAAACCCTTAGGTAAAATTGATCATCAATACCTTTTTTATCTCAAAAAATATTCAATTTTCTCATCCAAATAGGCTTCATACCCTCTATTTGTCTTAGAGGTAGGTCAGTCCTTTCATGCCCAAGAATGGTAGTTTTTGGAAAAATTGAAGAATGGAGAGCTTGTAATAATTTTTATCAGTCAAGGAGGTTTGGAAATTTGGTTAAAAAATTAATGAACATGAAAAACCATTTTGGAGGGTTGGGATGCCAATAGGGTGGTCTGGAAAAAGAGGTCTGCAGGCAGGCCTGACAAAAAAAATGCAAATCTAGCCCCTAAGGCAAAATCACTCCAAGTTCTAGGCTTAAAAAAACATTATAGTGCCTTAAATAACTTATATGGGAATGATAATGATGTGTTCAATATATTTAAAGGCATGGTAATTGCAAATGAAGGGTCATATAGCTCAAAAATGCAAACTGGATCATTGGCAAGGTGTAGGCCTTGTCCCTAACCAGGGGTCACTTCCATTTTTGGCCTTTAGTGATCCATTCTAGATGTTGGAGAGTGTTTATTATATAGATACATAGATGTTACAAGTTTTGGTTGGAAAAATAACTCCATAGGAATCCATTTTTATCCTTAAGAGTTCTCAAACCCTCATGAGAAGCATATAAATGACTCAAAGGTCAACTTTGGACACTCATACCTCCAATCACCTCTTGCATGGGACCCTAATCCATTTGGATATGTTATGGAATTTACTTGAAGAGTCATTAGTGAAATTTAGAAAGGTTTTCAATGTTTGAGCTTTATGAATAAAGGTTATGAGTTTAGACCACTCAAAACCCTTGTAAAACCCTCACAAGAACCCAATTGGAGAAAGGTTGATATTTGAGAATCTAAAGGAAATGGAATGGAAATGAAATCACTATAAGGTTGTGTTGGAGTCTCAGAGGATCCCACACATGTGATTTTTTTTATGGAACTATACGGATCATAGGAAAATAGGGCTTGTTTTGACCATTTTGAGTGGTGTGCAAGCTACAAGAGGAGTTAGGAGATGAAAAAAACTTTGGAAGGAATATTTACACTTGAGATAACTCCCAAAAATCATCTTATCTCATGAAATAACCTATAAGCTCCTCAACCATGTCCGAACTTTTATCCAGTCTAGTGAACACTTATGGAAAGTTTTGAAAAGTAATTAGGGAAGCATTTTAAAGTTTTTTTATTGAAAATGATGATACGGGGATTTTTGACAAGTGTCATGACCTATTTTACATGGATTAGTTTGGAAAATTGGGAGTTTTTGAATGCTAAGTGTAGAAGGTGCATGAAAAAGAGCCATTTTGAAACTTCTAGGGATGATTTTGTATGTACACAAGAATAGGGATGGTTAGGGATTAATCCAATTCATGTGGGAACTTTTTTATAATCTCTATTACTTAGACCAACTATCATATCTAACCATATGTAGAGAAAATGTAGCTTTTGAAGGTGAATCATGAAGGCAGTTTCCTATGTCATAATTATAGGTTTTGTGCCACTTTTCACCATTATTATGACTTTTTTGAACAATTAGACCTATATGACATGGCATAAATCATCCCACACCTCTTCTACATGCAAGTGTAACTAATGTGATCTAGGAATTTGACTCAAGAGAGGATGGTTAGTATGGTGTTAGTTCCAAAATAAAAACAAAATGAAATAGACACACTAATATCATAACATCTCTAGGCCTTGACACTAGGGAGAGGTTAGTTAACAATCATGAATGAAACACAAAACTAAAATGAAAAATAAAACTCTTTTACCTTTCTTGGATGCTCTAAAATGCTTGTTGTGGTGGCTTACTTGGCTTATGCTCATGAAGTCCTTAGCAATGGAAGCTTGACAACCTCCATCTCTCCTTGGCACCTTTGGCTTGTGGCTTGGAATCAATTTGGAATTATAACACTAGTTTCTTGAAGCTTTTTAGAACTAATCATTTATTATAACTTTGCACTAATTAAGCTTATAAATGATGTTGTGAGGCCTCATATTTATAGATTTTTGGATTTGATCAGAATCAACCTCAACCATCCATCTCAAGATTGAGATGTGTGGTTGAGTATTAATCAATTTTTGGAATTAAGTTTTTAATTATCCTCATCATGGCATTGGAATAAGGGGCAATTAAGAGGCATGGAGGGCATCATGGAAGGCATTGATGAGGCATGGAGGGCATGAATCATGATATTTGTGGCATTTATGGCCTAGGGATGTCTTCCTAAGAAATGAGGTCACTTGATGATGCATATATTCAATATTCATTTCCAAAACAAATTATTCAACAAGTTTCCATGGAAGTTTTGATTAGGTCTTGATTTGGGTTAATTAGCTCTTAAGCATGATTATGTACATTATGCACAAATTACCTAAATTGATCAGAATGTCTTGTTATTGGTCCTAAATTTGACTTGATTGGTTTTGGAAGTCCATGTTAGATGCGCTAGATGCATATTCCCATTTAGAATTTTTCCAACAATAAATAACAAAGACATGAGTCTTGTGTAAAATATTTGATAGAAAAGAGCAGTCTAGGCATGCAAGTACAAATAGGCATTTTGACTCTAAATGGACTAATCAAAATTAGTTGGACCATAAATTACATTACCCCATTTAGGGATACCCTGGCCAAAATTAGCACTTGAATATGTCAGTTTCACATCATTTTGCATGTTTTAGTGTTTTTAGGCCAAATTGTGTATTTTAGGTGGAAACTAGCCAAAAGCCTGATTGGAGGTTATCGGTGGCCAGTTTTAAGTGTCTACAATTTGCCCCTATTTGGGAAGGCATTATAAGCTATAAGCATAGTAACATCTTCTCTAAGTATGAAAAGGTCTTGCATGCCCACAACTACAACAATGATAAACTAACTATATGATGCCCGCTTGAGGGAATGGTTGACACAAGGAGGTTGGAAAACAATCCCTCAAAAAGAAAGAAATGAAATGAGGGGACCAAAGAAATGAAATATGATGGGGTGAAAACACAATGATATTGAAAAAATAGTCAAAATCATTGAGAATGCAAGTGGGATAGTGCACAATGGTTTGCCTAAAGCTAGTTATAAGCATTGCACCCCAATAGTGGCAACATGGTATGATAACACCATGATTTACCCAAAGGTGGTTATAATCATTGAGAAGATGGAGTTGCCCCAGTTAGGATAGATAAACAATATAATAGCATGCCCCTGTATAGGCAGAAAAAGTAAAGTGGTGAAAACACAATGATTTTCCCAAAGGCGATTATAATCATTGAGAAATGCAGGTGGGATGGTGTACAATGATTTGCCCATAGGCGGTTATAATCATTAGATCCTGATTATGTAAAATATGATAAACTTGGTCGAGGATGATGATAACTTAACACATAGGGTAATGATGAATTGTAACAACCTACTAGTAGGGAGATGTTCATCTGAACAAATAAAGGTTGAAATTATTTCATGGTCAATTACTCATTTTGCGATATGATTGGGAGTGGAATCAAGATATCAATGGCAAAGTGATGTTGCCATTGCTAAATAGACTTCTTGAAGCTGAGGTTTGTTGTATCATGTGTTGGTAGGCATCATGATATAACATCATGAGGACTTGGATGAAATATGCATGAGGATTGACCCCTGTAATCCAATACTCAATAGAAAACAATATACCAATGATATAAACCATGATGACAATGTAAACATATGAATATGGATGGATTCAAGTGTAAGTGTTGGCAAAGAATCACCCAATGAATACACATAAAATGAATCAAGGAAATAATGCTAAAAACAAACAAACAAAATAAGTAAAAACAAACAAACAAACAAACAAACAAATAACACAATAGAAACCCTACAAACATTACCCCTAAAAAATAGGCAACAACTTAACAAATGAACAAAATCAGGGAATAGAAGAAAAGGAAGGGGGGTGGCTGAGCTGTCTCCATATGCACTAGACAAGTGGATGTTACCTACATATTTTTATGGATGTAATATCCAATAAAAAACTTCAGGCCAAATGTAGTTCTCCCAAGGAATGGAAAAAATGTGATAATTGAGGAAAACAAACAGAATAGATGTGATAGAAGAATAGAAATAGTCTTTCAAAATGGTAAGAACATGAGAGAAAAAGGTCAAGAAGGATGGGGAAACTAAATGATAAGTGATTTTCTTGTAACTTAGTAAGGGTTCCCAGAATCCTTAAGGTAAAGAAGTGGTCAATGTTTTTTTGGTCTTTTCTAACAATTTTTTGAACTATTTTTGGAAGTGTTTTGGAGTGTCTCAACTCAATTGAGAATGATGAGCCATTAAATGGTTCAATGTCTCAAAATGGTGAGAGTGTTCATACTTAAGTTGCTTGTAAAATGGTGAGAGCATGGCTTAGGGTGCTCATAAAATGTTGAGAACATTGGGAAAAGGGTGATTGAGCTAACCTCAATAAGTATTCAGAGTTGCTGACATAGTCCTAGAATAGGACCACAAGTCACTATAGTTCTACCATTTTTGTGAAGGAATTCAACTAGTGCAGTATCCAATTCAAACAAAATAGGCATAGTTGGTAAAAAGACACAATATGGCATAGGAAGTGGTTATTTGGTATGTCAAGGCTTAGTATTTCTCATAGTTTTCCCATAAGTGGTTATAACTAAGATAAAATGGCATAGATCAATAGTACTAATTTTCCCAAAGGTGGTTATAATTAGTAGCAAGACTGGTGGTAATAAAGGACTATCAAAAAAAGGATGTAACTAACTATAAAAACTTTTGTCACACTATCCCAATATATGTTCCCTATCTAAAATACTTATACCAACTGATGGATTGATTTGATACCTTGATGTTGAAACTATGTAACGAATGACAAAAACCAATGTCAAATGGGCTAGGCTTTAAAACATGTTGGGTTGATAGGTTGGAAATGGAAAGTAAATATGGGAAAGAAGATGAATAAGGGTGGTATGTGTACAAAGAATATTAGTGATATAATGGTATAACTAAAATGGTCCTTATAGACAATACACCTTATCATTCAAGCATAGTACCACTTGAGATGAATAATATTCATTGGCTATGGAAGTTCATCACTATCTGGTGTGGCAAGCATGTAAGATTTTGATCCATAATCTGTAGTGATGATGAAAGGCCCTAACCAATTTGGTTTAAATTCCCCTCTATGTTTCTTCTCAACTATGGTATTCTTTAGGTTCTCTTTAAGAACAAGATCATCAAGTTTAAATGTTTTATAATTCACACACTGATTATGGTGGTCTTTGAGTCAATTTTGATATGATTGAAGATTTTTGAGCATGGCATGCATTTCTCATCTAGTAGATCCAACTCTTGTAGGTGAGCTATGCGATAGTCATGATCATCCAAGACATGCTTGAAAGAGATGCATAGTGAAGGAAATTCAACCTCAATGGGAAGGATGGATTTAGTACCATAAATACATATGGAGTGGCTCCTGTGGGGGTACGATGATTGGTACATAATGCCCAAATGGTAGGGAATATATAGAGGTGCCAATCATGATTGACATCATTGACAATCTTTTTGAGAATGTTGACAATGGTTTTGTTGGATGCTTTGACCTAGCCATTACCTTGAGGGTAATATACTACAGAAAAGTGTTGTGTGATGTTGTATTCGGTACATAACTAGTCTACATATTTATTCTTGAATGATCCTTCATTATTAGATATAATGTCACAGGGAATATCATAGTGATAGATGAGGTGGTTAAAGATGAATTTGGAAATTTTTTTTCTAGTCATGTGAGGGGTATAACTTCAACCTACTTAGTAAAATATTCAGTGGCAATAAGGATATGTTTATGGCCATTAGATGAAGTGGGGTTAATCTTCCCTATGAGGTCAAGTTCCCATGTAGAAAATGGCCATGGTATCAACATTGGTTTCAAAGTTTTTGCTAGGGCATGAATCAAATTAGCATGCCATTGACATTTGTCACATTTATTTACATATGCATGGCATCTACATCTATTGTGGGCCAATAATAACCAGTATGCAAGAGCTTTTTGGATAGGATTAACCTACTATAATGGGTTCCACATAATCCTTTGTGAACTTCTCTTAATGCTAATGTAGACTCTACTGAATTTAAATAATGAAGTAGAGTTCCATCAAAACTACGATGGTAAAGAGTGGATCCAAGTAAAGTATAATGAGTGAAATGATAAATGAAGGCTTTGATTTGTTTTTGAGATAAGTTAGGTGGCAAAAATTGGTCATGAAGGTAGTTGTAAAGGTCTGAGTACCAGATAGAATTAGGACCAGTAATATCATAAATCATGGCAATGATTGAAGGTTCGTGAGCTGGTGCTGACAAATTCTTGATAAGGAATTGATACTCTTTAGCTTTATCTATTTGTCAAATCAGAGATCCAATAGTAGCCATGACATCTACAGTTTTATTAATAGCCCTCAGTATATGCTCAAACTAAATGTTGGAAATTTTCTTTTTAAGAGTGTCAACCATGGCTTTATATGGAACCAACTTGTCATCTTTGGTATAAAAATGATCTATGACCTAATTGATTATTAACTGAGAATCACCATAAACTTGAAGATGAGATATATTCTAATGCACTACTTTTCTAAGTCCTACAAGTGCTTCATACTCAGCCATGTTTTTTGTACAAGAAAAGTTGATTTTGAATGATTTAGGGATTAGATCCCCATGTGGTGTAATAAACAATATGCTTACCCTCAATCCATGCACAGTGAATAAACCATCAAAATATATATTCCAAGGCTGATCCTCAAGGGGTGTATCAATAATGATCATTATGGATTCATTAGGAAATGGAAACTTGAGTGGCTGTGTGTCCATGAGGGGTGCTTTAGTAAGTTGATCTGCAAGAACTTGTCATTTGGTTGCTTTTTTATTGACATAATCTATGTCAAACTCACTAAGAAGCATGATCCATTTATCCATTCTACCTTTAAAATATATTTTAGATAGTAGATACTTGATTGGATCTACCTTTGAAATGACCATGGTTTTATTATTCAACATGTAATGATGCAGTTTTTGAGCTTTAAAAACCATAGATAGACAAGCTTTTTAAATAGGTGTATATTTATGTTCATATGTAACCAAGGTATGACTTAGGTAGTAAATAGTATGATCCTTTCCATTATCATCATGTTGAGCCAAGAGTGCCCCCAAAGCATAATTGGTAGCTGATAGGTATAACAAGAATGGCTTTCCTGGCATAGGTGATAATAAAATAGGGGGATTAACAAGATAGTCCTTGAGTTGTTGAAAAGCTATTTGACGGTGATCATCCCAGTGAAATGCAACTCCTTTCTTCAAAAGATGTGTACATGGAAGGCACTTATCTGCTAATTGAGAGATGAAGTGTTAGATGGACTGGATATTACCCTGTAAATTATGAAGTTGATTCAAATTGGTTGGTGGTGACATCTCAGTTATAACATGGACTTTAGCTAGATCGACTTCAATACCTCTATGAGACATGATGAAGGTAATTAATTTTACTAAAGTTACACCAAACACACATTTATTTTTATTTAGTCTAACTTTGTATTCTTGTAGTCTTTCAAATATCCTATGCAGCATGGTTGGATGGTTAGCCATGGTCTTAGATTTTCCTAGTATGTCATCGATATAGTCTTCAACAATATCATGCATCATATAATAGAATATGATAGTCATGACTCTTTGATATGTAGATCCTACATTATTAAGGCCAAATTACATCACTTGATAGTAAAATGTTACCCATGAAGTGGTGAATGTTGTTTTATGTTGATCTTCTAGTGCTATTCTGATCTGATTATATCCTAAAAAGCCACCCATAAGTAAAAGCATTTCATAACATACCATGGAATCAAAAATCATGTCAATATTAGGCAAGGGATAATCATCTTTAGGATAATTTTTGTTGATGTCTTAAAAATTAGTACAAATTTTGATTCCTTTAGGCTTTTTGCTAACATGTACAACATTAGAGATCCATTCAATGTAGTCAATGGATCAGATACATCTTGATTCTAAGTGTTTATCCAAATCTTTCTTTACTAATATAGAAATGTGAGGATGCATCTTATGTAACTTTTGTTTTATCAATTTGGCATTAGGATTAATCACAAGGTGGTGTAGAACCAAGGCAAGATCTAATCTTGGCATGTTAGAATAGGCCCATGCAAATATATCCACAAACTCTCTCAATAGAACTATAAAAATTTCATGTTCCTCCTCAGTGAAAGATGCACCTAATTTTATCCATTTTAGGTCCAATGGAGTCATGATGTTTACCTCCATTGTATCTTTAACTATAAGGTTCAAACCATCTTATAGGATAGTAGTTAGTGACTTGAATTGTTGGACTATGTCAGGGTCCTCTATTAGGACTTGTTCTTCAAATTTTCCCAGGCATGATGAATCTGAGTCTCCTAATGGGAGATTTGGCCATATAACAAAAATAGTTATAAATTCTTGGAGAATTTGATCAAAAACTTATTGTTGCTCAAAACTGAACTCAGATCCATAGGCAAGTTCATTGTTAGTGGTCTCGTAATCTAAATTTGAAGAAGAATGAACACCCCCATCTAATAGCACTTGAAACAAGTTTTCACCACTAGATTGTCCTTTATCTTTACTTTTTCCCTGGTCTAAAATCACCTCAAAGAGGTTTTCACTTTGGGACCTCAATGTTTTATTTATTTGTTTTTGGCTAAGGGTGTTCACTCGCTCTCCAAAATATGCTGTAAGATCCAATGTGATTGATAATCTTGATTTGTGATCTCCCAATGGAACATTGTCTCTAAGGCCTAAGAAATCATAGAATGCCTCATCATTTTGGAACTCATCAATTGGTAGGATGGATTCTTGTTGGTCCTAATCTATCAATTGGGAATAATATAATGGCAATGAATTGTGATGAACAACTTGGGTAAGGGTACAAATGGCATTGTTATCAAATAAATTAGTTTCAGATAGGTCATCAAAAGTGAGGCTATGATTGGACTCTGCTTCTCTATTGGCAACATCATCACTAGTTGCTAGTGATGGTCATCCAAGTTCATAAGGTCTTTCATACTTAGTCATGGAAATTGGCTCAATAGTTCCTTACGAATTCAGTCTAAGGCCTCATATTTCATAATTGTGACACATCATGATCCTATTAGAAATAAGATACTTTGCATTTTTATAACAATCAACTTGGTTGTCATTATATAACCATGATTCATTCCCTTCAAGAGGGTTAGGTCCTAGGATAGATACTGGTACAAATGTGACAGGTCCCTTATCTTTATTCTTTTGTTGCCAATGCATATGTCGAATGAATTTAGGTCACCTAAAGATGATCAAATTCTGAGGAAGATTGGTGATATGAAATGTATCATGTGTCACATATTCTACCAGTTCGTTATCTGAAATGGTGAAATGATTGGAACTTTAGGAGGTGGCATGTGGGAAAAGGAATCCAAGGTACTAGGATCTATGTAATTATATGATGAAGGATCAATAAGTATAGCCTTTACTTTATCTTTCTTGGAACTTGGATTCATGCCATACTGATAATTATAGCTTTGAAACTCAGCCTCAAGATGCTTGTAGTGTTCATATGGGTGTAAATCTCCTAGAATACTCACCTCTATCCCTGAGTGGGAAAACATGATACATTGGTATAGTGTTGATGGGACTGCATGAATTTCATGTAACAAAGGCCTACCTAGAAGCATATTGTATGATAACTCAATATCTAACACATGGAAAAGTGTATCATGGGTTAAAGGCCCAATGATAACTAGCAAACTAATAGTTCCCTATGACTCTCTTTCTTGATTATCATAGGCTTTAATAGTTATTGTTTTTGGTTGGAGATCTACCATTGTGTACCCAAGAAGATTGATGAGATTGAGAGACACTATGTTGAGGACATATTAATTGTTGATAAGGACACATTTCACTTTATGCCATCTGATACAAACTTCTATGTACAATAGGTTATTATAGAGCGGGCCAAGGGAAGACATATCACTTTGGTTGAATGTGACTTGTTGGGTTGGAGCTAGGTGTCCAACCAAAGCTTGAAATTTATTAGGGGATATGCCACTAGCAATAGTGGATTGGGTCAAAAACTCATTCAAAATGTTTTTGTGGATTATTGACGTTCACAACAAATCTAAAATAGAAATTTGTGATAGTGTCTTTTGTAATTGGTCCAAAATATCAAACTTCTTGTCTTGGTTAGTAGTGAATGGTTTATTCTAAGGTTGAATGGTTGGTTATATGATAGGTAAAGTGGTGGATGGTTGAGGGCATGGGATAGTAATCTTTGACCTTTGAGTTATGATTGCATAATCAAGATTAAATACTGGATCATTATTACTAACAAATGTTGGAAATGGTATGGGACCAGCTAGGACAAGTCTCAGTTGTTAGTACACTTGCATGTGGTCATGTGGCAAAAAATGAGTTATCACTGTAAGATCCAAAAGGAGAAGTCTTGGTTTGTTGGTTTGCCTATATGCACTCCTAGGTCAAAGAAGGATTATCCATGTGATTTGGTTGAATATGTTGTTTATCAATGGTCGAGGCTAATTAGTACTTTGTTTAAGATTAATGGAGATGCTATTAATGCTACCCCCTATAATATGACCTACAAACCTATTGTATTCATGTGAAACTACATGGTAATTTTGTTGGTTGTTACCATTTTAACCTTGGTTTTGTCCATTGTAGATTTTCCTACTGATTCTATTGATTCTATTAGTTCAACCTTTGATTCTGATACTATTGATTTTGTTGCTACAATGGTTATTGTTGTTATTTTTGATTGTTCTACTACTATTGATTGTTATGTTAGGGAAAGGGGTTTTGATAGATCTCAAGAGTTTGATTGGAAGTGGAAGCACCATTATCTAGTTTTATCTCCCTATTTTCCAACATATTTTTAATTAAATGCTTGATTTGGACACATCTTTATAGATTATGCCGATGGACCCAATGATAGTCATAAAATTCATTTTCATAGTACCAATCAGGGTAAGGAATGCCTTGTAAATAATGATTTGGTATAGGCCAACTAATCAGATTAGCAGTAATAAGCTTGTGAAATACAGCTTTAATAGGTTCTCCTAGGTCACTAAAGACATGACATGCAAGCATGGTTCTCTTAAGAAGAGGAGTTTGTAATGATAAAGGGTATTATATTTGTTGTGTAGGTTTTGGTTATTGTGCTTATGGCATTGGTTGGAAAGGTTGTTGTGTAGGAGTAATTTGAAAAGGTGGTGTATATGAGGTCTGCATAGTTTGCACATGACAAGATTTGGTTACTTCATTTCCCATAACATTCCTATTTTGGTTGAATTAATTTGATCTTTCTTGATTATTAGCCTATACCGGTTGTGATGCTTGTGCTTGATTAGTATGTTACTATTGGCTATTTCCTTGATTGGTAGAATTAAGTTTGATGACTCCTATATTGATGAGTGCTCACTTAATCAATAAACTTTTATCAGTGATCTCTTTGAATGTATGTGCACATTGTAGTTATAGATGATAGGCTATCTCACTATGAAAAGTTTTAGTAAACACAGTAGCTAATTATTTATCTAGTAAACTATGGGTGAAACAACTTGCAAGGGATCTCCATCACTATAAATAACTTACAAAACTATCCCCAACTTTTTGCTTTGCTTATGTCAAGTCCACTAATGAAATCTCATGCTCGAGATTATAGGAAAAGTGCTACAAAAATTTATCAAAAAGATCATCAAAGTCTGTTACTAAATTCTTGGGCAACTTTAAAAACTACTCCATGGCTTGTTTAACTAAGCTCCTTGGAAATAATAACAAAAGGTATATGTGTTAGGTTGTGGAGCTAAAAGCTTCACTGATGCAAATAGGGGAGGAGGTTGCTAAGAGGTTGCTGAGTTGCAGAGCAACCGACGTTGGTCTGATCAGTCGATGTCGGTCAGATAGAGTGAGAAAGCAACTGACGTCGGTTAGGGATTGGCTAACGTTGGTTACCTCCAGGCAGACAGGGACCAACTTTGGTCACCTGTACGGTTCAAAACTGCCAGTTCATGAATAGTTAGTTAACAAACTGAGTGTTTGCATGTCAAGAGCCAATTTTAGACTGGAAGCTGCGGATCTAATTATTGTAATTAGATGTCTAATTATTATTTACATGAGTTATATATAATAGACTCATGGGCTGTATTGTAAAGTGTGCTAGAGAGTAAGAGAGCAAAATTTAGCTCCTTCAGAGTGAAGAGATCATGGTGTGTTCCTCCTAGTGCCACAGTACCAAGTGTGGGTGCTAGTTTGGAGAATCAGCAGGATTCTTCATGTATGTATGATCTTGGTCAGCAGGTGTGCATGGCTACGTTAGGAGATCTACATGGGTAAGTAAGATCATTGATCTGTAGGTGTATGTGTGTGCATGGTCTAGGTTTGCAGGTGTGCAGAACCAAGTTGATTTGTAGGTGGCAGCAAGATCAAGGTGACAACAACACAATAGGGAGCAAGATCAGGCAGGATCTACTTGGAGTACAGTGTGTACTTGAACAGAGAGCAAAGAGGAAGGCAAGGTAGTTCCTTCCTAAGTAAGATCATTTGGGCTACAGGTTATTGCAGTTCATGGGAGATCTACTTGGAGTGTGTTGTGCACTCGGTTGAGTATGTTTATATACTCGGTGTACTGGTAGTAGTGGATACTGACTGGTTGGAGGTGAACACCAACTCTGTGTTTGAGTTGTGTGTTGGGACTATAAAAGAGAGAGGACTCTTGATTGATAATTACTATACACTTGAGGTGTGGGAAGCCTCTGAGAGGTGTGGAGAAGAAGTGGCATCTTCTTTATTGTATTCTTTTTCTTGATGAGTATTAATACAAGATTGTGTATTATCTCTCATATTCTGTGTTATTTTTGAATTCTAGTTACTTGTGCATTCTGGTTAATTTCTGCATATTAAGTTGCTTGGTAATCAATTGTGTGCTTCCATAATTCCCAACAAAGGCGGTGGTAGAATTTTTGGTTGGGTGTCTAACAAAGTGGTATCAGAGCTAAGGTTGCAGGGAGCAGGTTTTGTATTTGATTACAGGTCACTCTCAGGGGTTTTTGATTGAGTGGGAGTAGAGCAATGGCAGAAGAAAGTACACTAAGAATGGAGGAATTGAAAAGCATGAATGGTCACTTACGGTGTTATGGAAAGAAAGAGCAGGTAAAGAAAAATTGTTGGTTTGTGGAAGATCAGCATGAAGGAACTAAAGAAGCAGATGTTGCAGGTGATGTTGCACAGGATGCGCTGGTATGTTTCTTGGATAAAGTAGAATCTTGTTTTATAGATTATATTGCCTCTTTCCATGCAGTCCGAAATAGAGTATTTTTCCATGGTAAGGTCCTTGGAGACTTTGAAAAGATTTATTTAGGGGCTGGTGTGCCTTGCCAAAGAATTGGCAAAGGGGAAGTGAAGTTGAAATTACAGTCGACCAACACATGGGTGTTGAAGGAGGTCATGCAGGTCCCAGTCTTGAAGTTTTTGCTAATTTCTTCAAGAAAGTTGGGTGAAGAGAGATGCACAGAAACTCTCATAGCGGATGCACTTGAATTAGCTGGTGGTAAGAAAGTAGGTATCCTTTATCTATCTACTTATATTACTGATTCTTCTTCTGTTGTGGAGACGCGGCTTTGTAGGCTTGGTTACATGAGCAAGAAGGAGATGCATGTTCTTAAGAGGATGTCAGATGTCTTGATAGACTTAAGAACTGGAAAGCCTTGGTGTTTATGGAGGAGATGGTGGACAGAGATCAGTGGAGAAGGCTGAGTAACTCTATGCAGAGCAGTTTGGATAGGGATTTGATTCAAATAAAGCTCGTAGGTAAAAATTCATCACTCACAGGAGAACACATGTACCGAAATCAATCAGAAGAACCGGTGTTGAACAGATAGGCACCGATGTCGGTCATGTACAGACCAGAGTCGGTGGTGTTGGGTAGGGTAAGACCGACGTTGGTTAGAAGGACCGATGTTGGTGATAGTAAGACCGATGTTAGTCAAGAAAACCAACATCGATAGAAGTAGACACTGATGTTGGTGGGGTCGGTAGTCAGGACAAGCACATGGAATCGACGTCGGTCAGATGCAGACTATGTGGTGACCGAGGTTGGTCACTGTAATAGATTTTAGGTGGACAGCAAGCTGTCAAGGAGTCTCAAATGCCCATATGGAGGACTGAAAGGGTAAGTAAGCCTCAAATTTGTTGTTCCTCTTATTTATATTTGTTACTCACTGTAGAGTAGGAAGGATCTAGGAAATAGTGGGAGCATGGCAGAAATATGATGCAAAACCAAACAGGAGATTTGGTAGGGTTGTTAGTCGAAAGAAAGCACTAAGAAATGAATGGATACCTTAGTTAAAGAATAGAGAGAATGGACACGTGAGATGGAAGGCCAGGTCATATGGTCTTGAGGAAGCTACAAGACAGTGGTACAGGGCTAACAGGTGGTACCAGGTGGATGACAAAGTAGGGCTTTAGTCAATGTCAGTATAACCATTGTGTTTGTCTTACCAGGTGGATGATGAGTCATGATATTATCTTGTTACTGTATGTGGATGGTATGCTAGCTAGCAAGTTTAGACATACAGGGTTTTGCTGAGCTAAGGGTAAGGTTAGTTCAGTGGCATGTCATGAGGAATTTAGAGCAGCAAAATTCTTTAGCATGAGAGACATGGAAGATCACGGGTTGATTTTGTCTCCAGTGGGAGCTGATGTGAATCAGGTGTTAGTGAGGTTCAATACGCAGGATGCAGAACTAGAGCACACCAAGGGTTGGACAGTTTAGTGTCTAAAATCACATGAGGTCTAGTATAGACCTGAGTTTTCCCTAGTAGTGGGAGCTATCAAAAAGATTGGAGCTGATTCAGGAAAGAAGCACTGGAGGGCAGTTCAGTGGATTCTTAGGTATCTGAGAGGGACCAATAATAGGTATACATGCTATGCAGGGTCAAGTTCTTTTCTACATGTGTTTGTAGATGTGGATGCAGCAGGTTACTTGGATGACAGGAGGTGCACCACAAGATGTGTGGTGGTTGGTCTTCAAGGTTGAGCTTTAAGAGGGATACAAGCCAGGAAACAGATTAGACAGGGTACATGTATAGGTACAGTGCAACTATTTATCTCTAAGTGGGAGATTGTTAGGTTATGGAGCTAAAAGCTTCACTGATGCAAATAGGGGAGGAGGTTACTGAGTTGCAGAGCAACGGATGTCAGTCTAATCAGCTGACATCGGTCATATAGAGTGAGAAAGCAACTGATGTCGATCAAGGATCGGTTGACATCGGTCACCTCTAGGCAGATAGGGACCGACGTCGGTCACCTATGTAGTTTAGAAGTGCCAGTTCATAGATAGTTAGTTAACAAACTGAGTGTTTGCATGTCAAGATCCAGTTTTAGACTGAAAGCTACGGATCTAATTATTGTTTGCATGAGATCTATATAATAGACTCATGGGATGTATTGTAAAGTGTGCTAGAGAGTAAGAGAGTAAAATTTAGCTCCTTCAGAGTGAAGAGAGCATGGTGTGTTCCTCCTAGTGCCATAGTACCAAGTGTGGGTGCTGGTTTGTAGAATCAACAGGATTCTTCATGTATGTATGATCTTGGTCAGTAGGTGTGCATGGATACGTTAGGAGATCTACATGGGTAAGTAAGATCATTGATCTGTAGGTGTATGTGTGTGCATGGTCTAGGTTTGTAGGTGTGCAGAACCAAGTTGATTTGTAGGTGGCAGCAAGGTCAAGGTGACAGCAACACAACAGGGAGCAAGATCAGGCAGGATCTACTTGGAGTACAGTGTGTACTTGAATAGAGAGCAAAGAGGAAGGCAAGGTAGTTCCTTCCTAAGTAAGATCATTTGGGTTGCAGGTTGTTGTAGTTCATGGGAGATCTACTTGGAGTGTGTTGTGCACTTAGTTGAGTATGTTTATATACTCGATGTACTGGCAGTAGTGGATACTGACTGGTTGGAGGTGAACACCAACTCTGTGTTTGAGTTGTGTGTTGGGACTGTAAGAGAGAGAAGACTCTTGATTGAGAATTACTATACACTTGAGGTGTGGGAAGCCTCTGAGAGGTGTGGAGAAGAAGTGGCATCTTATTTATTGTATTCTTTTTTCTGGATGAGTATTAATACAAGATTGTGTATTGTCTCTCATATTCTGTGTTATTTCTGAATTCTAGTTACTTGTGCATTCTGGTTAATTTCCACATATTAAGTTGCTTGGTAATCAATTGTGTGCTTCCATAATTCCCAATAAAGGTGGTGGTAGAGTTTTTGGTTGGGTGTCTAACAATATGTCACTATATGCCACTGGTTGACATGTGACAAAGAATCTGGTCAAATTGGCCTTAGGGTCACCTTTACCTTTATACTTATCAAATTTGTGTGGACCGTATCTTGGAGGAAATGGTATCTACAAATACTCCATGTTGAATGGATAGGAACACACGTCATCCAATTTGAACTTTTTAGTCTACTTCCCTGCCTGAATGGTAGCAATAACATCCTTCATCTATTGCAATTCTTGGGATAGGAAACTAGAAGGGATATTGGTTTGAGGGAGAATATTAGTTTGGGTAAATGGTTGGGAGGTCACAAGTGGGACACTTTGACTAGGGTATGATAGAGACACCTATTGGGGTACATTGGCTTGGTTGGGGGATAAACCAGGAATACACATATGTAGATTGGGATGTACTTGAAATTACACATTTAGCTACGTGATATTCTAGTTTAGGTTGATGATAGAGGTTTGAGTTGGAGGATTTTATAGGTGGGATGAAGGGATATAACTATATTATGCTTTCTATGGTTGAAAAGAGACATGCTACCAACTAATCAATCCTTGTTGAGTAAGAACTTATGGACCAAGACCCTATCTCTGGATTTATGGCATATTTTGAACCAATAGTTATCTAGTAGGTATCTGAGAAACCTGTGGACCTCTTTGTTACATGAATCCTTGTGAGGAAGTGAAAGTAAGTTGCAAATTTGGCATCTATCACTGACCAATATTCACATGTTGTTGATTAGTCATTGTGTGGTTTTGAATACCACTAACTACTTGTTGAGGGGGAGTAGGATTCATCACATTCTATCATTGAGGTATAAAATTAACCATTATTTGATTATCTAATCTTTTAGGTTGTACACTTGAGGAAGTGATTGGTTGAGGTTGGGGTGTAGAAACACCTATCCCTTGGTATGATGATCTGCTTATGAGATTAACTATAGGCACATGTTATTGGCTATTTTTTGTGCGTTAATACCACTTTGATCAAGATTGGACACTGTTTGCACATTGTCTACTATGTTTGGCTCACTATTTAGTGTAGAAACTAAAGACACTTCTTCAATAATTGGCATATGTATCAATTTATCTATCTAAGCATTTTTTATAAATGGGTTAGAACTCAGATTTTCTTGTCTAGTTAATTCCATCAACACTCCTATTGAAGGTACTAGGTCAATCAGGGGCTTACTCACCATGTTCATCTAATTAAAATCATGTGCTAAATTTAGGTTGGTTTGGTATGCTATTTGCATTTGGTTAAAGTGATATTCCATGATGTTTTTGCCTTGATTGGATTTATTGGAGTCTTAGTACATTGTTTGGACTAGAGCGATAGGATTGCTAGGAGAAGCCTATTGATTGTAAATGATATTATGGGGTAATCTTACTAGACTTGGTAGATTTTCATGGGGAAAGTCTATTGGAAACTTATCCCCTACCTCTATGGCCCGAACCAAAATCTCATCTTTGTTTTTAACAAATGTCGTTCAAACAAAAATGGACCACACATGGAAGCCAAATTAGTAGAATATAACTGTTGAAGTACTGGCTCATCCACCGTGTGTATTGTAGCTAAGTATTTCATGGTTTATTATATGTAAGGTGGTATGTAAACAAAATAGTAGGCCAATGGATCTTGGCTTGTGCCCCTAATTGAGTATTATAAGAGGGATAATAATCCATCTTATAAGCAATGTTATCCACATAGGGGTCTTGCACCATTTCTTCCTACACAACTACATTACTAATCCTTGGATTATACATGAGTCCACTACGAGTTTAGGAATACATGTTGGGATCCATAGTCAATGATTTGTGATAAAAGGTCAAAGAGTTCTAAAAAATCTAAAAAAGACAAAATCTAAAACAAATGATGCCTTCAACTTGGTCTAGATTTGTCAAAAGGATCAAAAGGTTTATTAAAAGATTTGTGAGGAAATAAGCTAGCATAAAATATATAAAATTTCACTATTCACACAAAGATAAGTAATTAAATGGACTAAAAATAAAAATGCCAAACTCTAAGGTCAAAGTGTTTTAAATCAGTCTAATCTAGGAATTTAAAAGTTGTTAGGTATTTTGGCTAAATGCGGCATCAAAAGCTAGGCTCAAACAAGGCATGTGTTAGGACTCTTAGCCAAATGATGTCAAAATCTAAACTTAACAAGTCATGTGCTATGACTCTTGGCCAAATGGTGTCAAAAGATAGACTTTTGAAAAATAGATGAAAATTTTAATCTAATGGATTTGAAACACTTCTAACAAACACTAGGCATTTAATTCTTGGACATGAACTTGGTCAACTAGGTATAAGGTATGAAACAAAAATCACTTTAACCATAATTTATTTTCTCATAAATAATGGTATAAAACTTGGTTCCTTTGAAAAACATGCTAGACAAAGGTGAACAATATAATTGTGCTTTAGACAAAGGATAAAAAGTACACTTGGATCGATCTGAACATGTAGAAACAAATTTGAAATTCTATTCAAAAATGGCTATGAAACAAAGTTTGAAATGATTTGGGCAGCATAACGATGCTATACTACCCAAAATGTGTGATAAATAAGTTTGTTTCAAAGACTTTCTAAGGTAAAGACATTTTCCCACAATTTTGACAGCATAACACTACCTTTCTTGAATCAAAATGTTGTGGTATATAGACTTAAAGTGTAAGTGTTTAGCACAAAATGGCTTAAGTCTATCAAGCAAGGACAATGATTATTAGTCTTAAATGACCTTCAACCCAAATTGGAAATTAAACCTAAGTTCCATCAAGTTTAGTGTAAATGGTGAACCCACTTAACACATCAACCCTATGAACTTATAAAGGTGTAATTTTAAATTTAAATTACAAGTGAAGGACTTAAACAACTTTGAACAAGGCAAATGAATGATTTCACGTAGAAAATATAACACCTCTTTGTTTAAAGGAAAATATGGGCTATGTGTTTGGTTTGAGATTGTTTGTTTACACCAAGTTTTGACTCCAAACAAGACTTTAATCTATGACAAGACTAACTAACTAATTGCCCTTAGATCCTAAACTGATAAGGTTGCTTGGTACTGTTAGAATCCATCAATATACATCATTTGAGAGGATTTTAAGTGTTCATCCAAAAGTAAATGTGCATTATATAGTAGGGTTTTTACACCCCACCTTCTCTCAAATGATAGTATTGTGACATGGACCTTTAGGTGCACCTTGCACCAACAATACTTCTGCATCAAGTAGGGATTTATATAAAATATAACAAGTTTTTGAATGATCTAGGGGAATAAATTACACAATGACTTTCACACCAAATAATGTAAAATAAAAGCATGGATTTTGGGTTTGTATCACTTGGCTTATTGTAAAAAGGTCTAGTCCATTTTGTAACCACTACATCCTGCTATTCACTCAGTGCAGTGCTATGTCCAACGTGCCACTACGTCCAATGTGCAACTCCAAAGGAGGAAAATAAAGTCAATGTTGGGAGATGAAACCCCAAGTCAAAGATTCCCTAAAGAACTTGTGGGAGGTGATGAAGTCCCCCTCATAAGCCAAGATGTAGAAAAATAAAGAAATCATGAAAGTAGAAAGACTTTAGGGTCATTTTCAAGGTCAATTTTTTGGGGAGTGCTTTAGATGACTTTATTTCTAAGCCTTGGACTAGGATACTTGCAATAGGAATGGTGCTTTTGATTTCAACGTTTCCCTATAGGGGATAAATGGAAGAGAATACACGCAACACCCCTCTTTTTTCCAAACAAGATTTGATTAAACAACTATTGCAAACAAGAAACTTTTAAAAATATAATTTCATTTTTAAGCACCAAATTTGAAATATTGAGTGGTGTTCATTTGACCCCTTGGTATTAGCTATAAATTTGAAAAATAATGATAAAAACACTTATTTAAGCACCTTAAATGTTACTTTAATCATCAAAATAATGTTCCTAATTCATTTTAAAGCATGTAAAATATGTTCTAAAACATGATTTATCAAACTTGAAATCTGCTAGTTACTTGTCTACCCTTAAGGCATCACCCCAAAAGAAAATATGTTAGATTAGAAACATTTTAAATGGATTTTCCAAATTTTGTAAAAAATATATGAAACTTGAATCTAAAATAATTCTAAATTCTAAAAATTAGGATAAAACACGTGGTTTTAAAAAATCATCCAAAATGGAGTCTATATGACCCCAAACCAAGCATTTTAAAATAGCTCTCAAGTTTATATTTTTAAGAAAACATAGTGACCAACATTGGTTATATACCACTGACATCAGTAATGTCTAATTGAGATCTAACTAATGTCAATTCTGTTAATTGATGTTAGTTGAGCCAAGAAATTAATGTCAGTATTTCCTATTGACTTCGATTACTATGTAAAATTGTGGCAACAAAAAATGGAAAAATAAAGTTAGAAAATAAATTTACAAAAGTTTTAAAGGTCCAAATGGATATTTTAGAGTTGAAAAATGATCTCTTTTAGGTGTGAGATGCGTCTTGTCCCACCGGGTGTGCCATTATGTGATCTAGGAATTTGACTCAAGAGAGGATGGTTAGTATGGTGTTAGTTCCAAAATGAAATAAACACACTAATAACATAACATCTCTAGGCCTAGACACTAGGGAGAGTTTATTTAACAATCATGAATGAAACACACAAATAAAATGCAAAATAAAACTCTTTTACCTTACTTTAATGCTCCAAAATGTTTATTGTGGTGGCTTGCTCGACTTGTACTCATGAAGTCCTTGGCAATGGAAGCTTGAGAACCTCCATCTCTCTTTGACACCTTTGGCTTGTGGCTTGGATTGGATTGGAATCAATTTGGCATTATAAAACTAGTTTATTGAAGCTTTTTTGAACCAATCTTATATTATAACTTTGCACTAATTAAGCTTATATATGATGTTGTGAGGCCTCCTATTTATATATTTTTGGATTTGATCAGAATCAACCTTAACCATCCATCTCAAGATTGAGATGTGTGGTTGAGGATTAATTCAATTTTTGTAATTAAGTTTGTAATTATCCTCATCATGGCATTGGAAGAAGGGGCAATTAAGAGGCATGAATGGCATCATGGAAGGCATTAATGAGGCATGGAGGGCATGAATCCTAATATTTATGGCATTTATGGCCTAGGGATGTCTTTCCAAGAAATAATGTCACTTGATGATGAAAATATTCAATATTCATTTCCAAAACAAATTATTCAACAAGTTTCCATGGAATTTTTTATTAGGCCTTGATTTGGGTTAATTAGCTCTTAGGCATGATTAAGCACATTGTGCACAAATTACCCAAATTGATTAGAATGTCCTGTTATTGGTCTTAAATTTGACTGGATTGGAATTAGAAGTCTATGTTATATGTGTTGGATACATATTCCCATTTAGAATGTTTTGAACAACAAATAACAAAGGCATTAGTCTTATGCAAAAGATTTGATAGAAAAGAGCAGTCTAGAGTATGCAGGTGCAAATTAGCATTTGACTGATCAAATTTAGCTGGCTCATAAATTGAATTACCCCATTTAGGGACACCCTAGCCAAAAATGTCACTTGAATATGTTAGTTTCACATCATTTTACGTGTTATAGTGTTTTAAAGCCAAATTGTGCATTTTAGGTGGAAACTAGCCAAAAGCCTAATTAGAGGTTATCAATGGCCAATTGTAGGTGTCTACAACTAATTATCTCAAGGTGACACATGTCTAAGTGACCCTTATACTTCCTTTTCTTACTCCTCTCAAAGCTATAAATATGCATTCTCTTGGCTCTTTTGAGCAGCTTCCATTGGTTGATGGGGAAACTCTAGCCAAATTTGTATTTGAAGAACTCTTGAATAAATATACACATGTTATTTCCACTCATATGTTATAATATTGAGTAATGACTTGAATCTTTTTGGTCTAGTCTAGTGAAATATTGTCTTTTCTAGCTTGTACTCTTGATGGTCTACCAATTTGTATAAAGGATATTATTGCAGGTCTTTTCTAAGTGTAAATATATTCTAGAAGTGGTTCATGATTATACCCCTCTTTGGAATCATTAATTCCCTTCCTAAGTATCATATACCTTCTTGAATCTAGCATATGAAACATTGATGTAGAAATGGATCCTAAGTTATGAGTCTTGTGTGAGAAACATCCTTATTTATCTTTAAGTAGTGGTTTTAGTCAAGTGAAAGGACATTATATATTGGTGCATCAACCTTTTATTGTTTTAGTTTTTTTTTCTTAATCCCTTTTCATCTTCAAGTTACTAAGTTAAAGACAAAGTTTCAAAGAGTGCATCAAGGGGAGTTATCCCCTCATCTAGAGATTCATTTCTCAACATTGTCACCCATATCAAGAGAAATGTCTCCATGGTGCCACTTGGATGAGGAGAATTAGGCATCTCTTCAGGGGTGAAAATTCAAGTGTAAACACTAATTAATTCAAATCATGAGCCTAATTGAGAATTCTATGGATCTTTTTGAATATTTTTTTTGGAAATGAATATTGAATATCTGCATCATCAAATGACATAATTTCTTGGGAAGGCATCCCTAGGCCATAAATGCATAAAATATTAGGATTAAACCACCCTATACCTCATTAAAACCCTCCATGCCTCTTTATCCCAAATATTTATGAAGGCATTTATTGATTTTTACCTCAAAAATTGAATGGATTCTTAGCCACACATCTTCATCTTGAGATGGATGATTCAGGTTCATTTTGACCATTTTGTAAAATATATAAATAGGACACATTGCCTATTGAATTTTAATCTCTTTTATGCCAAAATTATAATTCTGAAATGCATTCAAAATCATTACATTTTAGTGTTATAATACCCAAATATTGAGTCAAGCCAAGACAATCCAAGGCCAAACATGGTGCTAAGGAGAGATGGAGGTAGCCACACTTCATTGATGCAGACTTCATGAGCACAAACCAATCAAGCCACTTCAACAATACATTTGGATCATCCAAGGAAGGTGAAAGAAGGTTTATTTTGCATTTTAGTTATGCTTTCCATTCTAGTCTTGTCAACTAAGCTCCTCCTTTGTGATAGGCTTAAGGTGTTAGCATTAGTGTGTTTTGTTTGGATTTTTTTAATTCACTAACACAATACTAATCTCCCCTTATTTCAATCCTATGTTCACATATACTAGTTCATAGGTAAGCCTAAGTTGTTTAGTTAGTCATATCTTTGATTACTTATCTTCTTTTAACCAAAGTCTAAAGATCATTCATGTGTATCACTTTTATCAATCATGTGGTTATTAAAAATACATATAGAGGAGGAATCAAAAAATCCATAAAAAGGTTAAAATGCAAATCATTTAAACAAAGGACAATGATTCAAAATGAAACATACAATTCAAAAGTTTGATCACATTAACAGACATGATTTACTAACTTTAACACATCTCCTATTTTTAATCAAAATTAAAACTCCATAATTCTCCTCATGATAGAGCTGAGGTACATTGGGGTGTGGTAGGCCAATAGATTGGGATAAGAAAACAAAAAATATATAGTGCTACCTAGTTTCTCACACAAGTTCCCAATCTTTTTAGTAGACTGACAACTCTATAAGTGGTCTTGAGGAATAGGGAACATGTTGTAGTAAGGTAGGTCCATCTTAATTGTTCATATAACCTTATTGAATTGATCTTAGTATCTCACCTATTTGAATATACAACTTTGTGCTTATTTTGAGCATGCATCCTTTATATTTTGATGGTTACTAAATCTTAGTGTATTTCCTTCTTACCTAGTATGCCTCATGTTTACTAAGGTTTTCTCATAAATGCCTATGTCATGCCTTTTACATTCCCTATTTCATTACAACAATCCCAATATTTACCTTTCAAGAATATTGTTTTGTTAATTGATCATACCCCCTAGGGTTTTCCTTTGTGAGTTATAGTGTAAGACCATGAATTAGACTAGGATCTCCTCACAAATTACCACAACAAAACATTTACTTATTTCCCCCTTATTCTATTTCACCTCATTTGTGTTCACCTTGCGAGTTGTAGTGTAAGACCATGGATAAAATAAGATTCTCCTCACAAATTACCACGTTAAACTTTTTAAAATTATTCCCACCTTTATCTCCACCTCATTGGTGTTCCATTTATGAGTTGTAGTGTAAGACCTTGGATAGGACTAAGCCCTCCTCAAAGAATATTCCAATAAAAATTTGATATTAAAACCAAGTCACAATTAAATTACATGCTTCAAATTTGAGATAATTTGTGTTACATTATGATTTACACATCATTTAAATACTTTCCATCTTAATTTAGTATGTTTTATGCTTATTTCATAAACACTTCACTTTTATCTTCTTATTTTATAATTACATGTACATTTACAACCATTTTATTAAATCATTTTAAATGAATTTACACTATAAGTCTCCCCTTAAATGAAACTTTGGAGGTCTTGAACTCCTCCAACCCATCATCTGACCCTATAGATTAGCCACCTAGGCCTGAACACATCCAAGTGCTATAGTGGTTAGCATATGAGTAGATCACTCATATGCTAATGCCTACCAAGATCAGGCCTCTCCCTCTCCTACTCTTATAGGTGGTTGTGATCCATCTCTTTATGCCTATAGTTGTAAATCAACCTACCCCACCAATATAAATAGGCTTGCATAAGCTAAGGTAGATGGTACCATAGGATCTACCAAGATGGATGGTTTATAATTCAATAATACCCCATCTAAAATATCATGTTATGTGGCCACAATCATGGATCCCCATCTATTATCCTCTATTGCAGTACCTACAAAATAAAAAACAAATATACATCAAATCTAATGTGTGTGTGTGTGTATCTCAAACCATCTATTTATCAATAAATACATAAACAACAATGTAACTAGTGGTCTATGTCAAAAAATTAACAAATTAAAACATTTATCTCCAATGCTAGTGTCTTCAACCACAATCTCCTATGTGTTTGACTAGTGAGTACCTTCTATGTCATCTGTCTCTATACAAGTGAAAAAATAGGAGCCACCACCTGAGCCCATCATGGTCTCCTCCCTAGTGTCCTCTTTATCAATTAGCTATGTCCTAAAACCATTTTAGGATCACCATGTGTGATTGTTCCTGCTTGTGTCACCTCTCATCAATGATGCTTCTATCTCCTATGAGCTTAAGGTGTCCATTATCACCCTTGTTGTGGCTGCACTCTTGCAACATTCATAACCATAATATTTTTAGCACCAGGCCTCACTGCCTCCTACTACTATGCTTACCCTATTAATGATCTCACCCATCGAGGCCTAACCATAGGTATCTTAGTATGCATCCCTATGCCTCCTCTCCCTCTCAGATCTCTAGCATGATGTGCCCAATACAAAGGCAATACTAGAGGGGCACTAAATGTGGTAGGCCTAGATACCCAAGTATATGAGCTATTGGATATGGCTCCACACATGAATTATAGTGGTCCATGATATAAATGTGCACCAAATTGATATGAACAGTCACCCAAATCAGCCATACAATAACAATATCAGTGTAAGGTTGCCACATTATTTGTAATTATGTTATAGTCTATAAATCTAAGACATAGGGCACAACACACACTGCATGATCATGCCTCTATCTATCCACCTAAGGTAACCTATTATATATCGCATGGGGCAACCCAACCTAATGATACATAAGGAATCTCTCATATATCCATGTACTTATAAAAATAATGGGGCCTATCATCTTTTTCCCCCAAGTCACCATCCCATACATATCATGTATGAACTATACCCAAAAAATAGAGCCTAAATCATACAATGCACCCTAATCTAGGATGGGTTAACACAAGGCTAATGCATATAGTGGTACCTTCCCATCTAATTTGTGACACAATACTTATGTTGTCATAAGTCCTATCAAGGTCTTCTAGATATCTAGAATGGCTAAGATATACACATCAAACAAATTTACCCAAAAAATAGGATAAATCCTCTCTCAACTTGTTGCCTAATGGGCTAGGGCTCAACTCTCATCTTCTATCTTAGGTGTATCACATATAACTAGAGTCCAAACAATGGGATTTCCAAGTAAAGCATGGACATCCTCCAAGGTGATGCCCACCTCTATCATATCCCCCTCCACCTCCCATCATAAAGTGTTGGCCAGTCACTCCCATGCTCTTGGGAATATAATGACTAGATAAAAACTATGTGGGATCCTCCTCATTCCATGATGCCTCCAAATCCCATGGAAACCATCCAAGTTTAACCCACATCTGATAATCACTCTAATAAATATGATATCTAGGATGCATCAACTAGGCACCAAAATCTCTGCTACCTCTATAAAATATCAAACAATAGAGAATATATTAGATCTCAATGTAATAACCATAAAATACATTTTTAAATATTATTAAATACTCAAAATTAACTAATTCATTAGCCTATTTTTATTATGTTTCCTTATTCCTACATAGTGATCATTTTTGATACTAAATCAACCCTATCACCTCTTTACCATACTAAATCAACCATCTACTACATAGTCAGTCCATTATTGTAGACACAATCAACCTGTTTGATATTAAATCAACTCTTTCTTATTTTTTACATACTATATTGGCCTTGTAACACATAGTCGACCTACCTTAATAGACTGTATCAACCACTTACTATGTACTATATTAGTCAAAAGGTATCATGTCAGCTATATCTACTTTTTAAATAAGATTAGCTCTTTATTATGTAGTCAACTACCCCCAGTGATACTAAGTCAACCATCTACTACATCATCAACCACCTTGATTTCTCTTGCCTTTTTAAATTACATCAATATGGATGACGCTATTCTTAGTTTGTAGTCACTTTTTAACCATTTACCATAAATGCCTTAGGCATTTATTTGTTTAATTCTTTCCTAACCAGTATCACGTTCTACACTTAGTTTACCTAAAAAATTATTAGGGTCATTTTTGATATCAACATTTTGTGTAATATATATATATATATATATATATATATATATATCTTAATTGATAATAAAAGTACCATAAAATTTTAAATTAATGCATCACTTAACTATGCACTGGATATAACCACTAGGCATCCTCCATGTCAAAGCTATCGTCTCTTCCCCATGGTTGCTTTATGGGATCAACTAGGTCTCTTAGAGCAATATTTTCTCAGAATAGTAAAAATAAAAAATGAATTAATTTTCACCCTATTCATATTTACTATTCAAAATTATTTACCTATTAATTATTTACCACTAGATTTGGTTTTTCACCCATAACTTTATTTTTGCTGGCTCTTTTTTAGAACCAAAGGATGTTATGAAATCCTAATGTTGTAGATAATTATTCCATATATTACATGTATATTTTGTAAAAAATTTGATATTTTGCTTATTTTATAGGTTTGCCTAATGTTCCCTACATTAGACACCTTCACATTTTTCTCACTTTCATCCTCTTCTACAACACTAAGGTAAGTAAAGATATGTATTTTTCACTTCTATTTTTTCATTTATCTTATTCATATCTTACTACAATTTACTTAGTTTCAACATTGTGTGTTGTTGTGTTCTTTTCTCGAATCACCATCCCATATTAAAAATACATGACACATGATGAAATTTGAGTGGGGAATATGTATACACATAATATTTTTAAACTTTATCAATTATTGATGTTTTTTATGTTACAGGAACCCATAAAAATTCAATCTCTCTGAGTGCATACCTTAAAGGGTATACCAAGAAAGGGGTAGGTAGACCATTGGTGGTTCATATGATTATTGTTCCCTATCCACCACTTGAAACCAACACAAACCTCTCTTATACATTTCCTTAAGCTTTGACACTTCTATTATACACTCCTCCTAGGAATTCACCACTTCAAACAATCCCAATCTAAGCCAAAACGTCTTTTTTCATTTACCAAACAAATTCAGCTTAGGCCAATCCTTTTCTTAAAATATAAGCACGTTATAGGATTAGCTTAGCCCTAACCAACCTAGTCTAGGACCCAACTACTTTATTTATTAAATAATAGGTTTGATGGGGATAACTCTATCAACTAAAAATTTAGAAGAGTTTAGGGTTAAATCTGATTACATAAACACATCATTTTCACCATTTCATTGAGATAAAAATAATAATTTATTTGCACATATGCTTATCCACCATTCTACTTGAGGAGCCATTACTTATGGTTTCATACTACACTTGGAGATAAAAATATTGTCTTATGAAACTTTGAATTCACTAAGAGGTCCTTGGATAAACTATAGTCCATTATCCATCCTTAGTTTCTTCAACATACATAAAAACCTCTTGTAAAGCACCATTAGCCAAGGTAGAGAATGAGTCTCAGTGGGTTCATCTTCAAGGTAAGTATTCCTAACTCTTACTCCTCTTTATTAAATTAGATATATTTGCATTTATTAGCTTATGAATATGTTTCTCTATCCATGCATTAGGATTACCTCTACATTGACTTGAGTAGAGTTATTCTTAGCATGTTTACTTTTATGTTTATTACCCCCATTTTGTGCCACATGATTTGGTGAGCACTAGGTTATACTTAATTTACTCTCATAAGAAAATAAAGGACCTATCTAGGGTTATTGTGTGGTATTACTTGACTATAGGATTTAGAACCCTCTCTAGCAATACAATGTAGTAAGAGACCACTTAGTTAGGTATAGCAAATCCTTATTAGTCATGACCTTGATTGTATAAATGTACCAACAAACAAATGGGTTAGTGTGATTTATCTTCTCTAAGCTAGGATTGATTTATAGATCAGCTTCACTTTCCCTTATATACAAACTACATACTATTATGATCAATTAACTTGAAGGTATTATGAACCTATTTATGCATGTACCATCAATTTAGAACTCTTGAATAATATTCAAGCTTGTGAGTTTTAAGAGGTAATTTACCATTGTAAATTTAATGTAATGAGTCAACTTGGTGAGAGATAGGTTTTTAAAATTGACTTAGGACTACATGTGATATATTTATTGGAATGATCTTGGCATCCTTCAAGCTTTGAAATATTATTTTACTTGTAAATTGTGTTGAAAAAGTCTGATTTATGAATAATAAATTTTAAAAAATACATAATACACAATGTTAACTATGTTTTTTAATTCCATTGTAGGTTTTTTGGGGTTTTAAGATGATTTCACATAGAAAAAATGTTGAGTTGGAATCCAAAGATGTAAAATGGACTTTAAAAATATGCATGAAAACATTATGAGATCAAACTACCATGTCAAATTTGATTAAAAAAATAAAAATCATTTGATATTTGATTGAAACTACCTCAAATTAACTAAAAGTTGTTGAATATTTGAAAATCATTTTCAAGGATATTCAATTTACTATGCATAACTAATTTTGAAAAGGACTGAGCCATTGTAATGTATTTAGAAGATTCTAATATTCTAAGAAATCATTACATAAATATACATTCTATTGGATGAAGTTGTAGGCCATGTCAACCTTGAAGGTATTTTAAGCCTAAAGAGTTTGATTTAATAGGCTTTCAAAATCTGCTTAAGATTGCATGTTGAAGATGTGGTCAAAACTTATTTTGATAGCCTATGTAATTTTTGTTATGTACTTAGCATTATAAAACATGCCTTGAAAATTTTATTTGTCTAAAATGAATTTTTAAAATATGCATAATGATATATTTGAATGATTTTTTTATCTTTTGAATGGCATGTAGGTTTTAGAATTTGTAGACTACATGTTGAAGAACTCGATTTGTTGAATGAAGTTGCAAGTCATTCTTGTGAAAATACATGTTGTTTGCAGTTTTTAAGTTGTGTATTCATATACATATTGTAGGAGATAAAAGTGGCTTTTGACAACCACTACACATTGTGAACCACCTACCAAAAATTCTAATAATGAAGAATGAGTAACCATCTAATATTAGAGAATGCATGTTAAAGTTAAATTTAATTTTGGTGGGCTTTGAACAACTGTACTAAAACTTGGGATTGAGTCACATTTATAAAAGTATTGTTAAAATTATTTCAATTTGATATGGCTTTGAGAATCATTAGGAGACATAAGGACATTTCTCAATAAGTTCAAATTTCATATGATTTATTTACATTGAAGAATGAGTAATCTAGAAATCATTAGTGCATAACAATACAAACCAATAATTAAAAAGATGATGATATGGAGAACAAGATTTAGAAATTATGAGGTAGGTATATGAAATTTATTACAATAAAAAATGGACTCTAGACACACCAATGAATTAATAGTGAAAATTTAAGAACTTGAAAGTAGTTCTTATGAAAACCATTCATTTTAACTCAAGATGACTTGGTAAAGACATTTAACTTTTGAAATTGATTTAATAATTATTTTGACATCTTGATGACTTTTGCTTGATTGAAATGACAACACGTTTTGATTAAGTCAAAATGCAATCACAACATGACTTAAAAAAAGGAAATTTTTAGAAATTTCAATTTTGATGATAAAAATATGTAACATAATTGTGAAAAATACCTTACAATAGTTTTGTGTATATATGAGTTTCTAACTTGAAATTAAGGACCTAGAGGAATTCAAATTATGAATAAAAAAACTTTAAATGTGTGAAAACAATATTCATAAAGTAAAATGTGCCCAAAATAAATTAAAAAGGGGATCTAGGTTAATTTCACTTTCTTTGGCTAGAATTGATAGTCGATACTAACCATAAATGTCAAAACTAACCTAAATTTTAAAATGACCCCATGGGGATAGGGATGGACATAAATATATAGAATATGACATGAATTTGGTGATGATAGGATAATGGTGTCATGTGTTGTCACCAAATATTGCACCCTAAAAGAGGTTGTCATGCCTCTTCCAGATTTGGGCAATATGGGAACATTTCTAGGTATGTGGGTATACCTATATTAGAAATGAGCCTCTAGATTTAAGAGATATCTCCCTGAATGTATCTTATCTATACCAAATAATTACTTATGGAGAAAAGAGTTAGAGATTGCATGAATAGAACCTAATCTAAAGGAGGTGATGCACCGAATGTTCAAGATCCACTCTCAAGATTGACTCATTAACACACTAATAGACCATGAATATAACTAATGTAATATATACAATGATTTCCAAGCAATAGTGTTTCACCTAGAGGTCAATTTGATGAACTTAGGTTGGAGAGAAAGGAGGGTAAGGTTTGATTGAAATCACTTACAATCAATTTATCCACTTTGTACCTGAGACATCAACCTTAAGACACACTAGATGACTTAAAAGAAACTTTATTATCACTTAGGTTAAACCTAGCCCTATAAAGGAAAGATGATAACTAATTTTGCATATCAAAAAAATACACACACTAAGCACAAATTAGTAAACAATTAAAAAAAAACTCTATTCATTACTCTAAGAGGTACAAAATACAAATTCTAGTAGAGTCTAATCGTACCATCTTGAGGGATACTCAATAATAGCTCAAAGGCTATATTTATAGAAAAGGAGAGTAAGAGAGAGGGATTTTGGTGATGAGAAAGGTAATTAGATGAGCACAACTCCATTTGAACCATAGTTACAATTGATATTATAAAATATGCTTCTACATTATAACATGGTTCAAATGTCCCCTAAGCTTCACTAGTGATCATGGAACCCACTTCTTGAATGAGATGATTTGCATCTTGTTAGATGAGTTCATGATCGCACACCAAAAGACAACACCATACAACCCATAGGCCAATGGAGCAATTGGAGCCTTTAATAAGATCCTTAGTATGACATTGATAAAAAATTTCAATGTTGGCTACACTGGTTGGGATGATAGAGTATCTATAGTGCTTTGGGCATATTGAACTACATATAAGCACCTCAACAAAAGTACACCATTCAACCTAGTATATATAAAGGAAGTGGTCATTCTAGTGGAGTTCTTGGTTCCATCTCTTTGTATAGTGTATGTGGTAAAATTGGATGATGAATCTTCTTTAACAGCATGGCTTGATGATTTGATGAAACTAGATGAGGCTCAGTTCCTCACCCAATGGAATATAAATGTTTAAAAATGAAAATATAAAGCATGGCATGATCTCCATATGAAGAAAAAAGTCCCTTCTCTAGGAATGAAAGTTGTGATATATGACTCTAAGTTCACATGCCACCTTAGGAAGCTCTAGATCCATTGGGATGGACCATTCATAGTTCATAGCATTTAGCCTACCAGAGCTTATCAGTTAAAATGAATGGATGGTAAGTTCCTCCCAAGGAACTATAATGGGAGTTAGATTCAACAATATTGTGATTTTATTTATCTTAAATTTTATAATCAATAAGGCTTAAGGCCATTAGGTTAGAATTTACAACTTTCAATAAAAAGTGTTGCCCTTGAGGTGCATGACTCTTTAATGTAATTTTGAGTTCCTTTACTTAGATTGTTTTCATGGAGTACCATGAACCATTTTAGTGTGGGGTAAGACATGCATATGACCACAAGACATAAGACATGTGTGAATGCAAGTACCATAAGGCATATGAGTCATCTATGGCATGAAAGTGATTAAGGGTGCATGAGTCATTCAATGTACCTTGAAATCATTTTGAAAGGTTCCCACTAGTTGGGTGATAGCTATCTTCAACTTCATCAGAAAGGTGGGACATAGTTGTCATCCACTCTCAAGAAAGGCATGGTAAGTGATGGACCATTGATGTGACAAGGTTAGTTATGGTGAGAATCATGTGAATGGAATGATAGGACAAATTGGTTAAGATACTAAATTCTCAATACAAGATTTGAATTATGAAGGCTATTAAAAGATATGCATTTATGGCTAGAGGTGACAAGGTGGGGGAAGGAATTAATGGAGGTTAAACCCCTTGAAGGGTCTATAAGTTGAAGAAGCAAAGATAGTGAATAAAGGAAAGTAGGTGCATACCTCATTAGTGAAAAACACCCTAGCATCTCCCCCTCTATCTTTGTTAATAGAAGAGATGCAATACCCAAAATTGGTCTTACACATAAAAAACTAGGTCTCCAAGGTGTCAACTACCACAATTTTTGGCTACAACCAGTGTCAAATGGGCAATGAAGTAGAACTACAAAATGACTACCAAGTCTAAACCACCAATATAAGGAATCAAGTGGTCTATGACATGTCCATCAAGAACTATATGGATAAGGCAAACCTCTTTCAACTCTTTGAAATGCCATACTTTGGCAAGCTTATTGAGGCAATTCAGTTCCTCCTCTCACACATCCATGAGGAATACATCCACTTCATGGGGTATAACATGAAGATCACCATGGAGAGGATAAGCAAAGTGATGGGAATTTAGTTCTTAGGGTTGAATGTGTTATATGAATTGGTGGATATGGAGGAGATTTAAAAAATTTCCATCATGTTTTTGTACCAAAAATAGGGGCATGCAATGCATATAAAGAAATTATAGGATCCTACCCTCAGAATTATAGTGCAATTTTTTTACACCAAGGTTAGAAGGTCTGACAGATGGAAGGAGGTGGACATGGCCCACCTACACATTGCTCACCAAGTTGTTCAGGGCACACAGTATAACTAGGCACTATATTTTGCCAAAAACATAGCTACAAACATGAAGAAGGTGCACAAAACACCTAAGTATAGGTTTCCTTAGGGATAAATCCTTTTATTGCTAGTTTTTGATGAGATCAAGGTACTTAACTACAGCTCAAGATCATTTAAGTTAGTGTACCCCCCACTCATATGTCCCTCATTGAGTGCTTCAAAGCCTTCACTTTCCCCCAACACATTACCCCAACATACAAGTTAAAGATGAGGTACTAGTTCGATGGATGAAGGAGGCTTTTGGGAATTAAAGGTGCATTCTAAAGGATTTACCCCCTAACTATAGACCAAGTATAATTCATTATAAAGTATCATTACTCCCTGGTGCACATTCGTATGAACCCTTTAGGAGAGCTTTCAACATGGCTAAAAGTGCCATATGCCTTTTTCATGCACTAATTCATTGATTTCATCAACCAGATTTATGATGTAAAGCCAATCAATCTATAGGTAAAATAGATCGATGTGGAGTGCCATGCCCTCCAAAAAATAGAGACAGGGGAAACAAACTTAACCAACATCAAGGTTAAGAATATCTTGGTCAAGAAGCAAATCCATAAATTATTTAATACATTACACCCCCACTAGTACCCTCAAGATAGAGACCCTAATGAGAGGCTACCTCAGGCACTACGAGTATTAAGGAAGTGGTTAGAGCTAAGTGCCAGTACAAGTGGGCAATAAGACCATTAAAAGTGATAGAGGATGATAGAGGTACAACCCTCTAGACCCACTAATTCTCACTCTTCTATATCACATCCAACTCCACCTTGCCCTTCACCTTCTCCAATTCATCCTTCACCTTCCCCATATCATCAATATTCATCTCCTCACACTTCACCACCTATTTCACCTTCCCTTAATCATTCCACTCCTTTCCACTCACCTACCCTAAACCCTTCATCTCCTCATCTAACTCCCCCACCTTCACTTCCTTGACCACCTTCACCTCATCCATCCCTAAAGACTACCATAAGATTAGTGCCACAACAACCTCCAAGTCAAGTACCCCAAAGGGACCCCTCTCAAGATTAGATTCATAATTTGGGATTAGACTCAGAGAAGATTCCATCCCTAGTGAAAGAGGCCCCATTTGGTGATCAAATTGAGATCGATGGAATTGGAGAAAATGAGATGGCCTCAAAAATCCATCAATAGGGTGAGCTTACGCGAGACCTAGAAAGGGGGAAGGGGCTAGCTGAAGGGGAACATGAATAGATAAGGCCATCTACTACATGTTAATGTTAATAGTTTAGCATATAGGACAAGGATATTTATCTTTGAAAGCACTTCCACCCTTAGGAGGTGACCCCAAAAATAAGGAAGAAAGTGTCCTTCCTTTTATAAATGTACAATGAGGAGCTTCAATTTGATATTCCTTTAGATTGCATTTTTTTTGGCCCAAATACTCTTGATCTACTAAACCTTATGAAGATTGGTTCATATTAGCTCATTCCAATAATGACAAGTGCCACATTTTTAAAATTGGCCATGGAAATGACATGCTAGAACATTTTATTAGTTTCAAACACATGCATGATATAAAGGAACATGGTAGGGTTGTAGATATGTCTAATAAAGCATATACATAAAAGTAAGTGCTAGTCGAGTAAGTGGCCTCCTTGAAGTAACAAATCCAAGAGGCCATCAAGGCTAAGGTAAGGGTTTTAAACCTTTGCAAATTTTTTTTTAATGAGGAATCAACACTTAAAAATGTTGTGTCATTAGATGGGGATGCCATCAAAATGTTGGAAACATTGGTTGAGCTATTGCTCAAGAAAAATAAAGAGCACCTCATGCCTAAAGATGAGGCCAATGAAATAACTAAATAATTCACCATGATGGTAGAAATTTGTGAAACCATCTTGGAGATATTTGGGGAGGTTATCCCCATTTTGGATGGAATTTTTGTGTGCCTAGCATGCTTGAATAAAATAATGAAAGATTGGTTCCATGATGAGGAGAACCTAAGATAGCAAATAGCTAATGTTTCCCTTATAATAAAGGACCATACTAAGTGTGTGAAAAAATTTAAGGATGTTAAAATAGTGGAGGAAGACATAAATAACCATCACCAACAAATAAACATTTTTTTTTAATACTTTGAAGACAGGTTGACAAGGAGGTTTCTGAATTAGAAGACATCTAGAAGGAAGCCAAAACAGCCCTAGATGAATAGGTGAAAAATATTGAGACTCTGACTCAACTTGAGGAGCTGAAATAAGCAAAGGAGGCCATTGAAAGAATAATTTCTAAAGTCCTTGACACATTATCCCACTAAGATAGGATGAAGAAGGAACTTAAGTAGAAAGGGATATATTTTTTGAAGGGTGCTAGTGCAGTTTAGTCTAGGATGGACTAAGGGCTTAGTGTGGGGTGTTGTTGAACCCTAAATTTTGAATAAGTATTTTTATATTTTTGGTGCACAACATAGAAGGATCATTGTCCATTTTGAAGCAAGTACTGGCATGGCATAGAAGGACCATGACACGAGTGGACCATGGCACATAACTGATAGGCATAAAAAGTGATGGGCATGGAAGGACAATGGTGTAGAAGACCCAACACAAGAGGACCCAATTGAGAGAGAACATGTCACGAGGGACCCAAAGATAGAGGAATTAGAATAAGAAGCAAAAGACTAGGGGATCATGAGGGAAGTAGAGCGTGAGGGATGTAGAAGCAATTAGAAGAGTAAATCAAGTAGGATACTTCAACCCCACTGATTAAAGGTTTTATACCAACCCATGAGGAATGAAACACTTAGTCACTAGAGTATAGTATATAATGAGGATTTAAGGGCATAGAGAACTGAGTCTACAAGAACAACTAATTGTAAGAGCCATGAATATTAGTTTTTTGAGAGTCCATGTGCCATCTATTCATGAAAGTTAGAATTATGACACTTGGTTAGGGAAAAACAAGTATAAAAACCCCTATTGTAATCATTTACATGGATGAACCTTTGGGGAATAGAAATATAAACTTTGTCTTGTAATATAATAAGCGATTAATGAGAATTTGATGTTTGCCATATCATGAAATATTCTAAGTGTTAAATGATGAATGCATTTTACTTCCAAGTCTTGGGTATATTTTTATTTTATCACTAGTCAGTAATGGTAATCTTAGTTATATTGGTCATTATATCATGGAAAATAAGGATAATAGTAATATATCTATGGTGTTTAATGACCTTTTAAAACTTGTGATTTCAAAAGATGAACAAACACACATTGTGCTTCAAAGCCTTAGGAATTGATATTTCACTGCACATTTTGGGTGAGCACATGAGATTTAACTCTCACATGAAAGGGCCAACATACTATCTTGTTGGGGGAAAGCTTCAACACCAAAGTGGAAATAACTAAAAGAACCTAACATGCACAATTACATTATTTCCTCCTTGATCTTCCCTAATGGTTGAAATGGTGGGATCAAGTTATTTCGAGCTAGGTTTTGACATTAATGCAGTTAGAAAAATAATATCAATCTATTTGGGCTTTGTCTTAGTGCTAACTACTCTTCACTGGTACACCATGGCATGTAATAGTTGGGAGAAGGGTCCCTTTCATGTAGTTGGTCACAAATATGAAGCTATTGAAGTCTATGTTTTTACCTTAGTGGTATCCTTTGAAACATTGGCTCTAGTCCAAACTAGATCATGCTCATACTCGAATCCATGCCTTTTATTTACCTTACCCCATCAAAAATTACTTTATCAACCTTCATCTAAATCACCTAGGCTTGAATTCATTTTATTGGCTATAGAAAACTATCTCAAATCATTGATATTTTGATTCATCTCACTTTGTTGATCAACTTGATGTAAATGAATGCAAATCGTAGTTCCTTTACTAGGACCCATGCACTTGTGCCACTTATCACCTATGCATTTTCACTTTGGGTTTGCTAACCTCTTTGATCCTCACTCACTATTGATCATGATTTGCATGATTAAACACGTTCCATCAATATCTTGTTAGTTTGAACATGATCATGCCACTTGTCAATTGTGTGTTCATCTCAAGATCCTACTGTTAGTCTATTGCTTTACACACTTATACCATGTTGTGGCCTCTCAAGCTCTTTGAACCTTTGAATCATCTCACACCATTGAATCAAGATGAATGATATAATGTAGATCATTATATTTGTTTGGACCACCATTTGAACTCAAATGGCTATTTCGAAGGCCAAATTTTAATGTCTTCGCACATGTCAATTGACATCTATGGGAATGTCAAAGACGTCTATGTGACCTTCAATCTTTGGACCCCAATGGATGACTATTGAGCTTGATTTTGATGTTTGTGAACTTATAAAAACCATGTTGGATCAAATTTAATGAAATAAATTGGATGATGTAATTATGTTTTCAAATAAATTGTTGTGGAACAATTTCCCCAAAATATTTTTCTTGTTTGAGAATTTTGCATTTGGCTATTTTCCTCAAGCCTTTTGTATCAAACAACTTATTATAGAATTTATGCTAATACATTTCCTCAGAAAGAATTGGTCTTCAATATTTTTATCATGGATAAAATGTCTGAGAGAAATTCATCTTTAGGCAGAATATAATGGGAAAATTTTCCTAAAATAATTCATACTTAGCTTTTTTGCAGAACATTATCCCTGAAATAATTTAGGTCAGTGGGATTTTTGCTTTGGACAAAATGGTTGAGACAATTATGTCCTTAGCTCTTTCCATGGACCTTTTTATTCAGACAAAATGTTTGAAAGAATTCATGACTTCAATATTTTTACTTAGCCACTTCCCTGAAAGACTTCATACTTAGTCTTTTGCCTCAAACAAAAAGTCTGGAAGAATTCAATCTTCAGAAAAACTATCATGAAACATTTTCCTTGAAGGAAATCTATTCCTTAGCCAAATTTCAGAAACATTTTACCTAAAATAATTTGTGCCCTTATACCTTTTATTATAACTTTTGTCTTTGGGATTTTTACTTTCAAATAACATTTATGACCCTTTGGGACTTTTGTATAGGACACTTTGTTGAAAAAATGACACTTTAGAAAAATTGTATTGGGACACTTTGATGAAGAATGACCCTTCAAGAAAATTGTTTGGATAATTTTCCTAAACAAAATGACCTTTGGGATTTTACTATGGATAAAATGTCTGCAAGAATTTGTGTCTTTGGGTCTTTTGTTTTGAACAAAATGTTTGAAACAATTCCTGATGCTTAGCCAAAAACCTAAAACAAATTTCTTGAAAGAATTCCAACACTTAGCCAAATAGAGTGGAATAATTACTCTGAGGGAATTATGCCTTGTACTTTTGTTACAAACAATGTGTGGAATAATTTCTTTGAGATAACTCTAAATTCTATAAAACTTAACCAAAAGTTTAAATATCTCCAAAGTGCAAACTTAGGCTTTTTTGGATTTGCTGTTACAACTTCTCAGTAACATGAAAATCTGCCACTTGTATATATGATTCAAAAATGACCCTTAAGACACCAAAAGACACTAGGACTAAGATTTACTATGACCAAAACATATAATGACATATGAAATGACATCAAATGAGCTATAACATACCCTATAACATTATAAAAATCCCCTATATAAGATTTTGACTATAGGGGGTTGACCTGTTTTACCCTATGGGGAAAAATGGTCAACATCTTTGGTGATTTCCCAAGGGTGGAATGTTTTCTATGCCATGACCAATTGCATAATCCTATCCATTAGGCTATGGAGTCATAAGTATATATGCTAGACATATAAACTATCTCTATAATGCACCAAACAATAAAAATCAACATGAATAAAACACAAAATAGAAAAATACATGTGCTTCAAAAGCACTTATTAGGACACAAAAAAATAAGAAAGAAAACACACACTTAACCTAATATTTATAGAACAAACCTTTAGCTCTCAATATTAGGGTTTTAAATGTATCTCATTCCGAAGGATAGGCAACTCTTCTCCATTTATCCTTGCTTATTGAAAAGAGTTGCTTTTCTTTCACTTGGTGATGACATACGGTTTACTCCATAGGGAATCAAATTTGGTATGCCTCCCTAGTTTTTATCTATATTCATACCATTTTAAGACCATGCCACCCTCTTGAAATGATCTTAGAGTTGCCTTCTTGTCAAAATACCTCTTCATCAATACCTGGTAATTATCCATGGCCTAATGAGCTTTACTTCTAGTCTCTTGCAAATCTATTAATTCTATCAATATCACTTCCATTGGAGTGTTTTTAAGCAACTCTTGTTGATGTGATAACCTTAAGGTAGGTAGATCTTGAGATATAGACAACCTGGCTTCCCTTCCATAGATAAGCACAAAAGGAGAATGACCTATTGACCTCTTGGGAGTTATCCTATCATCCCATAAGGATGGGTTTTATTTTGTGTGCCAAGATCTTTGGTTATGTTCCAAGGTTATCTTGATTATTCTAATCAAGTTCTTGTTAGTAGATTCAACCAAACCATTACCTTGAGGGTAATAGTTGGATGAAGTGTTCAAGAATATGCCATTACAATTTTCCCAATCAACTATTTTAGTACCCATAAAAGCAAGAGAATTATCTAAAATAATAGTAGGAGTGCCAAACCTTATTATGATGCTCTTATACAACTTAGGATAACACTCTCATTAGCTTCCTTCAATTCTACTACATCAACCCATCTTGTAAAATAGTTAGTTGTTGTGAGTATCCATTTATGACTAGCACTTGATGGGGGATTTATCATGCCAATGAAGTCAAGACCCCATTACATGAAAGGTTGGTATACTTGGATAGGCTTTAGAGGAAGATTTGTAAGCTTATGCTTTCCTAAAAATAAATCACATTGTCTACACCTTCTCACCCAAGCATGAAAATACTTGAAGAGGCTAAGCCAATAATAATATGCCCTCATGATCTTGGCAGCTATGGTTCTTGGAGAGAAATGACCACCTACTGTCCCATCATGGAACTTCTCAAGAAACACTCCAAACTAATCATTATCAATACATCTCAATAGCACACCATTGATGTCCATCCTAAAAATTACACCATCCACAAGAAAAAACGGAATAGATTACAATTTTAAATATCTTCTTTGTGGTCTACTCATATTATTCAAAAACTGACCATTTTAGAGAAATATGATCATATCATGTGTCCAACTTTGTGGAGGTAATGAACCAACTAGTTGGGGACACTCATGGTTGACTAGAGCCTCTTCTTTGAACTCATGAAGATATAAAGCTAGATATTCATAAAGGCCTTTATCCCTTACTAATTTTGTCACTTTGATATCAACATCATACTCCATTACTTTAGTGATCCACCCTACCCTCTTTTCATAAAGTCTTTGTTCAAAATAAACTCTTTGGTGCTAGGATGAGATAACATAACATGAATCTTGTTATTTGACACCATATGTCTGAATTTTTTTAGTCCTCTTACAATAACAAGGACCTATTTATCCACAAAGGTGTACTTGATTTGATAATCTTATAAACCTTGATTGAAGAATGCAATTGGATTCTCCACACCCTCATCATTCTTTTACATCAACATGGTTGAGATGGTATCAAGGATAGAAAATGAATACAACATGAAGTCCTTAGTAAAATTAGGATTCAAAAGAGTAGGACCTTCTATAATTGAGTTTTTTATGGATTCAAAATTGATCTTACCCTCTTTGGTCCAAGAAAAGACTTGGTTATTCCTGAGCATAGCTGTGATAGGTTTCACTAAAGATGCAAAACTAGGTATGAATCTCCTTACAAGATTTATCTTAACTAAGAAAATTTGAAGACCATTCTTATTCAAGGGTAATGATAAGCCTAGAATAGCCTCTATTCTCTCAGTATCAATAGTCAAACCATCTTTGGAAATAATATGTCCTAATATCTTACCTTCATGAAATACAAAGATGCACTTATTTGGGTTAAGTGGTACTCCATACTTCCTGCATCTTTCAAAAAAAATTCTCAAGTATTGCATGTGTTCATTAGCATATTTCAAAAATACTATTATATCATCTACATAAACCAATATCATCTTATTGATAAAACCTTTGAAGGCCATGTCCATTGCTCTTTGAAAAATGACATCAACATTAGACAGACCAAAGCGCATATTGTTTTAAGCAAAGGTCCCCCATTTTTTAGTGAAGGATATATTGAATTGATCATCTTCATTGACTAAAATTTGATTGTATCCTGAATATCCATCTATAAGAGAGAAACACTGAGAACCTAAAACCATTTGCAAAATCTGTTCCATTGAGGGTATAAAATAGTGATATTTGAGTGAAACTCTATTAATATCTCTAAAGTCTACATAAATCCTTATCTCCTCATTATTATTTCTAACATGCAAAAGGTTAGCTACCCATGTTGAATGCTTGATGGTAAATATTATCTCATATTCAAGGATTTTGGTAAGCTTTATCCTCATGAGTTGTTCAACCTTGGGATTGATGGGTCTTTACTTTTGTCTAACCAGTTTAACTCTAGGTTCCAAATCAATGGTATGGTGTGCTAGGCTAGGATCAAATCCTTTGAGGTCCTTATATTCCCAAGCAAATATATCATGAAACTCTCTACACAACTCAATGAATGCTTTCTTCTCTAATGTAGAACATACCTTGCCTAGTTTGAGGAACTTGTCTTTGAAGATCAAGACCCTTTCATAATTATCCTCTTTTGTAGACACACTCACGTTTTCATTCCTATTATAATAATTCTCATTGAATATAATTTCTAGGGTCACTAAACCCTTAGGTATCTTATTGGTCCCAATTTTTCTTAGAGCCTTCTTTGATTCCTTAAATAAAACTCAACCTCATTTTGCAATAAGCATGCAATGTGTTTGTCACTATAAAATAATTTCCAAGACACTTCATTATTAGGTATTAAAGGTCTAATAATGACCTTAATATGAGAATATTTTCCCTCCTCTTTATGGTATATGGAGTGTCAAATTAAGATTCTATGGCAGCCAGTCTATCATCATGACTATTATGCTCCCTTGGGACTGAGTAAATATTGAATGTATTGAAGTCTTCAAGTAGATCCCATACCCTATGCCTATATGACTTAAGCAAAGAGTTATTGGTATAAATCACATTCCTCAATTGATGCAAAACCAATTCACTATCTCCATACACTTGCAGGTTCTTGATTCCTTTTTCTCCTTACTTATTGAAGGCCATGAATCAAAGCTTCATACTCAGCCATATTACAAGTACAATTGAAATGAAATTTGTTTTGAAGCATAAAAATATTATTTAAATAGAGAGAGAAACATAACACCAGCCCCTGCACCAACTTTACTTATTGAACCATCAAAAAACATCTTTCATAGTTCATCATCTTCACCCTCTTCCTTAAGAAGTAGAGTTGTCAGTATTCCTTCTTCATATATACAATATACTCCTAGATCAGGTTCCTCCATGAGAGCACAAGGAACATACTAATAACTATTAGTATCATATTTATCAAGAAACAAATCTGTAATGCCCTCAAGTTTGGAGGAAGTGACATTATTTAAAATATTATCATTTTCTTCATGAATAACACAATTCAAATTATAAATTGTCTCAATGTAAGGTTCAATATGAAACCTTGTAAGAGATTGTGTCCTAATTATCACCTTGTCCCTATATCTTGTTCTAAAGGATAAAAAATACTAGTCAATTGAGAGATAACCACCTATCTTGGTTGTGAAGTCCCTTGATAAGTAGATGACAAAGTGGGTTGGGAAATCAACCAACACTATGTCTTTCAAGATAGGAAAACTAGGACAACCATGCAAGAAAATCTTCAAGACTTTTATTAGTCCTAATGTCTTGGTAGGTGTACCATATAATTGAAGGACTCCTTTGATATGTGGCTCATATTTTAAACCTAGCTTGTTAGTTACAACTTTGGGCATGATAGAAGTATAAGCTCCACTATCAACTATGGAATTATGTACCAACTTGTCACCTATAATGAGGGTGAGGTAAAATGGTGGAGGTTTATTATCCCTCATGAATGGTTAAATAATGGTAATAGGAGAATTTACAAGAGAAATAGGTCCATGATTTTTATTTGAGGGTGAGACACTATCAAGGATGTAGATAACTGCTTCTATAGGAGTTCTTTTTTATCAGGCATATGAAGGACATCACAAAGAGAAATGGATGTTTTAGTATTCTTAGAAGAATATTAAATGTTTAAATAATCCATACCTACTCTCTCTTGGTATTTTTTGGGAAGATAATTACTTGGAACTTGAGGAATAAGAGTAGACCTTACCATATTTTGGCTTGATGGAGATGTAGAAGTTTTTGTAAATATCACACTTATAGTTATGTCTTATTTCCTTTCAGGAGGATTGGATGAGACTGTGGGCATGCTACTATAATATATTAGATCCTTCCTCTTGGCCCTTTTATTGTCTATAATATAGGCTCCTTGAATTAGCACAAAAGTGTCTTTAATTGAAAAATTGGCGAAGATCTCTCTTTGAGGTTGCCAATCCTAATTAACTTACATCATTACCTCATCTTCATTTGATAGGAGGGGAGTAACTACTCCTTGAGCCAAAAAAAATTATTATTCATTTTTATTGGCATCCATGAATTGGTCTTATTTCCAATCTTCTCCCTGCACCAAATTTATATGAACTGGTACCATCTCCTTTGCATTGGTGGTAGAGTTAGGATTGTAAGCATTAACAATCCTATTGGGATTAGGCTACTATTAGCTTTTTATTCTTCCATATTATTAGCCATACTATTACTAATAGGGGTAAGGATTATAATAGGTAACTTTTTGCACATTAGCCTATCTATTTTGAGCCTCTAAGGCTAGGAACTTTGCTTTCTAATTAAAACTATTTTATGCTTGCCTAGGAGCCACCTTAGTTTGGTATTGGCATTAGAAACTTGGGCTACATCTAGAGTATTAATAGAAGCATGAGACAAAGGAGGCATAACCACTTTAGGTGAAAATCTTCCATCTTGGATGAGATTATTTTTAGCTTTAATAAAAAGCTCATATGCTTTAGGGAGGGTGTATCCTCCCATAGATTGAAGCATGATAGCAATTTCAATTCCAATGGATTTCAAGTAAGTAAAGAACACAAAATTAGTAGGTGGTCTCATAGGAGGAGACAACCTATGCCAAGTCTTATGAAACCTTTCATTGAAGTCATGTATTATTTATTTGGGTCTAATTTTTATCATGTTGATATGATATATGAGAGAATCATGGTCACTTTGATTTCTAAATCTAGAAGTCAACAAATCCCCAAACTCATCCCATATTGTGATGCATCCACCTTCTAGAGTCCTATATCAATCAAGATCCTTCCCTTTAAGGGACATGGTAAGGAGTCTAATGGAAATGTTCTCTCAAACAATATTGTGGAAAATACAAAAGTTATAAACATCTCTAAGGTGGTCACTAGGTGTGATATGACCCTCACCATTGAATGTGGGCACACCTTTTGTGGCATTAGGAGGAATGGAATAATATGCATGAAGTTAAATTGGATTATCAGTATTGAAGGAAGGGAAAGCATGAGGTCTAAACATGTCTTCTTCTTAAAGATATTAAACTTGTTCAGCCTCTTGCACCTCTTCTTCCTTATCAAAATCTACTCATTCTTTAAATGGTAGATTAGGCTATGGATACTGAATTGCATTTGGGATTTTAGGCTAAATGGGTTGATTAACAGGATTGGATGTTTTATCAAAGAATGACCTAGTGAGGACCATGAATGGGGGAAATTTTAAAACAAAATAATGGTCTAAAACCATATTTACTTTGAGGAGTCACCAAATGTTGAGTAGCACACCAATTTGTGCCTAGTGTTTGTCAAGATCAACATTCACCTTGAAAAGTTGTCTTGAAGATAATGGGTCCCACTAGTCCTATAAAAATTGTTGTTACTAAATATTACACCCTAGAAGAGGTTGTTCATACCTCTTATATATTTGAGAAACATGGAAACATTTCTAGGTATGTGGGTATACCTATATTGGAAATGACCCTCTATATTTAAGGGACAACTCCATGAGTGTATCTTAAAATGCTCTTATCCATATAAACTAATTACTTATGGAGAAAAGAGTTAGAGATTGCATCAATAGAACCTAATCTAAAGGAGGTGATGAAATGAATGTTCAAGGATCCACTCTCAAGATTTACTCATTAGCACACTAATAGACCATGAATAGAACTAATGCAATATCTACAATGATTTCCAAACAATAATGTTTCACTTAGAGGTTGATTTTATGAACTTAGGTTGGATGGAAATGAGGGTAAGGCTTGATTAAAATCACTTACAACCAATTTATCCACTCTATACCTAAGACATCAACCTTAAGACACACTAGATGACCTATAAGAATGTTTATTAGCACTTAGGTTAAACCTAGACCTACAAAGGGAAGATGACAACCACTTTTGCATATTAGACAAATACACACACTAAGCACATATTAGAAAACAACTAAAAAAATACTATATTCATTAATCTAAAAGGTGTAGAATACAAATTCTAGCAAAATCTAGTCGTACCAACCTAAGGGATACTCAACAATAGATCAAAGGCTATGTTTATAGAAATAGAGAGCAAGAGAGAGGAATTTTGGTGTTGAAAAAAGGAATTAGATAATTATAACTCCATTTTAACCATAGTTATAATTACCTCTATAAAATATGCTTGTTTAAACCTTTTGATTGATGTGGGTCACTTTAAGTGGTTATATAGTTACATTATTCCCTCCTTGATTTTCCCTGATGATTATAATGGTGGGATCAAGTTATTTTGAGTTGGGTTTTGGCATCAATGTAGTTAGAATAATTGAATCAATCTTTTAGGGTTTTTTCCTTGTGATAACTACTCTTCACTAGTTCTCCATGGAGTGCAATACTGGGGAGAAGGGTCCCTTTCGTGTAGTTGGTCTTAGAGATGAATCCATTGAAGTCTGCATGTTTGCCTTAGTCGCATATTTCAAAATTTTGGCTTTGGTCCTAAATGGACCATACTCAAACTCAATTCCATGCCTTTTATTTACCTTACCCCAGTATAAATCATTTTGTTGACCTTCATTTAAGTCCCTTAGGCTTGCCTTCATTTGATTGGCCACCAAAAATTGGCTTGGATCATTGATCTTTTGATTAATCTCAATTTATTGATCTACTTGATGTGAATGATTTTAATCTATAGATCCTCTACTAGGACCCACTCAATTATACCACTTGTCACCTATGCATTTATACTCAGGGTTCATTGTTGATCCTGATTTGCTTGATTAAATGACCTCCATCTATCTTCTATCATCTTGAATGTGCTCATGCCACTTGTCAATCATGCATTGATCTCAAGATCCTATTATTAATCTACTGTTTTACACACTTATGCCACATGGTGGCCTCTCAATCTCTTTGACCCTTTGAATCATCTCACACTATTGGATAAATATGAATGATGTAATGAAAATCATTAGATTTATCTGGACCCACCATTTGAAATCAAATGGATATTTATCAAGGCCCAATTTTGACATCTGCATAACCATCAATTGATGTTCATGGGAACATCAAAGATATTTATGTAACCATCAAAATTTAGACCCTAATGGATGACTGCTAAGCTTGATTTTGATGTTTATGCACTTGTCATCACCCTGTTAGATCAAATTTATCGAAATAAATTAGTTGATGTAATTATGTTTTAAGATAAATTATTATGGAATAATTTCCCTAAAATAATTTTCTTGTTCAAGACTTTTGTATCAAGCTATTTTCCTTGAGCCTTTTGTATCAAACAACTTGTTGTAGACTTTATGCCAAGACATTTCTTTCAAAATAATTGGTCTATGGGACTTTTATCACAATTTTTGTTTTGAGAGAAATTGGTCTTTGAGGAAATTTTCACAAGAAAATTTTATCGAAAGAATTCATACTTAGCTTTTTCATGGAACATATTTCTCAAAATAATTCAAGTCATAGGGATTTTTGTTGTGAACAAAATGTCTGAGATAATTATGTACTTATCTCTTTCTGTAGACCTTTTGATTTATCCTAAAGAATACATGCCTTCAAGATTTTTGCTTAGCCACTTTCCCTAAAAGAATTTGTACTTAGTCTTTTGCCTCAGATAAAAAGTCCAAAATAATTTAGTCTTCAAAAAAATTATCATGGAACATTTTCCCTGAAGGAAATCCATGCCTTATCCAAATTTTGGAAACATTTTTCCTGAAAGAATTCATGCCCTTGTACCTAAGTTACCCTTTGTAAAAATTGTATTGGGACACTTTATCGAAGGATGATCTTTTAGGAAAATTTCTCAAACAATTTTCTTGAAAGAAATGACCTTTGGGATTTTACTATGGACAAAATGTCTACAAGAATTTGTGTCTTTGGGTCATTTATTTCAGATAAAATGTATGAAAAAATTCTTGACACTTAGCCAAAAACTCAAAACAAATATCTCGAAAGAATTACAACAATTTTCCAAATAAAATGAAATAATTTCTTCAAGATAATTATGCGTTGTAATTTTATTGTGGACAATGTGTTGAACAATTTTTTTGAGATAACTTTAAATGATCTAACACTTAGCCAAAAGTTTAAATATCTCCATGTGCAAACTTAGGATTTTATGGACTTGCTCTTGCAACTGCTCAGTACCATGAAAATTTACCACTTGCATATATGATTCAAAAATGACCCTTCAAACACTAAACGACACAAAGAATAAGCTAGACCATGACCAAAACTTATAATGGCATATTAAATGACATAAAATGAGCTGAAACATGCCCTATAACATTATAAAAAAACCCTATGGAAGATTTTGACTATAGGGGTTGATCCATTTTGGCCTATGGGGAAAAATGGTCAACATCATGCATAAAAATATAATTAGTAAGATAATCAAAAGATCAATATAAATGTGTCACTAAGTACTTAGTTCATGGTTTGAGATATATACATGAAAAGTTACATAAAATTATTATGAAAAAGGATTGTAGCAAATCTAAGTATCTAAATTTCCCCTCCTTTCATATAGAATTTTCATGGAACTATAAATATTTGACAAAGGGAAAAAGAGAATGAAAAGATACATTAGTGATTATAAATCTATTCTTGTTTTTTGTAATGATGTCCAAGTGTTCCTACAAGAGATAATGTATGGGATTATATATATTTATACAAAGATAAATAAATATAGTTTTAATGAAAAGCATATTCAAATAACAAAACCACTTATATTTATGTTGTAAGGTGCCACTCATGGTGAATGCTCATGGAATGTGGTATTTTCATTAAGGGTGGAGATGTTGAGGTTCAATAGTCAATCCAATGGTATTGAAAAACTTCCAAGTGGATATTTGAAAAGTTATTCCAATATGAAAAATAAAGACCCTATGTTGGGTTAATGAGTGATGTGTTTTACATTTATAAACCTTAGGACATTAATGAAAATGAATCAATCACTATAAATGTTTTATATATTCAATTTGTATAGTTTCTCTCAAGTTCACTCCATACATGATCGAAAGGGAAAGAAAAGTGTTCGTTACCCATCATAATCCCAAGTTTGACTGTATAATTTCTATGAGACTATGTATCATGCCTCATAAATATGATACTATGTATATATGAATGAATTAATATCATGCCTTAATATATATTTAAATGTGTAAATATGCATGAATCAATATTATGCCCCTTGAATTTATACCAATTGATATAGAATGGTATGTGTTTTTAAACTCAATTTAAGATCATGTATCTCAAAGGTATGTGTATGTGTAAATATGTAATTCATGTTTTTATAAAAATATGTGTATATGCCCATGCATATACACTCAAATGTGTATGAATATGTACTCAATTATCTATGAAGTGAGTGCACATGCATGATGTATGTCCTAGTAATCTATACTGGTGTGCCAATTTGTAATTAAACCATATGATATTAGAACTATTTTGAATCATATGTAATATACTAACTCTAATAATTTGAATCATTCATAATGTGTAAATATCTAATAATTTGATTCATGTGTAATGTGTCAAAAACTAATAATATGAATCATGTATAATGTTCTAAAATTTGATAATTTAAATCTTGTGTAATATGTTAAAATATGATAATATATAATAAGTCCAATGTATTTCCCCTTTTTATGTGAGGGATATGACTATCAAATAGATCATATATAAAGATATATGTAATTATATAATCTCAATAATATGTCTAATATATTTCCCCCTTTTTATGTGAGGGATATGACTATCGAATAGATCATATTTAAAGATATAATAAATTAGATAAGCTCAATAATATGTAGAATTTTATGAATTGGTTTGAACTAGTTGTTTGAAATATTTTTTGTATGCATTGGTAGCATTGTATTTTAGATTTCACATGACTTGATCACCATGACGGCATAGAGAGAAAGTATATATTAATAAATGTATCTTTTGGATAATATATAATAATTTTAAAAGGTAATGGAATATATTTAGAGTCAAAAAGTACTCCCATCTGAAAAAATTAGGGAAACATTTTTATAGAAGGAGAGTATTCAATTTTTTTGGGTGTATTATATATTGTTAGTAATAGTCTTAGAAATGTGACCATGCATGAGAACACATTTAATGTGTTCCAATGTAACTGACAGAGGTAAATTTTAATACAAAGTGTTCAAGATACCATGTGAAGAATGTTCCAAGGTACTAATTTATAAATTATATTAGGTATATTGCATTGTTGAAAAGTCAACCCATATAAATAGGTTGATTTGTTATAATTTGTAATTCATTTTCACACTATTGATTACAATTTTGATCTGAGTTATTAAAATATTGAGCCATCAAGATGTACTACCTCACCTTTTGAAACATTTCTAAACTAAATTATAGGCCTAAAAATATGAGGGCCTGGTAAGTAGAAAATTTTGCCTTTTTTGATCCAATTTTTTATTTTTGAAAAAAAATGATTTTTTATGATTTTGTAGTTTAGTCATTTTTAGGAATTTTTTAGCATTTTAAGTTAAAATCGATATTGACCCTCAAAATTCAGAACCATCACATGTCTAATGGAACTATCCTCTATTTTGACATTACTAACTAATGGAGAAAACTAATTATGATGTTAATATGTGATGATAATGACTATATTTGGTTGGTTGTGACCTTGGAATTTTATTTAAATTACTTAATATTTTTTCCTATTTGTTCATATTTTATTCATTTGTATGTGAAATTATTTTATGTTTATGTGTGTTTTTAGGGGCACTTATATGACATAGAGTTATGATATGAAAATCTTATGAATAATAAGATCGATCTTGGTTTATATTATGTCAATTTGTAGATTATATATAGAGTTGGTATTAGACATGTGGCCCATTTAGGGAAAATCCCATAGGATAAGAATCGTATGACCACCTTAGCAGAGAGGTGGATTTTTGATACATGCACATTTTTGGCTCCTTATATGAGAGGTGAATGTTACTTTGGATGATGTATGGTAGATATTGAGATTACCAATAGTTCATGAGTGGTATATAGTGTAGGAAATAAAGAGGTGTGGTTATGTTCTTTGTGCACACAAATATATGACTAGATGAGTGTGTGTTGGTAAGTACAAAATACATTATTCTAGAGTGCCACTTGGGTATATTCTCACCTTAGATGTTCCATGATTGTATAAATTTATATGTTTTTTTCTTACTTCCTTTATTATTTTGGATGGCATTGTTGTTTCCATCTCCTATCATATGTATGATTTTGTGTGTGCCATTGAGGATATAGGCACAAGATATTCATGGGGGTGTAATACAGTGGCTCATTCATAAAAGGATTTATACAAGTTAAATTTATAAGGCCACACTAAAGTCTTTGACACTATGAATTTTATAATTGTTTGGGAATTTAAGCATATTATTATGATTTGGTTGATTGCAATATCTCATGGTGGTTGGTCCATCTCGATATTTTTCAAAAGTGGTGGGTGGTAGATAGGAATATATGTTTGAGCATGATGGAGTATCATGTGATCTTTAATAGTCTTATAATTTTTATTTTAATGTGAAGCCTAAGGATGTGATAAAGTTATGATGTATTTATGTAAGTGTGTTGCTCTATGACTAATTTCTTATTATTGTTGAGATATTTTAGTTCGAGAGGGTTACTCAACAAATTTTCATTCAAAAAGATATACTTATAGCCTCATACCATTGGGCATAGACCATGAGGTCATCTATTCATGTAGGTGATAGGCAAGGGATAAACAATGTGGATACAACTTTACTTGTAGGGGATGTGGATTCTCCACTTGTGGTTGTAGATATGGATGACATAGAGTGTAATGTACTATTTAATTAGTAGTGTTTAGGTTTAATATGGCCTTTCCTCTTTCATATTATATTTGATCTAGTTGGTACACCAAAACATTAGTGAAGAGTAAATGGAAGAGGTGTAGGATATGGAGGAGTAAGTCATTTTCCCCCTAAGTTATCTCTAGCCAATGCGAGAGCTACTATTGTAGCCACACTTGATCATATATGTATAGTTATGTATTTATTTTTGAATTTTTTTATTTCTTAATTATAAAATGCTAATATTATGATTATTTTCCATGTTTTTTATGGAGGTTATGAGTATTTGGATACTACAGAGTACATGTCCATTTGGATGTTGACATGAGACATTCCTTTTGACATAGTCGATTGAAGATTGATTGGGAAGGTAGATCATATTACTAGTGTACATGCACCCATTTTTTACCATGTTTCCATTTTTATTGTTATATTTATTATAATTGTAGGTGATTGAGATGATCTATAGGTAGAGAAAGATAAATGACTAGTGTTTATACCTAAGGGTGATTTGTCGAGTGATATACTAGCTCATTATAATGCTCTACAAATAGAGCATGCACATACCATGGTATAACTATAATTTTTTTAGGATCACATGAGGAAATATATATCTCAGTCACAAAAATGTCAAGGGTATAACATAACATCTAATTATATGACTATTAGAGATAGTGACAATGATGATTCATATGAATTGGGGGATGTTTCCTTGATTATTGACTAACTTTGTGTTTTATTATAAAATTTTATTTGATTATATATGATGAATTCATTAATTCCTATTGAATGAGTTTTATTATTGTCTCATATGGTTTTAATTTATGCATTTAATTTTTGTTAATTTGATATTAGACATTTTTATAAATGTAATGGTTAATTCTATATCACACAATTTGAATTTATATTTATGTATTATCTTTGACTAAATGCACTTCTTCATGTGTAAATAATCTTGTATTCAATGAAATTAATCCATTATACTATGTTTTATTGTTAATAATTAAAAATGATTACCCCATAAATGGGTAATAATAAGTAACTTTAACATATTGAATCCTGTTGTTCATTTTGTGGAATAAATTGAATCAAATTATTTTTCTACTATTTTATTGAACTACCATTAATTTTCACTTTTCTTTGATTTGTAGATTCTTTATTCAATTTCAATATCAATAATTTTTTCAAAGGGAATGTATAGGGGTGTGCATTATATTTAACCTTATCACTTTCATCTTTTCCTTTTATAGGCTATTTTATAGTTAGAGCTTGAGTGACCATTAGTTCCATAAATTTAATGCCCTAAAATAGATATGCATTGTATAATGTGAATTATAAGAAAATATTTTCCTAAAAATATCATCTACAAAACTCTGAGGGACCATTCATTCCTTTTCAATAATGTCCTACGATATCTCAATATTCATAAAATTATTAGTAGTATAATTAAAGTAGAAGGGGTCTTGTTGACTGAATGTTAAAATTTCCAATTATAATAACCCCTTTATCTACAAGTTTTGTAATATTTTATTGTAGTGCATAAAATTCATTGTATTGATATTCATTAATATCATGATAAATGAAAAGTAGTTTGTCTTTTATTTTTTCTATATGGTTAGGAAGTCAATAATAGTTATGAGGAAAAATGATTAGCATCTTATGCAATAATGTATGTAGAATATCATGTGGTCAATCTCTCAAACTAACAAATCTAATAGGTTACTACTTATTAACAATAGGTCTATTCACTTTGAGTACTGGTTTATAAATTGAAACTTTACCATTATTTAAGACATTTACATAAATTTACTTGATTGGAATCTTTGCCTTAGGAGGTGGAATAGTTTCCTTAGATCCCTTGTGTGGAACTCCTTGTAGATTATGTATTCATGTTTTTACTTTGGATTTGGATTAGATGTCAATTCCTATTCTAGTCCAAGAGTCTTATAGAAAATATATTGAAATGAATCACAAGTGTCATAAATCAACCTTACTTTGAGATAATAATTGACACATATACAAACTATGTACCATGTCTCCAAATTTGGTGGTTGGTATAGAAATTGGTGCATACAAGTCCTAAATCATAGAATGTAATAAAAAAATAGATTTATTTTTCTTTGATGAAGATAAGGTGAACATTCATATTTAATTCTTGGTCCCTTATTCTCATTAAAAAAATATATTATAACTCAAGATAGGAGTGTAAAGATCCACTAGGAAAAGAGTGAAACCAATCCAAATATTTTTTAATTATTTTTTTAGGAAACACATTTAGTAAAATCTGACTACCATCATATCTATCCATAAATTCCCTAAAATCTCTTAGATGTAGATAGGGATCACTACTTCCATCAACCAAAAAAAATTTATACATGAGTAATTTATGGGGTAATGGTGCATTTATAATATTGCACATAAATGGGTTTCTATATATAGCATTAGAATCAACCTAAACATGGGATTATTTGATTTCTAAGGTTAGGTGATGTATTTTTTGTTATAAGACACTGAAAACATGCATCGAAGAGATGAATTTTTTAGAGAAATGTTAAGATATTTAAGAGGTTCATTCAATGGCAAAATATTATTATTTTAATTTTCCATATATAACCATTATGAATGGGTGAAACAAGTATATGAAAACACATTTGTATACTAGGAATAGATTGAGAAGCATAATCTTACTCATGTGTAACATTATATTCCATAGATTGAGATCATAAAGATATATATTTACATTATAATACATTTCATCAATGTTTTTTCAAATTAAGGCTCATTTGGAGAGATATTTTGACATTATATTCCAAGATAAGATAAAGGATTATCACATGTGTTTGTATTCATTTAGTATTTCTAGAGAAATACAGGGGATTTCACATTCTTTAAATTTTTTTAGAGAGATAATGAATTTCACATTATTTTTCCATTTCTAGAGATATAATGAATTTGACATTATTTTTCCATTTGTAAAGAGAGAAGAAATTAAAAATTCTTCAAATTATTTTTTCATTTTTATGCATGTATTTTACCTCTATGTTTTATAATGATTAACAAGATGAAATGATGTGGAAAATTTTATAGATAAATAGGTTGTATTCAAAAGAGAAACATTACTTATTAGCTCATAGGGAATGCTAGGAAAAATCATGTGTTCATTATTATTTTTTTCATCTTGTTCTAGTGTATGATTTAAAGAATAATGCAAAGAGGAAGTAGGAGAAGGAGGCTCTTCTATTTCACCATAAGTGTCTTCATTTTATTTTTCACTATAGTATTCAATATCATACCGACCATATTTTATTTAATAATTAGAATCATACCCATAATAATAATCATAAATATGAAAAGTATATTCTTCATCTACATAACTATAATAATTAATCACACATTTGGTTATTGACCCATTCATTATCATATACATATGGGATAGATTTTATAGATAATAAGAAGTCCACAATATGATATTATTTAAGGGGTTTTGATATATTTTCCATATCTAATCTATTTTTTTCTTAAATAAGTTATTTCAATACATGAAATGCAAAATCCAAATAGGTAAACAAGCATTAGAATATTAGGGCCAAAAGTGAAAATACAAATTTGATCATGAAACCTAGGACACAAAACATGATTTGTTTTTGTGTAAGGAAATCATAAATAAGGTTTTGAAACCCTAAGACAAAAAATATGAAACCTTAAAAGGATGGTTTGATAATATTTGGGTTCACCAATATGTTTTACAATTAATTTGGTTTATTGAAATCCTAATAAGAAATAAATGATTAGAGTAATGAATTAATTTGAATTCTCGTAATAGATATAAATATAGAAGCTAAATATGGTAGGGAATGCATAACAATAGGTAAGAAGGCTCTTATATTGTTTTCCATGTTGATCTAAGTTCTAATTATCTGTATTTTAAATCTTGACCTTATGCCACTAATTTATATGCAATCTATTTTTTCATATTGTCTTCTAGTCAATTTTGATTAAATTGGTTAGTGTTGATAATATATATTGATTGTATTGGTCAGAATTGAACTTACATATAGTGAGGTACTATTTTATTCTAGGGAAATACACATCCTTAATCTTTTCATTATGAAAATTTACCACTTTTAGAATCACATGGGTTCACTTGTATATTCAAAACATAATTTTTCACAATAACTTTAGTATCATATAGGGGGTGTCATGTGAAATAGCTGAGTTGGTATAACCTTGGTCAATCCTCATTGATAGGCCAAGTGATACATTACATTTCTAATACTCCAAGGAGGGCCCAAACTCAACTTTAGTTCTCCTATTAATGTGTATATATGTAATTTTGAATTCTTGCATCTGTATGTTCATTTTTTTAATCTTTCCCTTGGTACGTGCATGCATATATGAATTAAGATTTGTAAACTTGAGATTCAGATTATAGGTAAAATATGTAATTTTTTATTTATAATGTAATGTGCTTGTCTAAAATACCTTATATTATCTTTGTATATATATAGGATTTTTTAACTTTTAATTAAAGACCTAGTGGCATGCAAAAGTTGACCAAAATAAGTTGAAACATGGCTAAATAAAGGTCATAAAGTGAAACATCCTCAAAATAAATTAAGATATTTTCTCATTGATTTTAATAGAAAAATGTGCTATAAACTAATCAAATAAAGGAAGTAAAAAACTAACTAACTAAGGTGGAAGGTCATAAAACCTCCTCAAAGCATAATCTTTAAGGCTAACTATAAATTATTGTATAAATAATCGATTGTTGGCTGCATAATCTAAGCATGCTACATGAAGGGATCAAAGGTGTGGTTTAAGATCACATTTTTATTCATATATTGAGAGTTTAGGAGATACAAACCTTAAAGGTACAAGATAGGTTGTTATCTTGAGAGATAATAGATTAAAAAGAAATGTATGAGAATCCAATAAATGTCTATATCTAAATGTACCTTTCTATAACTACAACACCTTATCTTACAGATTTGTAATAGTTTGCTGAAGGGAGTATGTAGTAGGTAAGGTAAATGAATTAATATTCATGGTCATATAAGGATGTTAATAGGTATATTTCATAGTAATAGGCATGAAAATATTTGTGGGGACTTATATTTTACACACACCTTAGGTAGATATCACATGTGTAAATATAAGTGTAGATGTAGGAATAATATTAATAGTAATGGGATAATGTACCTTGGACATGGAAATATTAGCTTGGTGATTGGATTTGAATTTTAGTTATATTTAATACTCTATCCAAATCATGAGTATTTTAGTTGATATATATTTATAACTAAGAGAAGGCTTGAATTTTCTAAGGCTCTAATTAATTAAGGTCAATAGGAGTAATTTTATCTTTGTAATCTTGGTTATTTTAATTAGCATGTTATAGATTAGGCATGTGAACATTATCATACATTTATACATGTTCATTGATAATTTAAAATCAAAATAAGATGAATAATAGGGAGGATTTATTATACTTTCATTAGCCATTTTAGGTGAATTAGAATGAATTTGATTGTGTTCAAATTTCAAACCATTTAGCCTGACACTTTGCCTTAGAGGAACAAGTAAATGACCTTCTTAGGTGGCATAGGATATAAAAATGTGAATATAAATAAGGATACGACCAAATGATGAATTATTATTAGTGTTAAAAATAACAAATCAGATTTTAAAATTGGGCTTGAATTGAGACCCTAGGACAGAAAATTTTGAACTCTAGAAATAATGAAATGAAACCCTAAGGGAAACCTAGGGTTTGGAAATGTTTAAGAATTATATAGGTCCATAAATATGTTTTACCCTATTTATAGATTAGTTTGAATCATATTAGGCTAAAATTTTGAAAATAATTCATATTGTAATATATGGCAATCAAGCATAAATATGAATGTAATTAATTAAGATAAATCTGATAATGTAACTTTATATTTATGAAAAGTACTAAGGAGATCAAGATACTTATCTTTATAGTATTGAATTGTTTGATTTTGAATATGTTCTAAAATTACGAATGGATTGAAATAATTCCTATGATTCTTTTCAATCCAAAATTGATTGTTTGATCACATTGGGTCACAACATTAGGCCTAGGGTAGATTTGTCAAATGTAGGTAGCTTGAGGTTGACATTACTATCCTAGAATAATATCCTTCTCTATGACCATATTTCAACATGTACTTTTTATGTATCTGTATGTGTGACATTTGAACCTTAACTACATGCACAACTCCAAAAATCAATGTCCTTCTTCTTAAAACCTTAGGTGTGCTTGTGAAGGATGAAACCCTATAAAAGTTATAGAAGTGTAATTGGGTTGATCCAACCCCAATCACCTATATTTATTATTTAATAATACTTAAATATAAAATACTATAAAGAGGGAATTCAAGATACATATAGTTATTCCCCTTAGTGTGAACGTGCCATTGTGCTCTTTGGTTATATGAATGCAACTATAAATTTGGCTTTGATCTTGAAAATATTGAGCCTTGACCTAGTTTGGTGTGTTTAAGACTTGGTTTATGACCACTCCTAGTGATTTATATTAAATTTAAGAAGAATAGGGAAGATTTTCTCAATGTATAGTAGTATAATTGATTGGTACTTGAGAATTTTATATTCATAATAATCTTGACCTTGATTTGTATTTTTATGTACGAAATTTAATACTTTCACACACCACCAACATGACTGACACACAATGTGAATGGGTTGACCTATGTAGAGGGTTTTATTTTTACATTATCCTTAAGAGAAGAACATATACATTATTGTCTAAGTGTGATGTTACTGTTTGAGAGACATGAATGAAAATATGGTGATTTGTAAATGTTTGATTATAATATTTTTCTGATTTCGCATATAATATAATGTTCCCATAAGTGATTGATAATAACTTACAATAGATTGGGATCATAACTAGCATGAATTTGTGTGGGAATGATGAGTGAGATTTGTATGTAGATGCACAAGTCATGTAGGATAAGTGTAGTCAATATTGAAATTTCCAAGTGTAAAATATATATTTTAGTGTTTACAAATAGTAAACAAATAAATATTCCTACTCTTGTTGATACCATTTTAGATATATATTGATTAGGCTTAAAATATGCACAAAAATGTGATACAAAGGTCATGGATCAAGTAAACATGAGCAAGGTATAACTGAACCTATTTTTCCAAATGATCATAAATTCAAAAAAGATATTAGATATAGTGAGGTTGGTAAAATTCAAGATGTAACTTTTCATAGACATAATGGATAAATCTCTCTTTATCCAATTTTACATAAATAATCATTCATAATAAATTTAAAATATAATGCATATATATAATTACATGTTTATATTTCAATAAGGACATTTAAAAGTTATACACCCTACGTTATTTGATTGTGCAAATTCATCTTTGAGCCTCTACTTGGATACATTTTTCAATTATGAAGTTATTCAAGACTTAGGAACTAATGTGGATTTATTGACTTACCATCATAAGAATATATTAACTTTTAAATTGAGTAACCATATTTATTATGGGTAAAGTGAGCATTATTTAGTGACAAATATATTACATTTGACAATTTAAATGCACTACCTTATGTAGAATATAAATCATTATTATTGAAAAAAATAAATAATCAATGTTAACGTTGGTACTAATGACACCAAAGATATTACATTTAGATGTTTCATTAAATCTTGAACAAAAAAATGTCTATAATGAGTTATTAAAATAATTCAAAGACATTTTTACATGGTCTTATGTCAAATTTTCATGCATTTCTACATCCAATACAATTCATAACATAATTGTCAATCCTGATGTCAAGCTTATTAAAAAATGATTAGAAAACTTTAGCTTAAGGTTGCTTTATTGGTTAAGGAATAAATATAAAATTTAATTGATGTTGGTTTTATTATACTTATTAATTAGTTTGATTATACTTCAAATAATATACAAGTTTCAAATTTGATTAGGAGTATCAAGATTCATATTGATTTTAGAGATATAAAAAAAGAATGTCCGAAGGATGACTTCTCATTTATTAATATTGATATGATCATTGATTTTACATATAACCATGAGATGAATTTATTTATGTATTTTTTTTGGGTTATAACCAAATCAAAATCACTCCTAGTAACCAACAAAAAATTGCATTCATAACTTCTTGGATTAAATTTTTGTATGTGGCCATGCATTTTTAATTCAAAGTGTAGGAACCACTTAAAAATGAGATATGAAAAAAATATTACATGATTACATGTTTGAAATTATTGAATAATATGCTTACCACATCTTATAAAAATATAAGAAACATAAAAAACATATACATAACTTGCAAAACATATTTGAATAATTAAGACAATATGTGGTAATGTTAAATCTTAAAAAATGTCTTGGTGTTACATCATGAAAATTGTTGGATTTCATAATCAATAAAAGAGGAATATAATTATATATAAATAAATTTAAATAATTTTTTGAAATTCCTCTTCTTAATATTATTAAGAAACTAATAATTTTACAAGGAAAAATTTAAGCTATTATGTGATTTTTTCGCTCAATTATCAAATATAACCTAACCCTTTTCAATATTATTAAAAAAAAATGAAAATCATGAATGATATGATCACTTTCAAAGTTATTTATATGAAATTAAAAATTATCTATCCCATCCTCCAATTAATATTTTACTAATCCTAGACTAACCCTTACTATTATATGTGTCTACCATGAAACATGCATTGGGAAATTTACTTGAACAATATGGAAGTGATAAAAAGGAATGCAAATTTTTTAAATCATTTGAATCATAATAGATTCAAATGATTAAAATTCAATGGAAAATTACAACTCAATGAAAAATTTATTCTTTGCTACTGTGTTTGTGACATAGAAATTTGAACACTATTAAGTTTAATAATTAAACTCAAGTTATCACCAAGATTGGTCCTTTGAAATATATTATTTCTTGGAATTATCTATCTAGAAAAATAGCCAAGTGGGCCATGTTAATTATGTGTTTTGATCTTAAGTTTGATTCATAAAAATAAATTAAAGGGAAATTTATCACAAACTAGCTAGATTAGGATCCCAAGTTAGAGCACATACCTAGAGATGACACCTTTCTAGATGAGTTCACTATGAATTTCAATGAAATTAAAACTTGGAAAATGTATTTTGATGAATGAAAATGTGTTTCAAGCACATGGGTTAGTATTGTATTAATTATTGTCCAAGGACAAACTATGTTATTAGTGAATTGATTGAGATTTTCTTTTCCCAATAATATTGCATTCATTCTAGGACCTCATGCAACACATGATTTAAATAATAAATCTATAAAGAGTGTATGGTGGTCCTATTTTTTAATTAAATAAGTAATAGATGCCTATAAAATAAAAAATATAAATTGATCCCCTAAAGATATTTAATACTTAGTTTTATCACCTAGGTTAATGAGTTTGAGATTAATAATATTTTTAGAAGAAATAAGTGAGTTGGATGTTATGGATAGTGTTGCTTCCCCAAGTACTATTGTAATTATAGATGACATTAAGATAGTAAAAAAACTTATCATTGAATTATAAAATTTGGATTTTTTAGATATATTAACACTAGAGAGTGGTTCAAATATATATGAGTACTATGTAGATATATTCAAATTATTATTAGAGGAAGTCATTCCTCTTGAATTTTTATGAAATGATTAAATAAAAGTATTAATAAATTCCATTAGATATGTTGTAATTGGAAAATACCTTTTAACGGGTCCTTTGATGGGAAGTTTCTTAGATTCCTTAGGCATGTAGAAGCTAAATTGGTGTTACAAGAAGTTCATGATAGTGAGTGTTGTGGACTTTTTACTAGAAAAAAACATTTCATATAATATTTTTAGAATGGGATATTACTAGCCTATAATGGAACATCATTGCTACACATATGGAAAAGTGTGTGAACAATTCCAAAGACATATTCATCTTACCCATGACTTATCTCAATATTAACAATTTATTGTGTCACAATGGCCATTTTACATATAGTTATTAGACTTGGTTGGAAATATTAGACCTCCATCCTCAAAAGTTCAAAAATTTATCTTCACAAAAATTAAATATTTTACAAATTAATTTGAAGTTTCACCTATATAATCCACCACATGCAAAGACATTTTCCTATTTTTCATGATAAGGTATTGGTATATTCTACCTACCATCATTATCATTGATAATGATTTGTGTTTAAAAAATAATATGGTCAAGATTTTTTGTGCTAGATATAAGACCATACATATATTCTTAACTCCATATTATCCATAAGGGAATAGTCAAGCCTAAACAACCAATAAAGCTATTATTATTATCCTATGCAAAATAATGAAAAAACATAAGTAAGATTGGAATAATTAGACATATTATAATTTATGGGATCATAGAACAATTGTAAAGGCAACCACATGGAAAACCCTATATCTATTGGTATTTTATGTAGAATCAATATTTCCCTTATAAATTGAGATTCATTCACTTAAAAGTATTATTGATGAAAATGGTTATAGAGGAAAGAAATTCCATCACTAGGAAATGTTATATGATATTTTTTAAAAATTTATTGAGCACACGAAAGTTTATCAAAATCAACTCAATAAAGATTTTAATCAAACAATCAAATCAAGATAATTCAATGCAAGTGATAACTTATTAAAAGAAAAAAAATAATATACAAATGTAAAAAAGAAATTTTTTAAGCTTAATTGGTTAGGCTATTTGTTAAAATGAATAAACTTGGTCCAAAGGCATACCACCTAGCCACATTTGAAGGAAAACATGTGGAAAACCCAATGAACATTGTGCACATATTGAGTGTTGTTTAGTGTCATGACACACAACATGAATGAGGGTTTTACTAGAGAACAATCATTTATTAGGCCTTCATAAAGAGATGAGAAGAGTATGGGTTACTTTATATTCCAAAGATAGGTTAATTTAATTTAATAATTATTATTAATTATATTTTTTAATAATCTATCATAGTTATTTACATTAAATTATGATGATAAAAAATAAGAAAATGTCATTTTATTAAACTAATGACACAAATATTTTAAATTATACTAATAGATAATTTCCCTCTAGATTTAATATTATAAATAAAGTGTTCTTAATTTCCACATGATAAAATTATTTATATTTGAATTATTATCACAAAAAATAAATGACTCTCTTAGAAAAATGACATGAACTCAAATTATCAAAATATAGTACATAATTTACACATGAACTTTGTATATGATATTTTATGATTATGTAGTGTCTTAGTCTTATACACTTGGAAAAATCATGACCCTAGTTGTTACTCTTAGTTATACACATGACTTGATTCCAAAAGCTTCACATCTACTCTATCTTGTGCCAGTTGTCTTATCTCTTAATCTGACCAACCTTATATTGATGACACAAACATTCTATCTTACCTAGAATGCTTAAAATGTACTTATCTTATACCTCTACAAGTTATAAGGTTATGCATGCTCTCCTTCTCTTTGGACACTAATGTCTAAGATAGTTAGTAGCATCCATGCTACTATCTTCACTCAACACAAGTGTCTAGTCCCCTTAAGTCATCTAAATTGAATATAAAACATATTAAATTGGTTGGCCTAAGTGCTTTAATGCGAGTTATCTCCTGATATGGTTGATATAAATACAATATCAACCCTCATTCATTCCTTACATATGAAAGTTATTAATTAGACCAAAAGATCACTCAAGAAACACTCAAGTTACCAAAAGTTGTCATGTCCCCTTTATAATTAATTAATGAAATTTTATTTCACATCCCAATTTCTCTCTAATCGAATTTACTTGATTATCTATGGATTATTATAGTTGTTAAATTGATTAATTACTATTTAATTAAGTTATAAGTCATATGTTTTTATGGGATAGTTGTATGTTACTTAGATTACATGATTATATTTCTATGAGATAGTTGTATTTGTATATTGTTTACATTATGATCATGTTGTTAGTATTTACAATAGTGTTTTATGGATATATATCATGATATTATGGGATAACTACCTTCTTGTCATGAGTTTGATGTAGGAAATATCAATCCCTTAGAGCATGATGGAGGGAGAACATCATTAGAGAGGATGGTGTAAATGAAGGTGTTGGGGGATGATAGAAGAACAACTAGAACCCACACAAACACCATGATAGTTAGCATTCCTAATATGTATTACTTGAATTATTAGATTTAGTATGTCTTTGGTGTTATCTACATTTACATGATTGATTATGTGTGTTAGTTGTGATCTAGTTTAATTTTAATTCTTATGTGGATCTAATTGTGTGATTGCATTATGGCTGTAGTATATAGATTGAGTGCATAATGATGCTTTTTGATCATGTTGTGTTATTATATTCATGATTACAGATGATATTTCTTTAATTAGTAAGTAAATATATTTGATTATTATTATTTACCACTATCTATAGACTAACCAGAGAGTCTTTAAAATGTCTTATGCATTCGTTGGTTATAATGATATTTGGGAAATATCATTATTTTAGCTTAATACCTATATATATATATATATATATATATATATATATATATATATATATATATATATATATATATATATATATATATATATATACATATATATATATATATATATATATATATATATATATAAGATAGTTAAAAAAATTTGGGATAGTCTATTTAGAGTGGTAATAACAAATGAATATGTTGATATAATATCATTATGTTTTGGTATAACAGTTGTTTGATTTTCTAGTACAGTCAAAAGCTTGTTATTGACTTTACACTAGTCACTTGTTATTCAAAATCATGTTGATGTTGATTATTGATAAGTTGATGTAATAACTACCTAAGTTATCCTATGACCTAACCTTAATTATTGGGTTTGAATACATTAACATTAGTATATAAAATGTGATTTCTTTGGTTTGATATACTTCTAATTTATTCAACATCATTAGAAATGATTTTGTATGTAGAATTTGTAAAGTTAATACACAAGCATGTAAAGTCAAAAAGACCATGTAGAAAGTGAAGCATTAAAATAATGATTATTTAAATGGTTTGGGGAATATTCGAGAGAATTAGGAATTTCTCATTTGGTTCAAACTCGAGTTAATCTTGATTAGAAACATTTTTGTGGACAATGGGGTTTTTACATGATGGAAAAATGGCAAATTGTGAGTTTGATGAAATACTTACATGCATTGCATGTATGAGGGAGGTTGATAGAGAAATGATGATAAGAGGAGACATAGAAAAGGGCATGATGGGGCATGAATAGGAGAATAAAGAGGGAGTAGAGAGAAGGAATGAGGAATAATTTTAGTTCAATAAATTTCAACCCAGAAGCTATTATGAGGTTGGTGAAGTTATTTTCATCATTGTTTAATCATAGGAAATTATGTGTATAAATATGTCTTATCAGGGTTTAGGGAAATGTCTTGCATTATATTAAAAGATACATATTTAGCCCTATGTATGGATTGGCAATCCATAGAACTAGATATATATCCCTTGAATCCTTATGGAATGAAGATTAGGATTGTATATGTAATTTTTACAATTGAATGGATTTTAGTTTTGATGTGATTATTATATGCTCAAGCTAAGAAATTATAGAACTTTGACAATTGGGTTTTAATGATTAGGATGACTATGTATTTTTATTTTAAAACCTTTATGACTTATATAAGGTAAGGTTTATGTCAAAATATTGAGCATATGTATTACAAAGATAGCGAGTATTTTTTTTATTTTCCTGAGGCAAAATTCTAGGTTTGAGTAAGTTTGTTCAATGAACAGGTCGGTATTGAAATTCTATGTATAAATATTATAAAGGTTTAGTCTATCAAAATGAAATGTATACTCTGTATCAAAAAATTTGAACAGATGTAAAGGAACTTTGAATATATTATTATAAATCATGTAATTGTAAGATAAGTCTATGTAAATTAGTTATGTTTGGGTTGGTGGAAAAGATAGAACTATACTAGAGTGGGTACAATGAAGTGGTTAAGTCCTATTTCAACATTGATTTCATATTATAGAGAATTTTGTTATATGAGGTGAATATTATAACTATTTTAATATTTGATAGTATATTCAGGTAGTGGATTATAACATTGAAATGGATATAAGTGTAATTGGTAATCTCACATACACATATATACAAATCATGTATATGACTTGTATATTATTTTTGTGGATTGGGTATTTGGTTTGAACACTATTAAGAAACCTGTAACATATTATGGAATCCTTAAGTGTATGAGTTTTTAATAAAAATAAATAGTCAATAGAGTTGAACATTGAACAATGCATGAGATAATGATTAGATAACTATGTATCGACTATAGTAAGGTTAAATACTTATGTAGATTGTGTAATGGATTGCTTGTTATATGGTTCACAAAAATTATGAGTTAGATGTCAACTTGATTTTAAATCATGCTTGTGAAACTCAGGTAAAATATAATCCTAAAGTAAGTGGAAGGGGTCAGAATATAGATTTGAGATTTTAGTTGATTAGAAAACTATTTTTTAACATCTTAAAAAAGTATATCTAGTTTAATGACACAAATTAGGGGAAAATAGGGGAAACAAACTTTGAATAGTATTTCCATTGAAAATGGATTATGACTTATAAAATTAAAATAAGATAAATAAGAACAAGGATTTGATAAAGTTAAAATCATATGATTGGTCTTGAATGTTATTTTTTGAATAGGTAAATTATTAATGGTTTGCTTGAATCATATGTAATTCATAATGGAAAACAAAAAATAATGTTAGTTTGGAACAAACAATATTATTATATGTGAACACATACATGTATGTAGTACATATTATGTATGTATTTGATAAGTATGAGTACATATATATGAAATATATCTGTATGAATAACTTACGTACCCATATATATATATATATATATATTTGTATATAGGAGTTGTGTGCTTATAATTATGGTATATGTTGACTTTCAAATTAAGTCATATAACCTAAGAGGTAGTACACTATGATTATATTCATACATTTCCTTCAAAGTACAACAAGTTAATATCAATGAAGGATTTATGTCTAATGTGAGATAAGACATTAATTATGAGGTATTTGATCTTTGAAATTATTTATACTGGCTTGTTGTTAATTTAGAAATGTGTACAAGGAAATAAATTGTGATAATGTTGTTTGTTATAGATGGTACTACATTTGAATTACTTTTAGAAATTAGAAACATGTAGTCTAAGTATAAAATATACTCAGTTGGTATAGAATGTACATGTTTATGTTTATTATTTATGTATTAAATAATATATTTGAGATTAATTGCATATGTTTGATGGATTAAATGTATGTACTTTGATTATTTCCATATTTAGTATGTTTTATTCCTACTGATAGGAAGTAATCTATTTGAATCTTTTGGTTATATTTAAATTAACCAAATCTCACATTTTTGGCACTAAATAAGTGGTGAGATGGACTTCACTAGCTTACTTAGCATCAATAATGCAATATGAGGGTAATTTGATCAAGTAGTGTGTGTGGATTTGACTGATATTAGAGATCATTAACTATTTGAAAACTTTAGACAAAATAATATTTAGTTAAACATTGTCATTTCATATGTTACATTTACATACTTATGTGATATCATGTTATAATGTATTTTTCTTTATGGTACACATCATGTATTATATATCTTACAACACACTGGTAGTAGATTCTCTCTTTGGATCCCTGCATAATCACTATCTACCAATACATAACGAGAGGACCATTCCATTATTGGAGGATTATGTATGGGATCAATGGTTAGTGGTTGGTGTAAAAAATTTATTGGATGATGCACTCCCTCCTCCACAATAGTACTTCATTGGAAACTACACTTGAGATTACCATAAGATACTGGAGTTCGTGACTCATGCTCTATGGATCCTTATATATTGTATTGTATTTATTATTTTGACATTATTCTTACTGAAAATATAATATTTATACATATGTACTTAAAAAATAGTGGTTGTAGTATTGTATCAGCAATGGCTTAAATTATGTAATTACCTTTTGGAAATTATGTAGTTAAATTGAGTAATTTAAAATTATACTTGATTTGCTTCTTATAATGATAGTAATTATTAATATAATAGATTGTTACATACATATTTTATGGTTAACATACTTAGTGTGTTATATTTGGATCACTAATTATATTTTTGTGGTGAAATATAATATATGAATATGTGGATTTAACTTTTAAATTTTTTTTACGTTATTTTAGTAAATCCTAGTAGGGATGTTATATTGTGGTATTAGAGTTGTGGTTTGAAATATAGGAATTAATGAGTCCACTAATGTTTTATTATATGTTTGTTTATAAAAAAGGAGAATGGTGTGAGCTAGAACATCTAGTGAGGATCCTTCAAATGTCAATGATAATAACCCTCTATTTGATCTTAATTAATTTACTACTGAGCAAGCAATAAAGTTGGATCGAATTCTCATAGTCATGAATGAAACTAGGGATTGAATTATAGCCATGGAATATGAAGTTCATGGCCATGAGGAGGAATCTCATTAGAACGTCCCTGAAGAGCATCTTGCTGAGTAGGAAATCCCTTAAGAGTAAAGGCATGAGGAAGTGCCTCAGGACACAAGAGCTCAAGTAGTTATGAAATTGGATAAAGATATGAAAAAAGTGAATCCACCTAAGTTCAATGGAACTATTTTGGGAGATAGGGCTGAAGCATGCTTGACTGAGATGGAAAAGTATTTTGAGATTTGAAACTACTCTGAAGTCATTAAAGTAGTTTGGGGAGCTTACCAGTTAGATGGGAAGATAGCTACATGGTGGGACAACAAAACATTAGAAATGAATCTTAACTCTACTACTGCCACATGGGAGCATTTTGTGACATTGTTTAGATCATGATGGCTTCTATAGTTTTATTTTGATCAAAAGCTTACATATTTTTAGAATCTTAAGCAAGGAGACCTATCGATGAATGAATACTAGGAATAGTTCACCAAACTTATGAAGTATGTACCTTAGTATCATAAAAATGAGAGGTTCAAGATTAGGAAGTTCATCATGAGATTGAAATCCCATATTGGTGGTGAGGTGGACATGCATGGGTCATCTACCATGGATCAGGGCTTTGAGAAAGCAGTCAAATAGGAACATAAGTTAAAATCTCTTGTGCAAGTCAGAGATAAGTTCAAGAAAAAATTTGGAAGTTCTAAACCAAATTTCAAAAATAATAACTAGAAGTAAAGGATTGGACTCTCTAAGAGTCAGTTCAAGAGTCAAAATACTAGATTCAATAGTGGTTCAAGTAACAAAAAATTGGGCAATGATTTCAAAGGTGGTTTCAAGGTAAAATAATAGTTTGACAAAAAATGACCACATATAGGTTGTTTCATTTATGGAGGTGACAATTTTGCTCATGAGTGTACCTAAGATAAATCAAAGAATAAAGTTTATACTCTAAAACAAGGAACATTTTAGTAATGGATATATGCAACTGTTGATAATCGATAAGATAAATTTTAAGCTTCACCGATAGAACTGTCAAGTTTTTTTTTGAACATCTAGTTTTTATTTTGATATATATAGGGGATATGAAATGTTTTATAACTCCTAGAATAATTAATAAGTTATCTATAAAATTTGGAGTAATATAAAATGTATGGTTGACACAATATGGGAATGAGTTAAAGGTTAAAGCTGACAAGTGTTTAGTTAAAGATGAGATTAGGTTACTTAAATTCATAACAGTAGTGGATCTTTATGTAGCACCTCTAAGGTCATATGATGTGATCCTATGAGTCAATTATATGGTTGAATGCTACCTAAAAAAGGTTGAGTGTCAAAATGATTTTGGAAATTAGACACAAATTCAGAGTGAGAGAAGAGAGTTGAGGCTTAGAAAAATTTCTATAATGCAACTCAAAAAGGCTCAAGGAAAAGGGTGCCAAGAATTTATTATCAAGATAAATGAAATAGAGGAATCTAAGGAATCATCCCCTAAATATTATCATTTTTTAAAGAATTTTCATGGTGTGTCTCCAAAAGAATTACTAGGATTGCCTCCTAAACGTGACTTTGATTTCTAAATAGATATTATACCTAGATTATAAGTGTAATCTAAGGCACTATATAAAATGAAAACCACCAAATTGGTTGAATTAAAGCCTCAACTCTAGGATTTGTTATCAAAAGGGTTGATTATTCCAAGTGTATCACTATGGGCTACACTAGTTGTCTTCCTCAAGAAGAAGGATGGTACTCTTCTCCTGTGTATTGATTATATAATGTTGAATAACAACTATCAAGAACATATATCCACTACCTCATATAGATGATATTTTTGATCAGATACAAGGGGAAATAGTATTTTATAAGATTGATCTTAGAGTAGGGTATAATTATTTGAGGATAAGAGATTAGGTTACTTGATATGGGAACTATGAATTCACGGTGTTACCATTTGTGTTGACAAATGTTCCAAAAATATTTATGAATCTCATGAATAGTGTGGTCAAATATTATCTAGATCGTTTTGTTTTAGTATTTATAGATTACATTATTATACATTTTAAAGATGAAGAAGAGAATCTTCAACATCTAGAATTGGTTTTATAATGGTTATGGAAGCACAAGTTGTATGAAAAGTTGTCCAAGTGTACATTTTTCAAAAAGAAAGTATAATATGTAGGACATATTATCTCTTCAGATGGTATTTCAGTAGATCCAATAAAGATAAGAGCCATTATGGAGTGGTTCACACCAAATAATGTTCATGAGGTAAGGAGTTTCATGGGATTAACAGGCTATTACAAGAAATTTATTCTAAATTTTTCTAAGATTGCTAATCTGATTACCTCTCTACAACATAAGAACCAAATTTTTATCTATTTAGATAAGTGTGAAGTAGATTTTCAAAAATTAAAATGAAGACTTATTTCAACACCAATGCTAAGAGTTCTTGATCTTAATGGTTAATTCTCAGTGATCATAGATGCATCTAGGGATGGACTTGGAGGAGTTATTATGTAAGATGGTGCAGTGGTAGCCCATAAATCAAGGAAACTAAAGACTTATGAGTTGAACTATGCCCTTCATGACCTAGAACTTATAACGATTATGTATGTTTTGCAAGTTTGGAGGCATTATTTATTAGGAAACTAATTTGAGCTCAAGACTAATAACTTGGAACTCAAGTACATATTCACCCAAATAAATTTGAATGCTCATCAAAGACATTAGTTAGAGTTCTTATTTGATTATGATTTTGATATTAACTATATCAAAGGCAAGGAAAATAAAGTAGATGATGCACTAAGTCGTAGGAGGTACATAGCAGTCATGGATACTATTAGGAGTACTTTCAGAGATCAAGTCATTGATTTCTCTCTAAGAGATGAATTCTATGACCAGAAAGGAAAACATTGTTAAAGAATGTTCAAAATATTAAGTTTAATAGATATATAATAGAGAATGATGTTCTTTTATAATACAATGTAAGGATGTATGTACCAGATAGAGAAAATATAAGGAGCATAGTGCTAAAACAAATACATAATTCCCCATATTTAGGACATCTAGGAGTAATCAAGATCATAGATGAGACTAGACCACTCTATTTCTAGAAAGGAATCAAGAAAAATGCAATAGAATTTATGTCATTGTTTGGAATTTCAGCATGTGAAATCTGAACATGTGCATTTGACTGATTAGTGTATCCACATGACATACTAGAATGGAAGTGGAAGGTGATTAGTACAAACTTTGTTCAAGGTTTACTATTTTCATGAAATAGGCATGAAATGATATTGGTAGTAATTGACAAACTAACCAAGGTAGTCCATTTTATACCAAGGAATTTGATAGATTAAGCACCTAATCTTGTGAAGAAATTCATAAAGTGTATCAGCTTCATGGACTTACATAGATCATTTTAGATTGTGATTTGAGGATGACTTATAGGTTTTGGTTAACTCTAAATTCAACATTGGGTACACAATTAAACTTCAATATTACATATCACCCATAAATGGATGGTCAAACTGAGTGAGTTAATCATGTGTTAAAATATCTCCTTAATATGTATTGCATGAATCAACAATATAAGTGGGAGGAGTACTTTACATTGGTTGAGTTCTCTTATAATAAATCATACCAATCAGCTTTGAATATGGCACCATTTGAAGTGTTGTATGGAAGAAGGTGTAGAACACCAATCAATTGGTATAGGTTGGGAGACAAGGTAGTCTTTATACCTAAGATGATTTTAGAAATAGAAGATCAAGTTAGATCAATCAAGTAGAGATTGGTTGAGGCCAATGATATACATAAGAGTTATGTTAATTTGAAGAGAACAACTAAGTAGCTTTCAGTAGGTGATAAAGTGTTTTTGTAGGTTAAGACTAAAAAAAGCTTGATTAAATTTGTGAATTTAATAAAAATTTCATCGAGATATGTAAGACCTTTTAATGTTTGGAAGTGATCAACCCTATAGCATATAGGCTTTATTTTCCACCATCCCTAGCTCTTTTACATAATGTCTTCCATGTGTCTTATCTTAAAAATTATATAACTTATCCTTCACATATGTTGTATTGGAATGCTTTGTAAGTTCTGAATCCTAGGGTGGTCATGGTAGAACCAATTAGAGTAATTGACACTTGAAAATTTTATTTGTGTAATAAAGAAGTATCATAGTGCAAGCTCCTGTGGGATCAATACTCTAAGAATAACACCATTTGGGAGGACTATGATGAGCTCTATAGGATATTTCCACATTTGTTTTCTTGAATTGATGCTTCATACTATGTAACTTTTTTATTAAATAATGTTTTTAATTCAGAACTAATGTTTGAAAAAGTATCATTGAGATGATGACCAACTTTGGGGGGAAGGATGTCACATCTTGATTTCTCTCTCAACTAATTTACCTGATTATCTATGGATTATTATGGTTGTTAAATTGATTAATTTTTATTTATTTAAGTCATATGTCATTATATAACAATTATATGTTGTTTAAATTACATGATTATATTGTTATGAGATAGTTGTATTTGTATATTATTTACATTATGATCATGTTGTTAGTATTTAAAGTATTATTTTATGGATATTTATCATGATATTATGGTATAACTAACTTCTTGTCATGATTTTGATGCAGGAAAGATCCATCCCTCAGAGCATGATTAAGGGAGGGCATAATCAGAGAGAATGGCATAAATAGAGGTGTTGGGGGATGATAGAAGAACAACTAGAACCCACACACACACCATGATAGTTATCATTCCTAATATGCATTGCTTGAATTATTAGATTTAGTATGTATTTAGTGTTATCTGCATTTAGTTAATTGATTATGTGTGTTATTTGTGATCTAATTTTAGTTTAATGCTTATGTGGATGTAATTGTGTGATTGCATTATGGTTGTAGTACATAGATTTAGTGCAAAAAGCTAATTTTTGATCATGTTGTGTTATTATATTCATGATTGAGGATGATATTAATTTAACGAGTAAATAAACATATTTGATTAATATTATCTATTGTTGCCTATATAATAACTAGAGTGTATTTAAAATGTCTTATATATTAGCTAGTTATAATGATATTCAATAAATATCATTGTTTCAGCTTAATGCCTATATATAATAGATAGTTAAAGACATTTGGTATCATCTATATAGAGTGGTAATAACAAATGAATATGTTGTTATAATATCATTATGTTTTGGTATAATAGTTTTTTGATTTCCTATTACAATTAAAAGCTTGTTATTGATTTTACACTAGTCACTTATTAATTGAAATCATGTTGATGTTGATTATTGATAAGTTGATGTAATAACTACCTAAGTTATCATATGACCTAACCTTAACTATTAGGGTTGAATACATTGGCATTAGTATATCAATTATGATTTTATTGGTTTGATATACTTATGCTTAATCAACATCATTGGCAATGATTTTGTATGTGTAATTTGTAAAGTTAATACATGGACATGTAAATTCATAAAGACCATGTAGAAAGTGAAGTATTAAAATAATGATTAAATATTTTGGGGAACATTCAAGAGAATTAGGTATTTCTCATTTGGTTCAAACTTGAGTTAACCTAGATTAGAAATAGTTTTTATGAATAATAGGTTTTTTACATGATGGAACGATGGAAAACTGTGGGTTTGAAGCAGTAGTTTCATGCATTTCATATATGAGGGAGATCGATATAGAAATGATAATAAGAGGAGACAAAGAGAAGGGCATGATGGGGAATGAATAGGATAAGAAAGAGGGAGTAGAGAGAAGGACTAAGGAATTATTCTAGTTCAAAAAAAATTTAACCTAGAAGGTTGGTGAAGTTATTTGCATTATTGTTTAAACATAGGAAATTGTATGTATAAATGTATTATTAGGGTTTTGGGAAATGTATTGCATAATATTAAAAGATACATATTTATCCCTATGGATGCCTTAGCCATCTACATAACTAAATCTATATCCCTTGAATTTGTATAGAATGAATATTAGGACTGTATATGTAAATTGTTATAGTTGAATGGATTTTAGTTTTGATGTGATTACTCTATGCTTAAGCTAAGAAATTGTAGAACTTTGATAGTCAGGTTTTAATGAGTAGGTTGACTATATATTGTTGTTTTGAAACTCTTATCAGTTATATACGGTAAGGTTTATGTCTAAATATTGAGAATATGTATTACATAGACAATGAGTATGTTATAATTTTTTTGAGGTAAAATACTAGGTCTAAGTAAGTTTGTTGAATGAATGGGTCAGTATTTAAATTATGTGTATAATTATTATGAAGTGTTAGTCTATAGTAAGGATCTGTATACTTTTTATCAAAAAACTCTGAACATATATAAAGGGACTATGAAAATATTCTTATAAATCCTTTCATGGTAAGATAAGTTTGTGTAAATTAGTTATGTTTGGGTTGGTGGATAAGATAAAACTATCCTAGAGTGGGTATAGTGAAGTGGTTAATTCTTGTTTCAACATTGAGTTCATATTATAGAGAATTTTTTTATATGAGGTGATTGTTATAACTATTTTGATATTTGATAGCATATTCATGTTGTGGGTATTAGCGTCGAAATGGATATAAGTGTAACTAGTAATCTCACATACACATATATATATAGATCATGCATATGACTTGTATATTATTTATGTGGATTGGGTATCTGATTCAAACACTATTAAGAAATCTATAGTGTATTATGGAATACTTCAGCATATGAGTTTTTAATAAAAATAAATAGTCAATAGAGTCAAACATTGAACATTGCATGAGATAATGATTAGAGAACTATGCATAGACTATAGTAAGGTTAAATACTTATGTAGACTATGCAATGGATTGGTTGTTAAATGGTTCACAATAATTTTGAGTTGGATGTTGAAATGATTTTAAATCATGTTTATGAAACTTGGGTAAAATATAATCCTAAAGTAAGTGGAAGGGGGAAGAATATAGATTTGAGTTGTCAGTTGATTAGAACACTATTTTTCAACATCTCAGAAAAGTATATCTAGTTGAGTGACCTGAATTAGGGAAAATAAGGTAAACAGTATTTCCATAAAAAATGGATTATGAATTATAAAATTAAAATAAGAGAAATAAGAATAGGAGTTTGAGAAAATTGAAATCCTATGATTGATCTTGAATGCTATTTTTTGAATAGGTAAATTATTAATGGTTTGATCGAATCATATGTAGTTCATAATGGAAAATAAAAATTATTATTAGTTTAGAACATATAGTATTTTTATATGTGAACAAATACATGTATGAAGTACATATTATGTATATATATGATAAGTACAGGTACATATAAATGAAATCTATCTGTATGAGGAAATTATGGACCCATATATATATATATATATATCATGTGTTTGTATATAGGAGATGTGTGTTTATAATTATGGTATATGTTGATTGTTAAATTAAGTCATAAAATCTTAGAGGTAGTACACTATGATTATATGCATACATCTCTTTAAAAGTACAAAAAGTTAATATCAATGAAGGATTTATGTCTAATGTGTGAGATAAGACATTAATTATGAGGTATTTGATCTCTAAAATTATTTATATTGGCTTATTGTTAATTGAGAAATGTGTACATGGAAATAAAATGTGATAATGTTGTTTGTCATAGATGGTACTACATTCAAGTTACTTTTGGAAATTAGAAACATGCAGTCTAAGTATAAAATATACCCAGTTGGTATAGACTATACTTATTTATGTTTATTATTTATGTAATAAATAATATAATTGAAATTCATTGTATATATTTGACATACTAAATGTATGTACTTTGATTATTTTTATACTTAGCATGTTTTATGCCTGTTGATAGGAAGTAATTCATTTGAATCTATTGGTTATATTTTAAATTAACCAAATCTCACATTGTTGGTCTTAAATAAGTGGTGAGATAGAATTCACTAGATTATTTAGCATCATCAATGCAAGATGAGGGTAATCCACTCAAGTGGTGTGTATGAATTTGACTGATCCTGAAGATAATTAACTATTTGAAAAATTTGGCCAAAGTAATATTTAGTTAAACATTGTCATTTCATATGTTATATTTACATACTTGTGTGATATCATGTTAGAATATATTTTTATTTATGGTACACATCATGTATTATATATCTTACAACACGTAGGTTCTATCTTATCTCTCTAGATTTTTACACTATCACTATCTACCTATCTGTGAAGGGAGGGTCATTCCCTTATTAGGAGATTATGCAAGAGACCAATGGTATATGGTTGGTGTGGAAAAGTTCTCGAAGAATGCTCTCTCTCCCCCACATCATTACTTCAATGCAGACTACACCTGAGATTACCCTAGGATACTAGAGTTCATCGTGACTCATGTTTTGTGGAGCCTTGTATCTTGTATTGTATTTATTATTGTGACATTATTCCTAATGAAAATGTAATATTTATAGATCTATACTTAAATAATAATGGTTTTAGTATTGCATTAGCATTGGTTAAAATTATGTAAATACCTTTTGGAAATTATGCAGTTAAACTGAGTAATTTAGCATTATATTTTATTTGCTTCTTATGATGATAGTAATCAGTAACATAATAGATTGTTACGTACCTATTTTATGGTTAACATACTTAATGTGTTATATTTGGATCATTTATTATATTTATGTGGTGAAATTTAATGTATGAATATGTGGTTTTATTTATTTTTAAATAAGCTATTATAGTAAATCCTAGTGGGGATGTTACATATTTAATTAGAGGGGAATAAGGAAAAGAAAATTGGAATAATTATTCAATTGGCATGTTGAAAAGTCTACATGAAAAAATTAGATAAATATTAAGTTACTAATTTTTTTAGCAAATGTGGGGTGTGGTTATCTAGGAAAAGGATAATTATAATATTGCAAGGAAACTTAATAATTCATGTTGCATTATTATCCTCAAGTTAAGTGGTTCAAATTTGAGAAAGTTCAGAAATAGAATTAAAAGAGAGAAAAGAAAGATCTAAGTAAATTTTGGGCAGGTGGATAAAGATGGAAACTAGTTTCTTTTTGAAAATCATGTCACCTTTCCCCAAAAAGTTAAAAATTCTGATTTTAGGACTCCTTTTGGGCCTCTTGGATATTAACATGCCCTAATTTCATTTTTGGAAGGATCTTTTGTTAACTAATGATTTTATTTTGTGAAACAATGTGCATGCAATATTCTTCAGATCATCCTAAAATGAAAAATCTTGGATGAAGTTGGCCTTTAGACAAAAACCCAATGATCCAAATGATTATAACATGAAATCCCTATGATCTAGATATACAATTCAATATAGGAGTTGTTACAGAGCTTTAAGAAGTGTAGATTTCAACTAGTGTTCAGTATTTATGCAAATTACTAGTGTGAGTGGAGTTGGAGTAATTATTTTGTCAATTGGTTTCCTCTTATTTATGCTAAAGCATTAATGACTATGGTAACGATCCATTAGAGAGATCTTGGCTAAATTTTTTTGATAACTCTTTCATGGTAATCAGATCCATCTCCAATAGCCATCATTTAATTTATCTGGTCATTTTGTATTGGATCTATAGATCTTATTTTGTAGGAATTATTGGTTCTGACATCTTTTAGAGATTTTGGCATCATTTTTTCCCAAGCTTGGCATCCTTATGCTAAGGTTTGGCATTTGAGTCTTTTTTTTTATACTTTCTTGAGATCTAGATCTGTTATTACTAGGCATTGAAAGACCAAATATTCTCAAAAACTCCTTGTTGAGATTCTTGGTGTCATACATTTGCCTTTGGTTAGCATTCATATTTGATTTGATAAGATTTAAGAGTGGCATCCTCTTTTTTTATGTTGTATTTGTTTCTCATAGCTGAGTGTTGGAAATATACTTTAGCTTTGGATCAACAAAGCATCCACATTTGTTTACTTTAGCATCCTTTCTTGAAAAAGAGTGGGATCTGCTACACCATTTTTTTCCTTTGAACAAAATGAATTTGCTTGAGGCATTGGTTTTTTGTAATCTTTTGAGCATTATAGACATTTTTTATCATAGTGACCTACATTGTGTTGTCTTTGCTTGAAGGAAAAATATGCACTCCCAAATAAGTTTTTCTTTTATGTTGTTTGGTGTTGGAATTCTATTGAAAATCTATGCCCTTTAATACCAATAGTGTGGTGTTTATTTAGCATTAGTATTTCCCAGATATAGGTTGTATTTGAAGAGGAAGATTAGGTGTTAGCTGAGGCATCAAAGATCTACCTTTTATCTAGTCTGGCATCATATTTTTTCTTATTACATTGAAACCAATATAATGTTTGAGTTTTAGAATGCTTCCTTTGTTGAATACTTTCTATTGGGCATCATTTTTTAGCTGAACCTGTGTTGGATCTATTTTTTTTGGATTTGAGGCATTGAACTTTTATAGCAGTTTCAAATTTAAGGTGGAGGTATTGAAAGAGATCTGAATTTTGGTGTGTCAAGTTTAGTAGAGGCATTTTTTTGGAAAGAGGAATCATTTTTGTTTTGGTGTCTTTTTCATCCAAGCTAGGCATTAGAGATTATATCCAAATCATTAGAATCTTTGATCTATTACAAGCATTTTTTTTGGCAAGAGGAGTCATCTTTGTTTTGGTGTCTTTTTCATCCAAGATAGGCATTAGAGATTATAGACAAAGCATTAGAATCTTAGATCTATTACAGGCATTTTTATTACATAACATAACATTGAATTTTACTCTTATCACTAGAAAAAGAACATCATTGGAAGAAGGCTATTGTATTAATGCATGAACATCCCTTTATTTTTAGAGAAGATCTAGATTTTCACCCTCTCTTGAGAGTTTTTTATGTGGTAAATTTTTGGCCTACTCCACGTCTCTCTCCACATCCTTTTGAATTATTCCTCTACTCTTGGACACTCCTCCACCCTCTTATTGTGTCCAACATGCCACCTGGTCATTATTGCCTTCCAGCTATTATCCATTACATGTGGAGACTACTGCATATTCCTTTTGATCTGCATTGGAGTTTTTATTTGTAGAGAAGATTTGTTAGGTGTTGAAGGCCTACATAGTGCTTTATTTATCATTAGAGAAGATAAGACAAAACTTGAATTCCATTTCATGGGAGCTAGAAGGAGATATGAATTGGATCTATTATAATGAGATAGTGGAGGTAGATGTGAAAGGACAAGAATTGGGGCATGGTGGTGGCTATTTTTTTAGCCCTTACTTCTATTGACATTTTAGGTGGAGACAACATTTGGATGCCTAGTCTTTGGAAGAGAATCTTTTAGGGAAAAACTGGGTTAAGACACCTATATTCCTCCTTTTCCCCTCTTTATGCCACTAGATTTTTTTTTTTGCCTTACTAGCTATAATTTTTGCTTAAAGAAAAATTCAAACTGGCTTGCATGTATATTGAGGTAATTGGGAAGATTTTTTTCAATTTTTTTGACCTTTTTAATTCCATGGTGAAATTTTGGTTCCAACGAGTGGTTGCACACTTATATTTGTGTTTGATTTGGTCTCTAAAACTAGTTTGTGTTGTTTTTTTAATTGTTGTGACCCATTTTTATGAGAAATTGAAGTGCTTATATCTTTTAAACTATAACTCAGATTTGATCTGTATTTTTGTTAAAAGTGTTTTTTTAAAATTATCTATCCATTGGTGTCATCAAATTATAAAAATGCACTATTTTATAAAATTTTGCATTATGGGGGGGGTCTCTTTGCATTGGTTGTGTTGCCTTTACTTATAGTATGTGGTGACATTTTTGGTGGTGATGCATTTTGATATATTTTGAACATTTTAGAGGGATTATTATTTGTTTTTCATATACCATATCTCTTTATCTTATCTAATATTATAGGATGAGGTCTGATCTGGTAGATGGTTAGACCCCCTCACATGTAACACAAACTTCCTTCTTGCTTCTTCTGGATTACATTGCCATCATTTGTTACACTCATGGATACATTTTCAACTAAGTCTAGCATCCTATTCTTGAGTGTACATTATCACTACTATGGGTTTTCATGTGCTATGACCCTATATTATACTACATGGACTATCTTGGATGCATTTGTAGCTGAGCTCGACATCCTTTACATGTGCTTTGCATGTTGTTTTTGGTTGCATATTATTTTTTTGGTGTGTTTGCATACATTATGGCTCTTTTATCCATTTTTCACACTCTTATATTAGCTCAAGGCATGTATTAGTAATTTGACACACTAGTAGTTGTATTATGTCTCCTCAAGGCTGCTTTCTTAGTACCTCACCTTCTTTTATGGGGCACCTTTTTCACTCCCTTATTTTTTGGAACATCTCTCTTGATGGATTATTTGATAGGTTAATAGTCTCCTCATTTGGAGCTATTTTGGTGAAGCCAAGTGTCTTTTTTAATTTCATCTGGTATTTTTATGTATGGGATATATTGTACTCACACTTATTTATAAAGTGTCATGGGGGGTTTATTGATACAACCTTCTCTACCTTCATACATTTGTGTGCTCTATTATGATCACCTTTTTACTTTATTAGTTACTTGTATTTTCCATTACCACAATGGTCCATCATCTTAGAGAGTCTTTTTTATGTTTTTGACACCTTTTTTTGATGGTTTATATTCTCCTTATTTGGAGCTATTATAGTGCATATAGTGTCAACTTGTTCAGTGTTTGAGTAGTGAATTCAGACCACTCGTACAGACCTTTATTTCTCCACTCCATCCATTCAATAGTATGGGGGGGGTGTGTATATTTTACTTATTCATGTTGAACATTCCTTGCACATGATTTACTTTTTTTTACTTTCATCACCACTAATAGTCTTCTTGATTAAATCTATTCTGTGAAGCTTAGTATTAGTTATTTTATGATCAAGTAGTGGATTCAAACCACTCATACAGATTGAATTCTTTTATGACTTGTGAGTACTTAGAGTGCAGACTTCTTCAACATCATCTTTGAGAGGATTTTTTCTATATTTTTATTCTTCTTTTCTCTTTTTTTGGGGGGGGGGGATTTTTCCTATGGGGTTTCTCTCTTTTTCTCCACTTTATGAGAGTTATATGTATTTTGCACTTTTGAGTGTTTTATAGATTTCTCCTTTATACATGAGTATCTTATTTAGGAACTTTATTTTACAAAACCTATATGAGGATTTTTACTTGACTCCATGGCCTTCTTGGTGATTTTTATAGTTACACCAGTGTGGTATCACCACCAGTGACACTAGTGTGGTATCCATACCATCTTTGTGCTCACTTCTCACCATTTTGTTTGAGGGTGTTCAATTTATGCTTCTTTAGGTTCATCATTCTACCTAATACTTTAGAGTTCAATATTTGTGTTTAGTGATCCTATTGATCAACACCATTCCTAATTTGACTTAGAAATTACAATGACTCAACATTCATTTAATATGATAGGATGGATTGGTGTACATAGGAACACTTGACTTCACATTGCATCTTTTATTGTTAGCCCCTAGCTTCACTTGAATGGGGGTGTTAGAGTATCTTTTATTCATGCTTGCTAGGTTTGTCTTATATGGACTTTAGTCCCACAGTGACTATTTTATCCTGCATTATATTTTACCTTGCATATATAAGTAAGTGATCTCATTGTAATAGTCATACTTTTGTATTCATATCATTTGAGTATAATAATTATTTTGTCAATTAGTTTCCTCTTGTTTATGCTAAAGCATCAATGGCTTTGGTAATGAGCCATTGGAGATATATTGGATGAATATTTTTGATAATTATTTCATATTTTATCTTATTTCAATCTTTTACTATGTTGTGTATTCCATCTATAAGTTTTGTAAATGGACGTTGTGTTTTGAACAGTCTTTGTAGTGCATGTATGTGGTGCTGGCAAGGGTTTTACCTAAACTTTGTATTTCATTAAAAAAATATTTTGGGGAGTATATTTCAATAAATTTTAATGTTTTTTGACTTATTTTAATATAATAAAGGTGTTATATGTGTTGGTTTTAATTAATTATGGTATTGCACAAAACTTGCCAAAATATAGTTTCACTAGCTAGCATAAAAAAGACATAAATCATACAAAAATTATTCCCACTACAAATTTAATTTCAAATTTGATGTTTTTTTATTAAATTCCATAATATGACATGACAATGGTATCGTAGATTGAATCTTTCCATCCTGTAGGGTTTTAATAATGGATACTTCCTAGTGAAAGAGAAACTAAATATTTTAGATGGGAACAGAAGAATTTACAAGCAAAGAAATTAAAATTTATATAAGAAATTATGGATGAAAGTGAAAGGGTAAAATTAATATTGATAGATGAAGAGAGAGAAATTAAATTCTAAAACACCTTGGAGAACATAAATTCTAGGCAGAGAGAGTTGAGAGAGGTGATGGGGAAACTTGTGAGTCAATTAAATATGGGAGCTACTCCTAGAAAGGAAGGCTCACCTATGAGAAATAGATCTATAGGTCATTCCATTTTAAAAAACCAAAACCCAAATTCATACCAAAAGAGGAAGAACCCATAATTTCATCCCCTCAATCCGTTAGAGAAGTTTTTGTAAAAACAACAAAGATATGTAATGTATACAAGAATTTAGACAAAGGTCTCAAAGTTATTATTTTGTATGAAAAGTTTGTAGAAATGACAAAGGGAGCCACATGCCCAAAATAACAAGGACATAATCATAATAGTGGAGGGAGGGGTCTGAAAAATAAGTTGAGTAAACTATCAACTCCTACCTATGATGGTGGTGATACAATTTCAGCTTGGGTTTGGTTATAGAAATTGCAAACCTACCTTGATCTTAGCCTTATGAAGAAGAATGAGGCCATTTAGTTTTCTACTCTGCATTTGGAAGGTGTTACATATGATTAGTGGTATAATGACCTAATAAAATAAGGACATGACCAAATACATACCTTTGAAGAGTTTATCCAAAGGATTTTTGACATATTTGAGTTAAAGGATGAAGAAGAGTACTTCAAAGAACTTTCCAAAATCAAGAAACAAACCTCATTAAGTGCCTATGTAGAAGAATTCCAAAATATGGTTGTGATGGTAAGTGATATTTAAATAAAAAAGGGTTATTTTTATTTTTATTGATGGACTAATTGATCCCCTTATTGTTTTTTCCAAAGATTTTGCACCTGATACTTTATAGGATTCTATAATAAGAGCTTTAACTCTTGAACCATCAACACAAGGGAGCAAGTTGCCTTACCCTCCAAAACCATTTTATCCTAGTAAAAATAAGGGTAATTTCATGAATAAAGTAATTAATACTCCTCTCCAAAAATCCATGCCTCCTTCTAAGATAGAAAGGATGGATGAAGATACTAGGAATGAATTACAAAGGAAGAAGCTTTGTTTCACATGCTCAAATACTTGGGGACCCAATCATAGATGCTTGGGTAAAGGGTAAGTGCACTATATTAAAGTGATATCAGATGATGAAAAAGGTCTAGAAGAATCTGAAACTATAGAAGTGGAACCCCTAGAAATATAAGAGGTGGGAAATGAAACTACAGGTGAAATTACTCTAGAAGCCTTGTTAGGAGCACCTAAATATCATCATTTTCTAGTTTGTCTAGTGATCAATGGATAAAGAATAACAATACTCATTGATAGTGAGGCCACCCAAAAATTCATTGATGAAGGATTGGTGGTAAAAAGAGGGTTACAAATGGAATATTTTGAAGGATTTAATGTTGTTATTGAATATGGATTCATAATGCCATGTAATAAAGTGATTAAGCAACTCAATGTCACTATGAAGACTATAAATTATGTGATAAATTATATGTGGTGAATTTTAATAGAATAGATATGGTATTAGGAGTGAAATGGATGAATTATTTGGGGGATTTTCACTATAATTACTAGACCATGGAATTCAAGTTTAATTCTAATGGGAAGGAGATTGTTCTCTCAAGATTATCCAATGGATCACCAAAGATGGTCACAAAAATAATAATATAAAGGATCATCCTAAGAGGCCAAGAATCATGGGAATAAAATTATTTGATAACCTATTTTATTTTATCCAAAGGTGATTATAATTATTATCTTGTTGATATAAAAAAATATTACATTCACATAGTAAATTTTTTAATGATTTACCATCTGGTTTACCACTAGATAAAGGGTTCCAACATTTAATAGAATTAGAACCAGGTGTAACAATATTCATCACTAATCCATACTACCAACCAATGAGGTTTAAATAATAAATTAAAAATACCATGAAATAAATCTTAGATATGGGTTTCATAAGACAAGGTTCTAACCCCTTTGCATCTTTTGTAGTTCTTGTTAAAATGAAGGATGGGGCCCTATGTATGTGCATTGATTATAGATATTTAAATAAAAATAACATCAAGAATAGGTATCATATTCTAAGGATATATGATTTTATAGATGAACTACATGGTGCCATTTATTTTTCTAAGATTGATCTAAGATTTGGATATCACTAGATTCGCAAGAGAGATGAAGATGTACAAAAAATTGCCTTCAAGTGTCATTATGGAAATTTTGAATATTTAGTCATGCCTTTTGGGATAACCAATTCTCCTAATACCTTTAAATATAATATTAACCATATCTTTAGGGATTAGTTGAGGAAATTTGTATTGGTATTCTTTAATGATATCTTATTCTACATTAGGACATGTGAGAATCACTTAAAACATCTAGACATTATTTTGGGCATATTAGAGGAGCATGCATTTTTTTTCTAAGGAATAAAAATGTGATTTTGGATTAATTTTTTTAATATTTGGGATAAATAATTAGTGATAAAGGAATACAAGTGGATCAAAAAAATATCCAAGCTATCTTAGATTGGCCAAATCCCACCACTTTGACATAATTAAGAGGCTTCTTTGGGTTATGTAGTTATTCTAGGAGATTTTTCAAGGGATTATCTCAATTGGTATCCCCTCTTAAAAACTTGACCAAAAAGGGATCATTTTTATGAAAATAACTAGCACCTGCCATGATTGAGAAAATGAAAATGGTAATGAGCTCTTGCCCAATGCTTGCAATTCCTAAATTTCCCCTCCTATTTATTGTAGAATGTGATGCAGTAGGAGAAGGGATAAGAGCTATTCTATTTCAAAGAGGGAATTATATTTATTTTTAAAGTATGAAGTTAAAATAGATAAAGGTTACTCTATTTATGACAAGGAAATGTTAGCCATAATGCATTTATTGGAAAAATTTAGACAATATTTGGAATGTGGCAATTTGTTGTTAAAACATACCATAATAGTTTGAAATTATTGAATGATAGAAAATATAAATGGGTGAGTAAACTACAATCCTATAATTTTGATATATAATACATGAAGGGGATTAAAAATATTGTAGCTGATGCACTCTATAGGAAATATATCTTGAATTATATTTCCTCTATTTCTATTGGTTGGAGGCTATTATTATGATGGCATATGCAAAAAATGCTTTTGATACTAACATTATTGAGGGAGTGGTGAAGAATGTGAAGTATAAAATATGTGATGAGTTGATTTTGTATAAAAATAGATTATTTTTAGTAGTTGAATCTACAATAAAGGAAAATATTTTAAGAGTAGTGTATGGTGTGCCAGTAGCAGGACACCCAAGAGACTACAAGACATATATGCAAGTTTAGGAAATATTCACTTGGAAGGGACTCAAGAATAATTTTATAAATAATGTTAGGGAGTGTATAATTTGACAATAGAACAAAGGGGAACAATATTTTCTAGTGGGATTACTTCATCCTTTACTCATTCCCATTCAAAAATGAGAGAGTATATCAATGGACTTTATCAAAAGTTTACCCAAGGTAAATGGTAGAGATTGCATATATGTAATAGTGGATAGATTAACCAAGTTTTCACACTTATTTTCTATATCATCATAATTTAAATCCCCTCAAGTGGATGAATTATTTTTTAAGGAGGTTTTTATATTACATGGACTACCATATAATATTGTTAATGATAGGGATACCAGGTTTCTTAGCTCTTTTTGGCAAGAGTTATTTAGATTGATAGGTAATGAACTCACTCATAGCACTAGATACCACCATAAAATTGATGGACAAACATAAATAGTAAACAAATGGATAGAGGGTTAATTAAGGAATTATGCCTCAAGTCAGCAATCTGCATGGGTCAAATGACTACATTTGGGAGATTTCTGATACAATACCACTTATCATATGTCCATTGGTAAGTCCCTATTAAAATATTTATATGGATGTGATGTAATGAAATTTATTGTTTTGGTTTTTATAGATAATATTTTTAAAACAAAAAATGATTTAATTAACCATCATCAAGAAGTTTTTAAAGACCTCAAGGATCATATATAGAAAGCACAATATCAACACAAGTATAATGCACACAAAAACCTCACAAAGAGATATTTTGAGGAAGGTGACATGGTATATCTATGGTTGCATCCATATAAGCAATCATATATCAAGAGAAGGGGATCAAATAAAATCAAGCCTAAATTTTATGGGCCCTATGAAATTGTAAGGAAAGTTGGTGAGGTAGCTTATGAATTGGAACTTCCTAAAAATAGAAAAATTCATAATGTTTTCCATGTCCCTTGTCTAAAGAGATATTTAGGGAAGAAAATTAAAAAATCCATAGATTTGACACCTTTGTATGAGGAGGGAAAATTGGTTCTAATTCCCAAACAAGTGATAGATACCAAAGTAAAGAGGTTGAGAAAAAGAGATATCACTTAATATTTGGTTTGTTGGAAGGGCTTACCAATTGAGGATGCCACTTGGGAAGTTCTAGAGATTTTAAATCATCCAAAATTGAATTGATTTAGGACAAAAAAATTTGAGGAGGGATGAATTTTCATTTCCCCTTTATAATTAATTAATTAATTAATTAATCAAATTTTAATTTAGAGGGGAATAATGAAAAGAAAATTTGAATAATTATTCAATTGGCAAGTTGAAAAGTCTACAAGAGTAGATCAAATAAATATTAAGTTATTAATTTTCTTTTAAAAAATTTGGGGCATGGTTATATAGGAAAATTATAATGATATGGGTTAAATTAAACTTAATAAATCATTTTGCATTCTTATCCTCTAGCTTAAGTGGCTCACATTTGGGCAAGTTCAAAAATAAAAGTAAAAGTAGGAAAAGTAAGATCTAAGTAAATTTTGGGTAAGTGGATAAAGATGGAAATTAGATGATTTTTCAAACTCATTCCACTTTCCTCACAAATTAAAAAATTCTAATTTTATCACATTCCTTTGGCCTCTTTGGTATTAGTACGCCCTCCTTTCATTTTTGGAAGGATCTTTTGCTAACTAATTATTTTCTCTTGTGGAACAGTGTGCATGCAGTGTTCTTTAGATCATTATAGAATGAAAAATCTTGGATGAAGGTGGTATTTGGATGAAAAACCAAGGATCATAAGGATTATAGTAAAAAAAATCTATAATAAATATATACAATTCCATACATGATTTATTACAGGCTTCAAGGAGTGTGATTTTAACTAGTGTTCAATATTTATGCAGATTAGTAGTGTGAGTGGAGTTGAAGGTGTTTATTTTAAAATTATAATTTTGTTTCAAAAGATATAAATTGTGTTTTGAGGTTGATTTTAGGTTATTTTAGTATTTTAATATGTTGTTTATTCCATCTGTAAGTGTTGTAAATGGATGTTGCATTCTAAACAGTCTTTGTAGTGCATTATGTGATACAAGCAAGGGTTTTGCCCACACTTTGTATTTGATTATAAAACTATTTTGGGGAGTCTATTTAAATAATTTTTATTATTTTTAGAATTATTTTAATATAATAAATTTTTCATACATTTTGGGCTTGATTAATTTTTGTATTGCATAAAAATTACCAAAATATGGATTCACTAGCTAGCGTAAAAAATACATAAATCATACAAAAATTATTCCCAATGTAAAGTTAAGTTTAGATATAATATTTTTATTTTAATTATATAAGGGAAAATGATAAATTCTTAGCCAAAATATAGGTCTGAATTACTAAAAGAGTAGTCATAAGGTCATATTTTCCAAGTTATAAGCTTGGTCATTGTTGTACTTGCTTTATACACATTACATGATTCACACACAAGCTAATACGTAATGGAAATATATGTGAGTTAGAGGACATATTATGGAGTATTGGATATGTAGGTATAAAACTTTGACAATGGGGTGATTTTAGGTCAAATCGACATTATGTACCCACTAACCCATTTTTTCCTAAGGCCACATTAAATATGAAAAGCTAGGATTTTGCCATTTCACCAAGGGTAACATTCCATCACCTATATCTAATTGAAATAGAGTAAAGGAAAATATAAACCTATAATCATCTAGGTGGTAATGTATTATTTGAGAATATTTCTATATAGGACACTGGCATCAAACTCAGATACTAACATTGATGTACTTTCCATTAATAGCCTATCTTAGTTTTATAAATTCAACATATGGTACATCTGAGTTTAGCACATTAATTGGCATATTTTAGATATTATATTCAACCTTGTGCCCTATAATTTTTATATCCTTAACCATTTTTACCCAAGTATGATAGCCTCCATAATCCAAATTAGGGATAAACATTTGGTGAACTCGATCTTTGAACATCATTATTACATAAGTATTCTCTTGTAGATGTTTATCTCTTACCTTATCCTAATATTTGTGTTATTTTTCTCTTTTATCATGGATAAACAATAGCCTATCAACAAATTAAGCATTGAGTGCATAGAGATGCAAATAAAAACTAGGAATCATCACAAGGAGAACCAATGCTACAAAAATTCTAAGAAATTAAACAATCAATATTGCTTTGGTGATCCATCCTAATGACATGAAAAAGTTGGATACAAAATTAGATAAAGGGAGAGTTAAAATAACTAAAATTGATGAGTGTATAGATGTTCATCCTTCCATATCTTCCTCTTCATTTAACACATTGGATCAATTGTATGAGAACCTAGTTCCATTAAGTCATATTTATTATGCAGAGTCTTCTCAAAAGGATACATGATACATTTTACAGATCACAACACAACATGCTAAAATAAATACTATTTTTTCCATGTTACTTAAGTATAACATGATTATTTACCTTCTACTCAACACAGATCAGGAAGTCACCTTCTTACCCAAGAAAGATTTCCATATTGTAATTACCATGTAATCCCATGTCACAATGCAAGTCAATGTGGGGATTTGAAGGCCAAAATTCAAGAATACAAGAGTAAGGGACAAATAATTTTTTTGTCCCAACAATAAATAAATTCCAATATTTCAATGGGTTATGTTGTACCCATAGTCTAATTAACATAGAATGGGACTTACTTTATAGCAGCATATATTTTGAGAAAATGAGACATCATATGGATGAAAAAAATAAATCTCCATTAGATCTAGACTCCCTTGGATACATATATCTACCTATATAATATGGACCAATGATTTTATATTCTATGATATGGGTAAAAAATATGAAGTCTAATTTCACCTTTGCATCTAGGTCGGTCTTGGTTGGTCAATATGAAAGCAAAGCTTGATATGAAAAATAGATGTATTACATTTCAATTTAAAAATAACAAAATACATGTGCCACTTGATGGGTATAGTGATACATATGTGATAACAACAAATGGAATACATTTACCAAATTGCATCACAATGGGTGCCATGATAAGTCATAAGATACAGTGCCATATGAATAACCAAATTGAATTTATAGATTGTCTTTTACATTATGATTGGGAAAATGGTTAGTTATCTACAATTAAATTGGGAAAATGGATAGTTTTTCCATTTTCCAAAATATATTCAAAAATACCAAAAAAATAAAAAAATGTTAAAAAAACCAAAAACATTTTTGGCACTTATATGTTATATTGGCTCCTTGGAATCTATGTGTTAGTTCCATGTTGTGAAATAACATATAATTTAATCCTACATACACATACACATGCATACATAGATACATGACACACTTATGGTTATTTGTATTTTCCTCTACTCATTTCTCCAGGATGTTGGGGGCATCCATCTTCTTTGATCTTGATACACAAAAATTATATGGTTCGACAATCACTCTAAACTATCATGTTTGAGCTTACATATGTACTTACACATGCATATTATCTATGATTATACATTACATAGGGTACTTGATATGCTATGGAATTGAATTTTTTTCTAACACATTCTATCCATGGGCCACTATGATATGTTTATACTTGTTGCTTATGATTTTTCCTTTACACACTTCCTTAAGTGTTTTGCCTTGATATTGTCTTGCTTTTTTGAGAATCTAAATATGCTCCATTGTATGCAACCCTTGTGCCTATGTTTTTCATTCTTAAAAATTTGAATATTTTATTGATTATTATATAGACATTTAAATATGTAATTTATTTCTTTTGTCGACATTTGACTAAGTCATGTCCATTCAATTTTTTGGCATTTTAACATGCCCCTTGTTTGTAGTCTCCTTGGACCATTGCCTTTTGACTTGATTTTGATGCTTTTGTGTGTGTGATTATTTTATTTTTGAGCTTGTATTATTATTATATACAAGTTTCCATGATATTTATCATGAATAGGCCTGCATGTGATCACATTGGTTCTATGATCTTCAAAGATACATTTACCTAGACATGTTGCCTTCTATATGCTACATGATTACATTCACAAATTTATAGTTGTCTTACCCTTTTGAAATGATTTAACTACTAGGTACTATTTTTACCTTACCTCAAATGGGGGGAGAATATTAGTGGGGTCATGGCTTACAAATTTTTCACAGTTTTTAGATTTGATGGTGGCATGCTTTGGAATCATGTTCTCCAGACTCACATGGTATATGGTATTTACACCAGTTTACAGGTTTAGTGGGGGCATATCATGATGACATAGATTCCACACTTTCATAGTTTTTATATTTAGTGGGGGCATTCTTTGGAATCATGTTATCCATATTCATTTAGTATGTTACTTATAATTCATAGATTTAGTGGGGGCATGCTTTGAAACCTTGTTCTCTACACCTACTCAGTAATTAGGATCTCCAATTTACATTAGGGGCACATTATGGAAACATGTCCTCTGCATTGGTATTTATATAAATTTTATATTTCTCTATTATAGTGGGGGCATGTTTTGGAAGCATGTCCTCCACACTTACACAATTTTTTAAATTGGCCAAAACACAATGTTACATGATTATGATACACATTTATGGTAGAATTATATACAATGGTACCATTTTTACACATAGTTTTAGCATGATAAAAATCTAAGGTACATATGTTATGTAACATGTGCCTAATATTTCAAAATCCAAATCAATCTTATATTCTAAAACTATTTCACATAATGATATCCCATAGACTTTTATGAACTTTAGAGAGCCAATATATCATAGTAGTTCGTTCAAATTTTGTCATGGTTTGGGTTATTAAATCATTCAATATTTCTAATTTTTCAATTTGGAATTGCTCATCCAAACTCACTAGGCTATGAGTATCATTGGGTTTCATGGTTGAGCTAATCTCAACTGCCAGGTGGCAACTCACTTTTGTTCTATAGTTGGGGGCATGTGCCTTCCATCCTCTCTCTCTCTCTCTCTATCTCTCCTTAGACATATGAACTTTAAATAATTATCTATACTTATCCTAATCTCAATTTTAGAGCCTTGAAATGATACATCTTTTTTTAAAAACAACTTTTCAACATACAAGGTGGTTACATCAACATACAGGTGTACTCCTAAACCTTGCTCTTTCAATTTCAAGTACTTTTGGCACATATTATATGCATTAATTATAAATTGTAATATGATCTTAGTTGTAGGTCATTTACCAACACATCACTCAAATATATCTCTATAAAATATTCAAATTTAACTCAAATAAAGATAAGGTGTGTATACACATTTAGGTACTTGTTATTTTCCTTTAAACTAGATATTTCATTACTATATTAAAGGGGAAAAATTTAGATGATATTTTGGTTTTATGTATCACCTTAATCTTATATACTTGTAAAAATATTAACCCTATTTGTTTCTCTTAGTTCTACACAGGTATGCATTTGCAAGCCTCACATTTGCTCTATCTTGTGTCCCTTAGCCTATCTCTTAGTCTGACCAACCTAATATTGATGACATATACATCCCATAATGCATAGAATGCTGAAAGGTACTTACATTATATCTTTATAATTTTTGATCCTATGCCTACCCTCCTTATCCTTGGACACTAACATCTAAGATAGGGAATAATGTCAATGTTACTATCTTGACCCAATGCAAGTGTCCAATTCCCTCAAGTCATCCAGTTTACCAATGAAACATATTAAAATGGTTGGCCTAAGTTATTTAATGTGATTTATCTCCTGATAGGATTGGTATAAATACAATATCAACCCTCATTCATTCCTCACATAAGAAACCAAGTAATCAGACTAAAAGAGCACTCAAATTACTAAACTTTTTCCTATTTTACCCTATTCTAATATTGGTCAAAGGAAAAACCTAGTTACAAAGAAGAACTCAAGCTAACAAAAGATTTGTATTCTACCTTATTCTAATATCAGTAAAAGGAAAAACCTAAATACAAGTCTAAAGTACTAAAGGAGTAGTCATAAGGTCATATTTTCCAAGTTACAAGTTAGGTCATTATTGTACTTAATTTACACACATTGCATGATTCACAAACAATCCAACACATAGGGGATAAATACATGAGTATGAATCCATATTCTAGAGTATTATCTATGTATACAGTGCCCTTTGATAATAGGATCATTTTGGGTCAGCTCAACATCGTATGCCCATTAACCCATTTTCCCCCAAGGTCACATTTAAAATGGAAAGCTAGGGTTTTTCTATTTAAATAGGAGTAATAGTCCATGATCAGATTTAAATACATAAGAGTGAATTCAAATCCAAAACCATAAGCATCTAGGTGGTTACATCATATTTGAGCAGATATTATGCATAGGACACTAGCATCAATGTAACTATCCTAGGTTGATGTAAGTGTCCAAAGAGCCAGAGGCACCAGATCTAGAATCTAACGACTAATCTAGAACTATCTTCCTACCTACTTCCTACTTTTACTATACCAACACTATGTTAGCATTAGAAAAGCTAAGTAATTTGTTTTATGTCATTTATATATCTAACATAGTTGTACTTTCTATTAATAACCTATCTCAATTTTATAACTTCATCATATGGTACATCTAAGTTTAAATTATTAGTTTGGTTACTATGGATATGTTATTCACCTTTGTACCCTATCATTTCTACATCCTTAACCCTTTTTACCCAAGTAGGATAGCCTCCACAATCCAAATTAGGGTTAAACAAACTCTTGACTAGTTAATTAACATATGCTCAAATAACATAACTTTCCAAAAATCTAAAATAGTTTTATCAACTAATAATCCTATAACATGAGATCAAATTATTTTTAACTAATAAAATTAGATTTAATGGTGTTTATCACTAATACAACATCCCTGAAAGAGTGTAGCTTAAATCAAACATACACATACCAAATTAATCAATCCTATAAACTTAAATTAATAGATAATAAAATTAACATTTAAAATAAAATAATATTTAAAATTTTGAATCAACTTATTCCTTCATGAAATTTTCAATATATGTATTAAATAAAAGCAATCTTCATTGAGATTTTTACAAGTTTTTGATTAAATATTTAAAAAAATGATAAAAAAATAAGTATATTTACAATATTATTCCCATACTTAAATAAATGAAGTGGTTTAATTAAAAACCATTTAAAAAAATCCCTATAAAACCACAATTACAATGCTTATTAAGCACTTTAATCTAGTAACTAATTCCTAAGATAATTTAGATATTGACTTGTTCATTAATAAATCCCTGTAAGTTGATGACATTTCTCCACATATGGAATATCAATAATACTTTTCTTTCCCATATCTTTTCTTTTCCTCCAAAAGGTCCACTTTAATCTATAATGTAATGTGCTTTTCATCCTCAATGAGGATGTGTGCACATTCTAATTTAGGTTCTAGAGAAGTGACTTAACCCTCAATGTCATTACTCTAAATTCTATTTCAACCAGTAACCTCAACTTTAAGTGTCCCAAAGACTAATTCAATGGTTCTATTGAATACATCTGGTTAGTTTCACTTCCATTTTGGTCCTAAAAGTTAGGAATAAAAACATATGAAGTAATATTTATCATTGCCAATTAAAGATCCTAACATGTTGTTCATATCTTATGATTTTTTTAGAATCATATCTAAATCACTTAAGAGATTTTTCATGATATCTTAAACCATGCCTGATTCAAAATTGTAAACCCAATAGTATTAGTGAAGTTTGGAGTCAATTTACACCTGGTTAATTGTAATAAATCAATTAGGGCCATCACCGTGGACAAGATACTCCTCTTTTTTTCAAAATTATATTTAACAAAGTTAACTTGCAACAATTGGTCTTATAAACTTAATAAAACTAAAAATAATTAAATTTAGATATTTTCTACCTCATAGCATACTTATAAATGACACATTATATCATTACTAAATATTATAAATTATCCTTTATTTTATTAAATTCATTTTTCAATTCCATTATTCACTTTTTATACACTTCATAATTTGTGAAGACCTGATCATAAGCTATATTATTAAATATTTTAAGTAAATAATGTGTATTAGTTTTCTTCTATCTTGGATAAATCTAACATTATTTAGTTTTGAGTGGAAACTATCTCTTTGCATCCCTTTTTTTAATACTTAATGACACTTTTGATATTTTTGTCTTCATATTTCAATATGACATTTTGTTCTTCAATGATCACATATGAATATTTTCTTTCTTTTCTTTTTTATATTCAAATCAAATTTTCCAATAATCAAAATAGGGCCTAAAAAGGCCTCTTGAGATATCTATGGAATCACCTTGATGAATTTTCACTCTCTTCTAAATCAAACTATCTTGAAACATTTTGGTTAGGCTAACTTCTTCATACACACCTTCATGTGTTATCACAAGAAATGGATCAATAACCAAAATACTTAAAATATTAGACAAATGAACAACTAAACTATCAATGCCATGAAGTGAAATTTCACTATCAATGGACACCATTAAATTTATATGAACTGTAATTAAAATTAATGATCGAATATTATATGTATAGGGTTTGTATACTGTGGGGCCTCAAAAAACAAGTGAACATTAGGATTTGAGCTTCCTAATTTATTTGATATGGTCTTAACCATGTATATTGTTGTACTTATATTATCATAACTTCTAATTCTCTTTCCTTAGTCAATATGAGATTACTGGCCCTTCCCACCTTAGCTAAAATTAATAATCACTTCATGATTAAATATGACATAATTTAGGTGGGGATTGTGTTTATATATTATATTATCTTTATGTGTGATGAATTCTATATAATTGTACACTCTTTTCTTAGGGTCACATTCTCAAAAATAGTCTTATTTGAACTTATATGGTATTAATTATTTGCCTTTGATTTTTAATGTGGGAAATTGAGAAAACATGTGTTATCCTATGGTCAAGGATACTTTAGGGAGTATTGCCTAATTATTTTGTCTTAAAATTGAGGGTACACTAGTATGAAATTAGTATGCAATCTCCATGACTACTAGTCTCTTAGGTAAACATATAGACAAGAAATGAGGGGGTTAAAGGGCTTCCTCAATATTGAGAACTATACTATCATGAAAATAAAACAAATTACCTAACTCATGAATCACATATCTCATGGCCAAATAAATTCTTAGGATCTTGGTATTATGGATTGCATGGTGATTTATTGATAATAATTTATTGTAAATAAGGGGGTATGTGGATAGGTGCAAATGGTTATATAAAACATTACAAATAACATAAATATATTTTTCAAATAGAAGGGATTGGGGATCAAATAATTAAATATTAAAAATTTAGTGTAAATAAAATACATTCAGTCAACTAAGAATCCATATGGAATTTCCCTCCATTCTTTCACTCTCTGAATGATGTGAGTAAATTTAAGGAAATTAACTCTCTCTAGTGGGCAAGATTTATCTCTTTTATCTAGTTGTGTAACAATGATACCCTATTAATGTATATATGGTTAGAGCTACTCTTTTCAAATAAATGGTTTAATAGAACCATGGAATCTTGTATTGGGATCCTGAATAAGCTCATAGAGTAAGAGGTTTCCTATTTGTTCTTCCATATACCTTTATTTTTAACCTTGTCTTTCCATTCATCATAAATATTTTTATCCTTATGTTAGGTGGTTATCCATTCCTTTTTATAATTTAAATTTGGTTGAGGAAATCTCAACATCTACATGATAGCAAGCCCATAAACATATACAACAAATTTATAACTTAGTGCACATAGTTTTCCATTACTTTCTTGGAAATATTTATACACATCCCTTATCAACCCTTTACATGGAAAAACCTCAATTTTCATTGTATCTATATTCCAGTATGAGCTCCTAATTTTCAAAATTTCATTCTCCTTCATATAATTATTCATATTCACAATCATTTAGCACTTGAGTTTTTTAATAAATAGTAAAAATATTATATTTTTCTTACTACATATTCTAGGAGAAAATCACATGACTCAGATCTTTCCATAAAATTATATATGATATCCTAGTGGACATTATTATAATTAAATTTTGAAAGGACAGTCTAGTTTTACTTTGTTCAATTGTATCAAACTACAAGGTTAATAGTGTGTCTTCACAAAGTTTAACAATATAGAAAACTGAAATAAAATTTTGGTTAGGATGATATTTAAGTTTTTAATTCAAACATAACCTAGGTAGTTAATTCAATTTATTTATTAGAAATCATTATTTTTTAGTTTGATCCATTTAATTTCTCCAGTCTTTAAATAAAATTCATCATTGAAAATAATTTAATGAATGAACTAGTTTAAATAATACCAAAAATGACAATGTTAAAAGATTTGTTCAAGGACACATGGTGTAATCCCATTATATATTGGTGCAAAGGATATTTAAGTTTGGAACTCTAGTGATCATTTGAGGTCCAATTTAAATAGCTACAAACACATGGTTCATGTTGGATCATTAGATAAATAGATTTGATCTACCAGGTGGTTTATGATTAAATTCATTGTCATAAATCAAAATAAATAAACCTGAAACCCAAGAAACATTTGGTAGGGGTCCACTTAACAATCAAAGGTAGCTATAATGTGGTGTTTATATACCCTCAAGGGATCCATGGATTAGTATGGAACCATGTGACATTATACTATTTCAATGATAAAAGGAAAACATAATCTAAGAAAGATGATTCTTTAGAAAGCAATGTTTTCCACATTATAATAAAGTAAAAGAAATCAAGAGTGGAGAAGGCCTTGGTAAAAAACTTAGACATTTAGATCTAATAAAACTTAAAATAAAACTCAAGAATAATATGAAATAAAAAAACCTAAGACCATCTTTGTTTTTACTAAGTTAAATCTATCCTTAAATCAATAGTAAAGAAAAAATAGATCTTGATTATGGAATAAGGAATTAGAATTTATACAAAAAAATTATAATATTTCATATCAATAAAACTAAAAATACACAAATTTATTTAACATGTCCAAAATGGGTTCTTTTATTTTGAGAATTCAAAAAGAATAGCTCCAAGTTATTTTTAAAAATTGGGGTTTGTTGGTGACAACAAATGGTGACTCACTAGGGAAATACTCCTGTGTATTTTCAAAGTCCAGAATATCTATTTCTACACTTAGGTTTTAATGTACTAACCTAGCCAAACTAAGAAAGGGTTATAATTTTAAATAAATACCAATTATTTGCTAACTATTTCTTAATTAAAACATCTTTAATGAATTAGTCCTTTGATAGAACATCATTTGAGTTTTAATCAATACTTGGAAACCTTTTGGTTTAGGTTTTAGGTACAAGTTATTTCTTGAGTAACGTAGGTATATGTTTAGGTAGACATATTAATTGTTCACTTGGTCATAACTATGCTACCATCTAGGCATCTATAGCCCCTAAAATGACACTTATGCTTCTTCTCCATGTATAACACTACTACCACTAGGCATCCATATTATTAAAGGTATTAAGATGATTGAATATCTTTCAAGAGGTTTAGGATCATGTTAATGAACATGGGATGAACTAGCCTTTATATTTTCCTTTGTTGGTCATCCTAAATATCTTGTTTGATTTTATTATTATTATTGATAAACATTTTTGAGCTAGAGCTATGAACTAAAAATTAGGGTATTGATAGGTCTCATAGCCTGATATAAAGGAGAAGAAAATATATTACAATGAAGGCTATCAAGAAATGCCTCTACCAGTATCAAAAATGAAACAAATAGAGGAATCTACAAATATCCAATGAAATAAAACCTTAAGTGGATTTGATAGGGTCTTATAAACCTGTAACACATATAGAAGGGCTTGCAAGCATATAGAATGAAATAACAACTAAACCATAGCAAGGAAACAACTAAAACACAACAAAGAACCATAAGGGTTTCGAATAGATCCATAAAATAGCATGGAATAGAGGAATCCAAAGATAACCTTCTAAACTTAGCCTCAAAGGGTTTTAATAGGATCCCTCAAACTTAAAAATAAAATTTGTAACACATCAAATAGGGCATGCAATCTTATTCAATGAAATAATATTTCATCTATAATAAAAAATAAAAATAGTGTCCAAATAATCATTTCCATTGAAGCTTGGGCCATAGTAGATTGAAATCCACCATAAAAACCACCTCCTCGAAGCACAACCTAAATCTTCACAAAACAAGGCCAATCAGGCCCCCATAGAGCATATCTATGGTAGTTAATAAATATCACCATGAGTTGGGTGAGATAACCTCCATCAAGAATAAAACAATATATTGGGTCACCAACCCAACCAAAAAATAGGACTTTGATCCTTAAAGGAACAATTATGAACCCACCTTGAAGAAGACATGGATCAATGGATCTGTACCAGAGATAGAATAGAGGTTAAATCCAAGGATTCTATCAACTGAAACCCCTCCACCATGGATCATAAGTTCAAAATGTAATAATAGGAGCACTCTTGAACCTGCTCCCATTCTCACATAAGTTTGTTGTCTTCTTTAAACCCTAATTTATTTATATTTTTTATATCTTAAATAAATATAAAACCTTTTATGATAATTACTTAAATCCATCTCAATCCTAGTTCATGTAATTTTCATCATTTTATACCAAATGTCTCAACCTTTAGTTCTTGTTCTAAAACAATCACTATGGAAATGCTTCTTACTAGTTTCAATGCTTCGCTTAGCTATTCATAGCCTCTTTTTTTCTCTCTAATATCCTAGGCAATAATAGTTTTCTAAGGAGAACTGCCACCTAATAACATGTGGGATAACCCACTTATTGAAGTGAAACCTAAACTAAAACCAAAATTAAACTAAAATATAAAATGACAAAAAACAAACAAACAAAATAACAAGAGGAAACAAGAAAAAAATAGAAAACATAAACAAAAATCACTAAGGAATATCATAGATGTTCAAATGAAGCATCCTAAAATAATGTTTCAGGTATCTTCCATATACTAGAAGTGAAATACTTCTTCCCTCAAATGTTTTCAATCTAAATGGGACATCCCAAAAAATTTCTAAGATTTGATAAAAACCCAACCATAAATGTTCTAATTTTCCATATTATCCTTCTTATCATTGGCTTTTTCCCACATCAATACTAGGTCTGTAATTTTGAAAGCCTTGTTAATGACCCTCTTTTCACACCATATTTTAATCACGTCTTGGTACCTACTAAAGATTTCAAATCTTTTTCTCTTCATACCTCCATCTTGAAAGATTATCTAGCCAATTTTACACTACTTCTAAATCTCTTTCGTACTCTTATAAGAACTATTAGGAAGAGAAAAATAATTGATGGTTAATATGGGCACTTTGACATATATCAATATTTATGGGTATGTTTTCAAGTAATTTTTTATCCTTTGTCCCTTCTACCCATAATGCATATTTTATCAAGATATCCCATCCCATAATATTATTACTTGTCAATTTATTGATTACATTGAATAAATTTATGTTGTTAAATTCAACCATCACATTCCCTTATGGGTAGGAATCAAATGCAAATTTTAACACTATCATGTGATCATATGCCCATTTTTTGAATTTTACTAACTTGAAGGTTAGTTAATTATTTCACACCAGAAATATAGGATCGCCAAATTTAACAAAAATGTTTTCTTTAATGACATATATAACCTATTTTGTTATCTTGTGTTTTGTAGACTTGGCTTCAATCCATCTAGTACAATAGTTAGTAAATTTTTTGAAAAAAATATGTCATATTAAGGAAATCATATTTATCACTCCCAAAAAAAAAGTTACCATTGCGTGAATGGTTTTATTTATATTATTTGTTTAGTTATAATTGGTATATTTTTTTCTCCTAACTAATATTTAATAGGAATGGCATATTCTAACACGTTTGTGAGCATATTTAAAAATTGTAGGCCAATAATATCATATTATGAGAATCTTATGTTAGTTTTATATATAGATGAGTGACCACTTCCCAAAAATTCTTCTAGTTTTTTAGTGACAATTTGTTCTTCTTCCTTATCCAAGCACCTAAGATAGACTCGCTCATAATTTCTTATTGATGGAGAGGTTAAGGAAGAATGAACTTACAACTTGCTTGAGAGAAAGATATTATGCCTACAAGCCTTATTGACTACAAATATCAATAAAAAAGGATTGTTTATATAAAAAAACCCTTTTACACATTCATTCAATGTTTTCTCAACTCAATATATTCATTTTACCTTTATCCAAACTTGGAAATTTAAGAAAACACAAAATAGGGTTTTCTAGGCCTTGGTTTCAGGCCTGCATACTATAAAATTGAAATAATTCTTCCTAAATATTATAAATCAGCCTAAAACTAATTCTAAAACTTTAAAAACATCATAATACACTAAAACTTTTAAAACATCATAATACACTATTCATAAAAGTTTCATTGATTTTGAAGGGTTAGTTTTCAAGATAAAGTATTTTTTGTCTTCAAAACCCTAGCAGGCTTGTACATAGGCCGAGAGCTATATTTTAAGTGAAATTTGTATTTTGAGATATGTTTTTTCAAATAATTAAATTGGATATGGTCTACCCCACCATTATTCTCCTCTTTCAATTAATTTTTATCCTTGAATAATCTTGAAAGATGATAATAATCAACTTTATATTAATGTAAAAGACTTTTTCTTGATTATGTACAAATAGAAGCTAGAATGTACTAGAAATTCAAATTATTAAGATATTTTTTTGAATATTTTAAATTTTAAAACATTTTATTACATGTATCTTGCCTTGTCAAACAAAATTTTCACCAAAAAAATCTTGAAAAGTGATAGAAGACTATTTTTCTTTACTGATAAACCCTCTTTCTTTCCTATCACTAACTTGTACTATCTTCTCAAGCTCAAAACATGGATAATAACCTTACATAACAAAAAATATAACTTCAAAGAAACAATAAAATATACTTTAAAATGATTTAGAATTAAAATTTAAGAATATACTTCATATAATGGATTCTTTCATTGAGTTTGATGCACAAGTATTATATGACCTTAAAAAGCCTATTTTTCTAAACTTCTCTCCTTTTTTCTTAGTTTGTTGGAGTTTTCTTGGTCTTTTTCTTGTTTTTTCTCCTTCTCCCACACACATATATCTCTTTTCACTCTATTTCCCCCCTCTTCACTACAAAAACTTCTAAACTCTCTCATACTAACTTCCTAACTCAACCTAATTCTTAACCATAGTTAAGTTTAAGAACATCAATTGTGAATAAAGACATAAAAAATATTATAAACATGTTAAAGACCTCCCCTAGCCCCTACAAGAATTCTCATGACATTTTTATCACTAGGAAATGATAAAGACCCTTAAAATGTCCTTTACAAATTCAAATTTTCAAATAGGCTATTTTTGTGGGGAAAATGGTTATTAAGCTCAAATGACCAAAATTTAGAATGTTAGAGATTTGAAAACCTTATAAATGACTAAACATGACCTCCTAAACCTATTAAAATCCAAAAACAATATATAAAAACATAAAAAATGAATCTTCTAAGCCTATTCTCCTACATCATGCTCCCTGAGTTTAAAAATATTTGTGAGCTCCTACTTATGAGGTCTTCAATGTTGCTCCAATTTATCCTTCACCATGCTATAAGTTCCCTCCATGTCAAGCTTTAGATTATCAAATCCTCCAAAAAATTTTAGTTGTTCTTCCTTAATTGGCTATAATTGAATCTTCATCTGCATATCTCCCTAAGAAATAACTTGTTCCCATGCTCTATTACACTCTCTTATCTCTAAATTAGATTTAAGACCCTCCACATTGGCTGGAAAAAAAAACCAACTAGTTCTCCAATCACTGTTACCATATTCATCACTTAGCCTCTTCACTCTACCTCTCATACCAATGAACATGTTAAACTAATCCACACTTAGTCCTTATCTTCGATATTATATTTATGGATAGACTTAAACAATGCAAAAACATATTAGGGAAAACAAAAGCTCCCTCATTTACCTTATAAACCATCTCATCATGCTCCAAATGCATGTTTTCCAAATCCTCTCCAATGATATCATGTTTCTCATGTTTTTAACTCTCACAATGAATTATTAAAAGATCCATATCAATTACCTCCAAAGTTTTTTTAGTATCAAATATTCATTAATTCATAAAAATTCCATTTTTAGGATTTTGGTTTTGGCAATTTTTTAGGGTTGACAAATGGGACCATATCGCCAAAATTTTAGGGATATTTTTTAGGGGTTGACTCACCAAAAATTTATAGTAATATATAATATTACACTTAAATTCACTAGATATATATCATAGATCCCCTAGGACCTGAGATACTAGAGAAGGCAATAAGAAGAACTAAAACTAGAGGAACACAAAACTGAATGACAATAGTGAATGAAGAAAATTAATGATAATGCCAAATAAAAAGCTATATAGGGATCAAATTATTGAAAAATAGAACCAAATGATAGTGCCAAATTCCAAATTTGAATGATAGAACTGAATAATAGAGTTGAATGACTTAGCCAAATGACAAAGCTAAATGACATATCCAAATGACATAGACAAACAACATAGCTAAATGACATAGCTGAATGATAGCCAAACAAATTTTCTAAATTATAGAGCTGAATGGTAGATTTGAATGACAAAGTTGAATGGCAACACTAGGTGATAGAGCCAAAAATTATATCTAAAATCTTGTGATGAATGACAAGTTGAGTGACATAACTAAATGGTAGAACTGGATGATAGAATTGGGTAGAAAAATTGGTAAACCAGAGGCAAAACCCCTATATCACATGATAATATCAAACATGTTATGGGAGTATTGAATGATAGAGCCAAAAAAACAAGCTAATCATCAAGGAAATCATCCATATTATTTTATTTTAAAGAGCTAACCAAAAAGTCCACCCAATCACAATGTACTCAAAATCTAGGTGTTTTTTTTTAGTTTGTCATAAATTTGACTTCAAATGTTCAATAATATTAAAACAATTTTACATGTAGAAATCCCCACTATTATATCATAAGAAATAATCAAATAGAATAAAATATCACCCCTAAAGATTTTTTTGATCATGGCATGCCACCACTCAAAGATGCTCCTCTAGTTTTTGATGAAAATGATAATGACACTCAAGTGGTAGAAGATATTGGTGGTTCCCACCAAACACAAAGTTTAGGTGAAACCTCCACTCAAAAATATTCTCAAAGGAAGAGAAGTAGATGGATAATTAGAAGGTCCTTTAAGGTGGACTGGGCAAAAAAATTTCTATTCATAAAACCTATAGAGCCTATAAATGTTGATGATACTACAAAAGAATGCAGATGTATAATATGTAGTTTGAAACTTGGAAAAGAACACAAAATGCAATTGAAATTGGACATGATTGAGAAACATTGTAGAAAAGTATATGAGACAGTTAAGCCCCAGATGGACTGATAACAAAAACACACAAGTGAAAAATTGTATAAGAATGCATGCATGTAAGATATGCATAGGAGCATGAAAATGATAATAAACATCAAAAACATCTTGTGGAGAAAGGGGGGAACAATTGAACAAACAATCCTATCTAAAGGCAAAATATATATAGTTCTCTATTATATACCATATTCTAAAAAAAGGCAGACCCATTTCTAATTTTTTAGATTATAAGATTTTATTTCAACATAATGGATTTATGGATATTCCACAATCACATTGGTCAGATAACAGTGCTTGGGAAATAGCAAAATGTCTAGCTATGGTTGAGATTGAAGATTTGAAAGAAAGTGTTAAGAGATCACTATTTATCTCACTATCTATTGATGAGGTCACAATAATTGACAACACAACCTGGGTTTGAATACATGTGTATACTTTTGATAACTATTCAAGGAAACCTAATCTACTAGAAATTTATAAAACGGTAGAAAATTGAAATGATTTTTTTTTCATAAAGCTAAAGCTAGAATTTGAAAGATAAAGCTAGAATGGATGATTATGCAATAGCTATAAAGCTGGTGTGTGTTGGGGTGAATGGTGCATCAGTTATGTAGGGGCATAAAAATAGTTTGTGTGTTTGACTGTAAACAAAAGTTTCCCCATATATGATTCTAATTCACTACATGGCTCATAGGATGAATATTGCATACAAAATGGTTAGTAAATTTGCTAATGTGGCCAAAGTGGAGGAGCTCATTTGTGACCTACATGATTATATGTCAAGCAATCTAAAAAGAATTTTAAAGTTTCAAAAATTTGAAATAAGAGTGACTGATGGTAAGAAACTTTTGAAAGATGTTAATACAAGGTGGATTTCTATGTATGAACCTGCATGCCGAATGTTTGAAGCTTATCCATCATTAGTAGGTTTTATTTATAAATATAGTAGAAAAATTGATAAGGCAAAATATTTGTTGTACCATTTAACAAATTTGAAAACACTGCTAACTTTATGTGGAATTCTTTGAATGCTAAAGGAAATGAATTGTATAATGAAACATGCTCAGGAGAGGTCCATTTATATTGTGTACTTCATAAGGCTAAGAAAATGAGTATGTCAATCTCTATATATAATATACACTTTGAATGAAATGTTTTAAGGCCTTATTTTTAGTTGTTGGTAATGTTTGATTGATTTAAAGAACTCTGATAGTTATTTGAATTTGAATATCAATGATCATATTTGTGTCATTGTTAATGGAAAAGAGATTTTAATGCACATTGTCTACAAAAAACCTAATCTTGTAGGAGCTAAATACGAAGAACTGCCCATAACACGTATTCTATATGACATTGTTCTATCTAAAAACTATACGAAACTAAGTAGAGTTTCCCAAAACTTATCTATGAAGATCATAGATCATTTTCAAAGGGATGATTTGTTGGAGGCCATGGCAATTTTGAATGCCATTTTTTAGAACAGTAATAATAGTCAAAAGATGGCTAGCAATTTATTTCAAAAATACATACTTTGTCTTATAATTCATTTTGGTAAATCTACATAGGTGAATGGATTAGAAATTAAAGGTATTTTGGGAAATGATTTACTGACATCCCAATCAACCCATTTTGGAATTACAATGTTTGAACAATATCATCTTCTAAGTGAACCAACAGAGAATGGGGCAATTACAAGACTATGAAAAAACCTTTATCCTAGTAGTATACTACAAAAAATTCCAAGTGAATATTTCTGATTATATGAGCTTTGTCAAACAATGATTCTGGGCTCAATGAAAGATGAAAGAATGTTCAATGCATTATCATTCATAAAGTCAAAACTTCAAAATAGATTGGATAGAAATTTAGAAACCTATTTGAGATTATATGTTTCATGTTATGAAGTGGATATATTTCCTTATGAAAGAGATATGGCAATATGGAGTTCTCTAACTAAAATAAGAGGCATCAACAACACAATGATAAATAAAGAGGATGTAAATAATGACACCGAATATGGCACTAACATGGTAGATGCAAATGTCACTGTCGATGATCAGGTTTGTGTAAGATTATTGCAACTACAAGACTATTAGTTTTGAGTTTTTGAATTTCAATTTTATATGATTTTATAATTTGTTTGTAGAGACTACTATTCAATGCATTCATGTTTTACTTTATCTAATTATTTAAGTACTTGTCAAGTTGTCACATGTTTATCATAAGATGCAATAATTATTATACATTTTCTAAAAATCATTTCCTTATTTATTGCTAAGTGCTAAATGTAAAAGATTAATATATTGTGACTATTTTAGTGAAACACTATAGGTTAATTTGATTATTTTATCTTTATATCTTTGATATATATTTTTTATAGATATATTTTTTCCCTGCATGTGTGATGTATTTATTGTGCCTTCATAGTACATCATATATGTCTGTAATGTGTTTGATTTGGATTGCTTACAGTCTGTTATGTGCCTTTAATGTACTCATGTTTTAATTTATCTAATTGTTTGTAAGTAATTTTCACATGTTTATCATAAGATGCAAAAATTATTACATGTTTCTAATTGTTCAAAATATAACCTTTTTATATATTTGTAAAGACCTTACCTCTTGTTTATACCAATTTTCATATGAAAAAAATTGATTTCATTAGTCCTTATCTATCTAAACATCCTCATAACATTAAATAATCCATTAACCTATTCTATAGTTCATGATCACAATCAATCATGCATATTTTCAACTTTGATGAGTCATTATTACTGATTATCATAATACTATCTTCAACATAGACATCTACCAAAAATGAACGTGATTTTATAATGGCCTTAAATGCATCTCAAATCATGATTTACTCAAGAAACAATCTAAAAAAAAAAAAAGAGATCTTCCATAGAAAATAACTCATTTTTTTATCATAACATGAAATAACTATTATACATTTTTTGAAATGCATTTATGTGTTTCTTGTTAAGTGATGACTGCATAAGATTACTATATTATGATTGTGTTAGGTGGAACACTGTATAAAGGAATATTTTGACATTAATCTGTTTATATTAAGAAATGAGTTGCACAAGTGCATCAAAAATATCAAATGGGGGCCTAACACCATACAAGTTTACAACATCATAAAATTAAAATTAAAATTACAATCTACATGGCTCATCTAGTAATTAAAACTCAATAAATTGATCAACACATCTACAAACTTGAAATTTTCATTCATAATATATCTTTTAAAATAAAACATTGTTTACAAATATATAAAAGTTTAAAATAGATTGTCAATTACTTAGCTAGTTTCTCAACCACTTTTTGAGCCTCTTTCTCAACTACTTTCTCAATCACATCCTCTGTGCTACTATTGTCCTTCAATATCATTGCCTTTTCAAGATCCAAATCTACAATATTAAGACATTCAATATTTTCCCTATCTTCTTTTCCAGTATCTCCTACAAAAAGTAGACTTAGATCAACAACTATCTTCTGCTTAAATAAGGCATCAGGATCCCATCCTTGCTCCTTAATGATTTTTTGTAGTGTGTTGTATTTTTTCAATATAAAAATCTATTCCTTGAATTAAACACCAAATAATAAACTTTTTTGTGTGTTTTTCAGATGCACATTAAGGACTTCAGCTTCTTTTTTTAAGTTCTCATATTTTTCCTGTATTTTAAAATGTAATGTAATTATATGTGAAAAAATTAAGAATGACATAAAATTTGATTAAAATGAATATACATTACCAATGATTTTTCCTTCTCCATATTCAAAATCACAATAAGGTTGGTGTCTTTCACTCATTTATTATAATATGCTTGGGCTTCTACATTCAAATTTTCCCACCTATTAAGCATGATAGTCAACACATTATCATTGTAAATATTAGCAATAGTAACTGAGCCAAGTTTAGCTTTAGCAAACAAAGCATCAATCTTTGTGCATTCCTATTGCACCAATGCAAATAAATTTTCTCATTTGACATGGTTGTGATAATGAGATTTTATTTCTTTTATCAATGCCTTTGCCCAAACCTCCTAGACATGTAAATTTTCTAGTTCATCAATTATTCCCTCCTGAAGACTAGTACTAATACTATCTGCTACCAAATTATTTAGTGGAAAACATGTAAGGGCATCATCAGACTTTACAACATTCTCTATTGAGGTGGGACTATCTAGTGAATTGCTTGAATGTTCTTATTGAGTAGTCGCATGAACATGTGTTGCTTCTCCTTAGATAAAATCATGTGGATTGAAAGTAGTTCCAACATCAGTACCACTTTTAAACCCTAGATATTCATCATCAAGTTCAATTTTTGGCAAAAAATTCAATCCCTGCACACTCAATAAACCTCTAACATAGAAAGATGGGAATTGGGAACCCGATAATTATAGTGTTATGGTTTGTTGTGGTGGCATTAATAGAAGAGCCTTACCCCTTCTGTAAAATGCATTCAAGGGTGAAGGCAATGGCATAATTTTCCTCATAGATAGTGGATGGCCTACAAAATTAAAGTTATTTTTAAAAATAAATAAATTGAAAAAACAAATTTATATGTAAAATTGAAATTAAAAGTTTAGTACTTGTATTTGGAGATAGTGTATCCTCCAATATACATGACATATTGTGAGTGACATCCACAGGGGTGTTTTGAGTTTGTACATTATGAAAACTTTCAATCTAAAAAACTATAATCAAAATCCAAAAAACAAAAAAAAACAAAATATGCAATGTAAAATATCTTTTATAGAGGGTTAAGAAGGCATAGTAGATGTTACTATTTATTGCAGTGGTGGTTGTTTCACCATCTAAATTCTTTTTGAGTCAATTGCAAGAATAAAATAAATAAATAAAATAATGCACTTGAGTCTTGAAAATTTAAATCTCATTTGAAAATTTTAAATATCAAAACTACATGCAGAGATGACACTGAATAAACTCATGGATGTTTTGCAAGTCAATAAGATTACATAGATGATTCTATAGACTCTAAATCTGTAGATTCCTCAACTACAATTACACTCTATCCTTTTGAGGTAAATTATTTTTGTGAGGCATGCATTCTTTCTTGTAAGTTTTAACAAACAAGGATTAAACATTTATTAATATTTACCTTGGTAACCATTTAATAAACAAACAAATATTAAACCCTATATCAATAAATGAACAAATAAACTAACCTCCTGCTCATCCACAAACAAAGAGTTTGTCATCATTTTTTGATCAAGAACATTCAAACCCTATGTTTTTTGAGGTTAATGAAGGCACCATATTACAATGCCAAAATAAAATTGGAATAAGAAATAGTGGAACTAGGATTGGTAGAATTAGAATTTAATTCAAGCCTTATTCTAGCAAAAATAAAAGAGCACCAGTCAAATTTATATTTAAAAATAGTATGGATAATGTAAAATAGTTTCTAATAGGGAATATCTATTGCTCTTCCCTACAATACTATTTTAGCTTGGAAAAATTGAACCATTACTTTAAAAAATGATGACTAACATATTCAATGTGGAGGCCCCTCTTTAGACTATCTAAAACGAAAGAGAAAAAGAGGATTTTAGATCGTAAAAGTTGAATTTTGAATATACAAACAAATTTATAAGTACATAACAATTTGTTCAGTGTACAAATCAAAATTTGTCACCAAAAAATTCTTGCCTTCATCTGTCAACATTGATTTGGAACTCACTCAGGTTACATTATGAAATGGAAGACTTGTGAGATTTTGAATATCTTGTGGCAAAGTACCAAATAAAATCATTTTGCAATCCACTTTTAGGGTGAAGATCTTATTATTAGGGTCATATGAATACATGAGTATTTTTAAAATCATCGTGTCTATGTCATATTATGGCATGTATAGTAGGCTAGTAAAGCTACATTCCTGAATCTAAGCATTGTATGCATCTAGTTGTTTCATGAGCCTCAAAATGTCTGGGTATAGTAAGTTCTTAAAAATGAATTTTATTTCCATAAATGAAAAATAATTTTTTTCTCCAAGGGGATGAGAAATCAATTCTACAAAATATTAAAAAATGAGGGTAGATGTGAGTATTTATAGAGTAGGGGAGGTGATCAGGTAATCAAATAACAAACTGGATGCACAAGTTACTTGCTAGTGTGTCCAATCATCTAGCACAACTATTCAACATAGATGTCTGACACTATTACCTAGTTATATCATTTATATGGACCATCTAGCTCCACCATTTAGCTCAGTCATTCACCTTAGTCATCTATTTTAGTCATTCAACTCAATCATTCAACCTAGCCATTTAGTTAGGCCATTTGGTTTAACCATTTAATTTAGTCATTCAGTTCAATCATTTATTTTAGTCATTAAATTCAGCTATTTAGTTTAGTTATTTAATTTAGTTGTTTGATTCTGTTGCTCAATTTATTTATTTAGTTTAGTTTTTTTATTGAGTCATTCAGTTCTATCATTTGGATCAATCATTTGGTTTAGCCATTTGGTTCAGTCATTCATTTCAATTATTTAGCTTAGGCATTCATCTTTGGTGTTTATATTGGTTGTTTATTTTGGTCATTCACTTCAATTGTACCATTGTGGTGTGTATGTAAAAAAAACATCGATAGAGAATTCACCATGACCCTCAAAGGATTTGCCATGCTGACGAATCAAAATTATCTAGATTTGCCAAATATTTTCAATAAGTTTTCTAGTGAGGTCTCTTAAAATGAACCCTAGTTACCTCCAATGCTACCTTTTTCTTAATCACACTTATGATTTTATCTCCTTTGTATACCTAAACCTTTTCAATTATCTTCTTGTGTGAACTTTATTTCACAACCTCTACATCTAATGTTCCACCATGAAAACATGAAACTCTACTTGGCCAATTTTTTCCTTTATCTATAACTCTCCATAATAACTCCTTCCTTTATGGGTTAATCATAACTTTATTGTTATTTTTTATTTTTAAAATCAACTTTGGGTTATTCAAAACCAACCTATTCTTCTTTTCTCAACTTCAAGAATTCTTTTCCACCTACTATCAACACCTTAGTATTGTTTTCATCTACTTCATTACCATCCTTCAATGGTGTCAATGTATGATTATTTCCATATTTCTCTAATGTATAAGTGTTACTCATTCCATAATGTATAGCTCTCCTATCACACTTCCAAGGTCTACCGAACAACACATGACAAATATACATAGGCATGATATCACAAATTAATTGATCCTAATAGATCCTAATTTTTGAAATCAGCTTGACATTGCTCATTGACTATTATTTAATTCCCCTTTTGTATCCAAGATACCTTGTATGGTGTAGGATGTATCAATCTATTCAATCCTAGTTTTTAAACCATTTATAAATAATCCAAGTTATTTATACTACCACTATCAATGATAACTTTACAACACTTACCTTTGGATTTACTTGTAGTCCTAAACAATGTCTTCCTTTATGTTGGTTTCTTCACCTCCTTATTTTTATCTAGTAAGACTCTGTTAATCAATAAGTACTCTCCCCATTCAAGTTATTTCACATGTAATGGTGATCCTACACTTTATTCCTCATCTTGAACAACTTTATTATTGCATTTAGTTCTTATATGGCTTATTTTTAGATTCTTAGGGCATTCATATGACCTATGACTAGCACACTTGTTACATTTAAAACATTTTACCCAAAATCCTTCTCCTTTAGCTCTTGTATATAGCCTTATTCCTCTATATGAATATCCTCCTCTTGTACTATTATCTTGACCTTGAGAGTTGCTTGCTTCTTAATTATGAACTTGTATCTAACTTTTACGACCTTGTTATCCTCTAGCTCTAAAATGTATTCCTCCTCTATATTATTGAGTTTTTCTTCTAGCTAAATTCTCTTCTACTTTGAGATCAAACTGATAAACCTATTCAACTAATATTTGTGATAATAAAAATGATATCATCCTTAATATTAAACATCAAATTATTGATATACCTTACTATATTCTCAACATTCTCTTTTAGATGACATACTATAATTGTAACCTTATAGGATTCTTTAGCATAGACCTTTACACTCATGCCTTTCTATTTTAGGTTTTGGATTTTCTTGAGCAAATTTCTCTGGTAGTTTACATGCATGAAATTGGATTTTATTTTTTCTACCATTCTTTTCCATGAATTAATCCTCTCTTTGTTTATTTTCTTTCTTTCTTTTTGGAAATTGTCCCATCAAAGAGATGCATGTCCCTTCAACTTTATATAAGTAAAATTGACCTTATCTTCAACTATTTCTTCAAAACTAAAGTATTTTTCCATATTAGTTATCGAATCCATAAGTTATCCAGCATCTAGATTACTTCCATATACTAGAACCTCTAATTTGAGTTTGGATCCTATTCCTAGGAATATTTTCAAGAGTCTTTCTTCCATTCTTGCTTCTTGTTCTTCTTATATAATTTCTTATTTGGTTATTTCTCTCCTTAACTCACATCACCTATCATAACACCTCTTCTTTTAGTAATTTATATTGCCTCCAAGTGTGTGTAAAAGTTTCTCATCTCTTCCAATAATATATCTCTTGGTTTTCTTCTTGTACCTTCTCTAGCACCACCTCTAGTTACTCCTCTAAGTGTTGTATATAATGGAAAGTGAAGCTAGTCTACAAATCAATCCTATTTTGGAGAAGATAAATCACACTAGCCCTTACACTTGTTGGTAAATTTAGATAATTTAGGTCATGACCAATATGGATTTGTTAGACCTAACTAATGGGTCTCTTACTACATAATATCACTAGAGAGGGTTATAAATCCTCTAGTTAAGAAATACCACATGATAACCCTAACTAGGGCCTATGTTTTATTATCAAAGTAAATGATAAAGTAAAGTAAAACTAATCGAGTTCTCACCAAATCTTGTGGCATAAAATTAGGGTAATAGACATAAAAGTAAACATATAAAGAATAACTCTAATCAAGTCAATGTAGAGGTAATCTTAATGCATGTAATAGAGAAACATATTCAAAAGCTAAAAAATGCAAATATATCTACTTTAATAAACAAGAACAAGAGTTAGGAATATTTGCCTTAAATATGAATCTATCAAATCTCAATCTCTCCCTTGGCCAATGGTGCTTTGCAAGAGGTTGTTGTGGTTTATAAGGATAACAAAGATAGGTTATCTCTAGGCTACATGACTTCTCCTATGCATCCAAAATACTTATCCCATAAGACAAGATTCTTCTTTCCAAGTGTGGTATGAATCCTTAAGTAATGGATCATCAAGTAGAATGTTGTATACTAAGATGAATAAATAAATGATTATCTTTATCTCTCTCTAATGAAAAATGGTGAAAAAGATGTGTTTATATAACTGTATCTAACCCTAAACTCTTATAAAGTTTTAGCTGATAGAGTCAGCCTAATCGACCATGTTCTTTAAGAAATAAATTAGTTAGATCTTGGACTAGGTTGTATAAGGCTGACCTAACCTTGTAACATGCTTATATTTTAAGAACAAGGTTAGCCTAGGATGACTTTATTTGGTAAATGATACAAAGAGGTTTTGGCTTAGGTAGGGACTATTTGAGGTAGTGATTTACTTGGATGAGTGTGTAAGAGATGTGTCAAAGCTTAGGAAAACATATAAGAGAGGTTTATGTTGGTTTTAAGTGGTGATATAGGGAACAATAATCTTGTGAAGCACCAATGGTCTTTTCACCCCTTTCACAGTGCATCTTTTAAGGCATGTACTTAGAGAGATTGAGTCTTGATAGGTTCCTATAATAGAGAAATCATTAGTCATTGATAAAGTTTAAAAATATTGTGTGTATACATATGCCCCACTCAAATCTCATCATGTGTCACATAGTTATAACATGGGATGGTGCTTCAGGAAAAGAACACAATAACACATAATGTTGAGCTAAGTAAATTATATTAAGAAGCAGGTAAGATATATGAAAGGATAGAATTGAAAAATATATACCTTACTTACCTTAGTGTTGTAGAAGAGGATGAAAGTGAGAGAAACATGAAGGTGTCTAATATAAAGAACATTAAAAGAACTTATAAAATAAGCTAAAAATTTAAAAAAAAAATAAAAAAATATACATGTGATATGTGTAAAAATCATCTATGACATCAATATTCTAGAACATCTTTCGGTTTAGAAATATAGTTAATAGAAACAAAGTTATGGATAAAAAATGAAATTTGTGTTGGGGATCAACCAACAAGGTCGATTACTAATATGCAAGCAACTAAATGTGGAATTAAATCAAATTGATAAGTAACTAGAATTAGAAATAGCAAAGAACAAGAGATACAAGAAACCACCCTAAAAACTTGTATTAAACTCTTTACAGAAGGAATACAATTGAAGAAACTTCTTTACTTCCACACCTCTCTCAGATGTACATATATCTTTCTAGATCTCTTTCCCTCAAGAGTTCTCTCTCTCAATTACAATCAACTCCAACAACCTGGAATGATTCACATATACAATTTTGTATTGTTCTAATTCTTAATAAGCTATGAAGATCTAATCCTATATATAATATTAGGAAACATGATCATGCATTTAAAACCATTAGATGCACCTCCTAATCAAGGGCTCAAAATAGTCTTACTAAAGATAGAGATGCAAACTTAATATTAAAACTTAATCCTACCATGCAAACATTCTATTTTGTCCATGGAAATAGCATTCTGGACGCACAGGTGACCGATGTCGGTCCCTGCCTGTCTACATGTGATCGACATCGGCTGATACATGACCGATGCTGGCATCTCTTAGTCAACTCTTGACTGACGTCGGTAGCTCATGATCAATGCTGGTGACTGTGTAAATCTTGCAACTTGCAAACTTGCTCATTTGGTGAAGCTTTTAGCTCCACACCTTAACAATCTCCCACTTGGAGATAAACAGCTGCACCAGTACCTGTACAACAACATCTTCTAGTTCCTCCATCTTCAAACTCAATCATGAAGACCAACAAAAGTTGAATGAAGATTCAACTTCTCTTTTGTTACCAGCTTGGTTAACATATCAACAGGGTTCTTATCTATATGGATCTTCTCCAGCTTCAACTCACCATCCTCCAATACCTGTCTAATGAAGTGGTACCTAAGCTGTATGTGTTTGGTTCTTGAGTGAAAGGCTGAATTCTTAGCCAAATGAATTGCACTCTGACTATCACTATATAATATGCAACTCTCTTGCTCCTTTCCTAGCTCTTCCATGAACTGTGTCATCCATATCATCTCTTTGCTAGCCTCTGTGACTGCAATATATTCTGCTTCTGTAGTTGACAAGGCAACAACCTTCTGCAACTTTGATATCCAGCTAACTGCCGTTCCACCAACAGTGAAAACATATCCTGTGGTGCTCCTTCTACCATCCAAATCACCTACCATATCCAAATATACATAACCATGTAGAGAAGTGTTTGACCCACCATAGCACAAATGCCTACTGCTGGTCCCTCTTAGATATCTGAGGATCCACTGAACTGCTTTCCAGTGTTCCTTCCTTGGATTGGTCATATACTTACTAACAACTCCCACTGCTTGGGCAATATCTAGTCTAGTACATACCATTACATACATTAAACTCCCTACTACGGAAGAATATGGAACTCTACTCATGTACTCTACCTCATCATGTGAATTAGGACACTGTTCTTTACTCAATTAAAAATGTCCAGCCAAAGGTGTGCTTACCGGTTTTGCATCCTGCATATTGAATCGTTTCAACACCTTGTTCACATAATCCTCTTGAGACAAAATCAACCTGTGATTTTTCTTGTCTCTCTTGATACTCATGCCAAGGATTTTGTTTGCTGCTCCCAAATCCTTCATGGAAAATGTGTGAGCTAGTTTCACCTTAAGCTCAAAGATATCCTGCATATGTGATCCTGCAACCAGCATATCATCTACATACAACAATATAATAATATATCTACCATTATCTAATCTCTTAAAATACACACAATGGTCAGATTGACATCTACTATAGCCATGCTTAGTCATAAACCTATCAAATCTTAAATACCATTGTCTAGGAGCTTGCTTGAGGCCATACAAGCTTTTCTTCAATCTACATACTAGCTTCTCCTTACCTTTGGCCTCATAACCTTTCGGCTGATCCATATATATTTCTTCATCCAAATCTCCATGAAAAAATGTTGTCTTAACATCAAGCTGCTCAAGATGCAAATCCTCAATAGCAACTAAAGACAATACAGTCCGTATAGAAGTCATTTTAACAACAAGAGAAAAAATCTCACCAAAATCAATACCTAGTTTTTGTGCAAATCCTTTCACTACCAACCTGGCCTTATATCTCATCTATCCATTCTCACCTTCCTTCAATCTGTAGATCCATCTATTCTTCAGTGTCTTCTTACCAGCTGGCAACTCAACCAAATCCCACATTTGGTTCTCTTTCAAGGAATTAATCTCCTCATTCATGCTTAGCTCCCACTGTTTCTTGGATTCCACCTATATTACTTCATCAAAACTCTCTGGTTCTCCACCATCAGTAAGCAATAAATAGAATAATGAAGGGGAATATCAAATTGGAGGTTTACTTACCCTTTTTGACCTCTTGATGGGCATCTGAGACTCATTCACAACATGTTGTTCGCCCAAATTCTTTGATAGTGACTGACCTCGGTCACCTCCAGGCCTATTACTGGCTGACGTCAGTTCCACATGACCGACCTCAGTTCCTTCCTGGCTGACGTCGATCACTGTTTGACCGACATCGATTCCTGTATTACCAACGTTGTTCCTACCTGACTGACGTCAGTCTCTATGTTTTCCTGTCTGTGATTATTTCTGCCTGTGAGCTCATTTTGGACCGTCACCTCATCTAATTCTCCATTGATCTACTCAAATTGATTCAGATTCTTGAGCTGATCACTATATATCACCTTCTCATTAAAAACAACATCATAGCTCCTAATTATTTTGTTAGTTCCTAGATTCCAAAACCTGAATCCAAAATCTCTAGAGCCATAACCAATAAATGTGCACCTCATAGACTTAACATCTAGCTTCTTTCTATTTTCCTTATCAACATGCAAAAAAGCTTCACAACCAAAAACTTTGAGAAATGAGAGATCTACCTTTTTACCTGTCCATGCCTCTTCTAGAATTCCACCATCCAGCACTGTAGAGGGTCCTCTGTTAATCAGGTACACTGTAGTATCCATAGCTTCTACCCAAAACTCTAAGGGCAAACCAGCATGCAATCTCATACACCGTGCATGCTCCAATATTGTTCTATTCATCCTTTTAGCAACTCCATTTTGCTGAGGTGTCCTTGGAACCATCCTTTGCCTACAGATTCCATGCATATAAAAATACTAGTTGAACTTGTGGCTGCAGAACTCACCACCATTGTCAGATCTCAGGCACTTCAATCTCCTGCTTGTTTCATTCTCAACCAAAGCTTTCCAAATCTTAAAAGTGTTAAAAACATTAGATTTCTTCCTTATGTAATAAACCCATACCTTTCTTGTAGCATCATCAATGAAAGAGACAAAGTACTGTGATCCTCCAATAGAAGCAACCTAAGCTGGTCCCCATACGTCTGTGTGAACAAACTGCAACTTGTGCTTCTTCTTTGTTGACCCAGTCTTGAAAAAACTCACTCTCTTCTGTTTTCTAAAAATACAGTGCTCACAAAAATCCAAATCTATGCTTTTCAAATCTGAATGCTTACCTATTGACTTAAGAATGGACATTCCCTTCTCACTCATGTGGTCAACCCTGTGGTGCTACAACTTTGCATCTACATCTGAAGTAGATAATACAAAAGGAGAATTATTAGTAATACAATTACATAAATAGAGAGTACCTACTCTCTTACCTCTGGCCAATACAAGTGCACCCTTGGTAACCTTCCAAGATTTAGCTGTGAGAGTTACTGTACAACCCTCATCCCCTAACTTTCCTACATAAATCAAATTCCTCTTCTGGTTAGGAACATGCATGACGTCTCTCAACACCCATGTGTTGCCATTCTGCATTTTCAGTTGCACTTTTCCTTTGCCAACAATTTTACAAGGCTCATCATCCCCTAAATAAACTATTCCAAAATCTCCATGGACATAGTCACTGAAATATTCTCTATTAGGGGTTGCATGAAAAGAGGCACCAGAATCTAACACCCAAGATTCTATATTATTATGCAAAGAGAATATAAGATCATCTTGTGTAATACCTGCAACTTTTGCTTCTTCTTTACCTTCATGCTGATTGTCCTCTTTAGGTTTTGACCAGCAATCTTTGCTTATGTGCCCTATCTTTCCACAATTCTAGCAGGTTGTCCTCCTGCCATTTTTGGATTTGGATCTACCTCTCATCTTTGACTTAGACCTTGATCTCCTATGCTTGCCCTTCTCTTTTTGCCTTTCCCTGCTCTCAAAACTTAAAGCGTTCCCTGATGTTTCCTCTATGCTTTTCCTGCAAATTTCTTCATTCAAGATTACACTAACAACATCATCTACTTTTAAAATGTTTGAAGCAGATGCAGTATTACTAACTGCCATTACCAAGCTATGCCAGCTTTCATGCAAAGAACATAATATTAAAATAGCCTTAATTTCATCATCAAACACTATTTTGACTGAATTTAATTGATTTACAATTCCATGGAAATCATTAAGATGATTAGATACAGATCCACCTTCTTGCATTTGCAAATTAAATAACTGCTTCATAAGATATACCTTATTTGAAGCTGAGGGTTTTTCATATAAATTTGCTAAAGTAGTCATTAACTCTATCGTTGACTTTGCTTGTGATAAATTAGATATCACAGTAGATGCTAGACTCAATCTTATAGATCCAAGAGCCTTTCTATCAAGAACTTCCCATTCTTCATCTTGCATGTCTGTGGGCTTCCTTGAAACTCCACCTAATGGTAAGTATAGATCTTTCTGATACAGATAATCCTCTATCTACATTCTCCATAATTGGTAATTCTTGCCATTGAACTTCTCTATTCTCAGTTTATTTTCTTCTACCATTGCTTCTCCCACTCAAGTAGAAATCCCTACAGAAACCCCTATGAGTACCCTGTAATCAACACACACTAAACAGATCTGAACCACCTGTTAGTGAACCTGAGCTCTGATACCACTTGTTGGGAATCAACCAACAAGATTGATTACTAATATGCAAGCAACTAAATGCAGAATTAAATCAAAATGATAAGTAACTAGAATCAGAAATAGCAAAGAACAAGAGATACAAGAAACCACCCTGAAAACTTGTATTAAACTCTTTACAGAAGGAATACAATTGAAAAAACTTCTTTTCTTCCACACCTCTCTCAGATGTATAGATCTCTTTCTAGATCTCTTTCCCTCAAGAGTTCTCTCTCTCAATTACAATCAACTCCAATAACCTGGAATGATTCACATATACAATTCTGTACTGTTCCAATTCTTAATAAGCTATGAAGATCTAATCCTATATATAATATTAGGAAACATGAGCATGCATTTAAAACCATTAGATGCACCTCCTAATCAAGGGCTCAAAATATTCTTACTAAAGATAGAGATGTGGACTTAAGACTAACACTTAATCCTACCATGCAAACATTCTGTTCTGTCCATGGAAATAACATTCTAGATGCATAGGTGACCGACGTCGGTCCCTGCCTATCTGCCTGTGACCGACGTCGACCGATACATGACCGATGCCGGTATCTCCTAGTCGACTCCTGACCGACATCGGTCGCTCATGACCAACGCTGGTGACTGTGTAAATCTTGCAACTTGCAAACTCGCTCATTTGGTGAAGCTTTTAGTTCCACACCTTAACAATTTGGTGGTAAATAATTTTGAATAGTAAATACAAATAGGGTGAAAATTAATTCATTTTTTATTTTTAATATTCTAAGAAAATATTTCTCTAAGAGACCTAGTTGAGCCCTAAGAGTGATCATGGTGAGGAGATGATAACTACGAAATGGATGATGCCTAGCGAGGTTTGGAAGAAGAAAATAAGAGAAAGAGAGGATGGAAAGGACCATGAGATCCTTGAAGAGATTATAAAGTATCATGAATGTAATCTGATGGATACTAAACATGATGGTGTAGGTGTGGAGATGTAAGAGAGGGAGTCACTCCATATTCACATGGAAGAAAGAAGTAATGAGGCACAAGAGCTCATAGTATAGCCAAGAAAAGAGGAAGATAGTCATGTTCCTCACAAAGGAGATGATTAGATGAAGAAATAATTTTTATAAGAGGACAATATCAGTCCAAAAGTGATCCAAGGAAAGAGTAATAATAATTTAGCATTGATAAATTAAAGAGAGGGCAGTCTTATCTCAATAACCAGTTCAAATATCATACCAAAAGATGAATAATAAATACTCATGGAAGGAGATCTACAATCAAGTGAACAAGAGAAAATTAAAATAAAGGAAGATCAAGATAAGAAGTAAATGTCTTTAATTGATAATGTTATAGCTGATTTGGTTGAAGGTATGCATGATGACAATAAGATAAGAGGTTTTCAAGAAGTGTTATGTGATGGTGAAGCTAAATTGGTCAAGGAGGTGTCATTTCAAGATGAACAAGAAGGCTATGAGAAGACTTACCATGATAAGATAGAGTACCATGAAGAGGTAACCAAGGAGGATATTATTGAGAGTATGACAAAGGTGAATATTTATAAAAATCCATTAGAGCATGAGGACAAAGGATAAAGCATTGTTGAGAGGATAGACCAGCAAGCAGTACAAGAACTGTAGAAGGAATGTATGAAGTAGGAAAAAGAGTAAAGATAAGAAATATCAATTTTATGTATATCATGATGATGATAAATTATATATGGAGGAGATGGAACCTAAAGAGGAAAAAGAGTTACAACAGGTCATATACTTCATAGAGATAGAAGATGAGTTGATAAAGATGCATGATAAGGCCAAGTGACAAAAACATAAGAATTAATTGATAATAAAGGAGAAAGAGAAAAGTATAAACATTAAGATAAGATAAAAATATCATAAGAGGAATAATTGGAAAGCAAGGAACAAGTTGGATAAAGTACATTTGAGCATAAGCTCAAATTTTCTCACTCAGGGAGCTTGATGTAGAGCATCACAAGATAAAAAAGAATGTAAATGTATTTGAGAGTTAATCATGACCATTTTTGGTGTCATGTGGGTGTTACAGGTTTTTATATGGTCCTAATTAATTTTTTGGAATATTTTAGGGTCTTGGCATGGTGTGTTTCTTACCACTTAGAGTTTTCCCACTAAAAAGCTAAATTTAAAAATTTGAATTTAGAATTGGCTTTGTGAGGTGTTTTTTGAAATATAAATATAGTGGAATGTTTGTGTAGGGTATTATAAGGTCCTAGGAGTAATTTTAAATGGTATTTAAATGTACAAGTTATGTTCAAGAAAAAATAGGCCAAGAAACTTGATTTGTAATTGCCACCATATGTGGGAAGTGGCTTTGAAAATAAATTTTCTTACATGTTTGACATGGATAAGAGGTTATAATTTAATGTGAGAGTGCAGAGAGAGTTTCATCAGGGTAATGAGAGAGTATAAACTTGAAGGAGATAGGGGTAGATTGAATAAAATATCAATATTTGAAAAACTCTGCCTACCTAGTAAAATTGTGTTTTGATTGTTGTATGAGCAAGGAAATCAATGAAGAAAAGAATGATTTAGAGAGTTTTTATCTGATTAATTTAGAATAAGGACATGGGATTAATATTTAATTATTTATTTATATATATAAATTGGATTCCCATAATAATTTTCTTGGTAAAAAGGAATTCATGTACAACACAAACCATTTAAGAACAATTTTACTCATGTACAGTCAATAAGATCAAGTTAATGAGGTATGTTTGTTCATAGTTTAAATTTTTATTTAATTTTTTGGGATTTTATAAATATTATGGAGTTTTAATTGATGATAATAAACCATTTAAATACCTATAAACCCTTATAAGAGTGAAATAATCATAGAACCTTCACATAGTCCATATAAGCACACACAATTCTATAAATTTGATTTTAAGATCCCCTTTATGATTTTTAAAGACCAAATAATCATTGGATATGTTAAAAATATATTGGTAATACCTGATAAAGGTCTTAAAATGGTTTTAATTGGTATAAAATTCAATTTATCCCATTTTTATAGCTCTCAACCTTACCTAAGACTGTAAAGACCAAGCTAGGGTTTTAAATCTTGAAACTCAATTAACTTTTGATTCCACCATTAAAGTATCTTAAATTTTTTAATAAATATGTGTTTATACATGGTAAAAAGTATTTTTGTGATTTTAATTTGGTACAATGCCATACAATATGGTCACCAGGACTATGGGAGTGAATTAGGCTTAAAGAGACCTAATTGCCAAGAAGGGTGTAAGAGAAAAAGTACTTCCATTAAGATTTTTGACATAATATTTTAGGTGAATATAAAATATGAAAAATGGTATCCAAAATTTTATTTAGTGTGTCTATAAACCTTTTTTATTGGTCAAACCTATGATATTTGTGTGAAAAGAGGGATACAAGGAGCTAGGCTTCTAACGAGAGAGAGTGGTTTGGTTGAGAGTTCAAAATTTGAGATTAAGTTATTTAATTGAATTATTAAAGGAATATATAAATGCTAATATTTAATTACATATGAGATATAGGGTAGGAAAAAAACCTTGAAACTGTGTCTTAGGTCTATGAGTCCATGGAGGAATGACAAGTTTGAACTAAAGAAAGATAATGAGGTGATGAAAGATGTGTATGAGAGGATGGTAATGTAATATAAAGGATAAGAGTGTAGAGGGAATTTAAGTGTGATGAAACAAGAAGATATAAAATAGGACTATGAAATTAAATAGTTTTACGAGTGTCATTGAAGGCAAGATTGATCGAGAGAGAGTTCAAGATGTAAATAAAGTATCTCATGACAAAGCAAATTAGAGATGATAAAAGAGATCAAAGTCAAAAATCATATCCAAGGAGGTGTATGAGGAGAGTTTAGGAATCATATCTACATCATGTGTCTGATTGTGTAGTGGAGGGTTGATCCATCTAGAAAAATAGATATGGATGACATAGTACCTTTTGGTTGATGTAATAAGTAGTAGGTGGCCAATACAGTCTATTAAAAGATCTCAAATGCATAGAAAAGGGATAATATAGTATGAAAAATATAGGAAAGGGATGATTTAGTATAAAAAAGGCTAATTATGTATGTAGGAATGGGATGATTGAATTTGTCAAAGAGGTGATAGGTTTGATTTAGTATTAAAAGAGTCGAATGTGTTGGAAAAAGGAAAAGTAAGAAACATAGGTTGATGAAGTACTTAATTTTTTAGTTTATAAGAATATTTAAGAATGTATTTTATTATTATGACATCTATATATAATGCACTCTCTATTATTTGATATTTTATAAAGGTGACAGAGATTTTGGAACCTAGTTGATGTACCATGGCTACTATATTTGTTAAAGTAACCATAAGGCATAGATAGAGATTGACTAGTTGCCTTGGGATTTGGAGGCATCATGGAGATGAGGAGGATCCCACTTAGTGTTGATCTATTCATAATGTTCTTAGTATTATGGGAATAACTAAACAAAACTTTTTTATAAGAGGTGGAGGGGGATACTATAGAGGTGGGCATCACCTTCAAAGATGTCCATGCCTTAGACTTCTCATTATCAAGAATCCTATCATATATGATGCATCAGAGATGGAGGATGAGAGGCAATACCTATCCCATTGGGTGATAGGATTAGAGAATATTTATCCTAGGTTACATGTAAATTTGTTTGATATGTATATCTTAGCCATTATATATATCAGGAAGGCCTTGATAGGACTTGTGACAACATGTGTGTTGTGTCATAAGTTAGATGGGATGATACTTCTATATGTAGTATCCTTATGTTAGTATATCCTAGAGTAGGGTGAATTGTATGATTTAGGCTCTTTAATTTGGGTAAAACTCATGCACAATATGTATGAGATGCTGACCTAAGGATAGAAGATGATGGGCCCCATTATTTTTTTGAGTGCATGGATATATGAGAGATTTCTTATGTATCGATCAACTAGGTTTCCCTATGCATTTGATGATATGTTACCTCAGGTTGTATGATGGAGGTAAGATCATGTAGTGCATGTTGTGCCCCATGTCTTGGCTTTATAGACTATGAAATGAGGGAAGATAGTGTGATATACTTACATTGATATTACTACCATATGTCTAACTTGGGTAACACCTACCATTAGTTTGGATTACATTCAGATCACTGGGAACTATCTTTCATGGGTGGAGTCACATCTAGTAGCTCGTATACCTAGGTAACTAGTCCTACCACATTCACCAACCCTTCTAGAAGTGTCTACTTATCTGGAATAACATTCTAGAGAACTGAGAGGGAGAGGAGGTGCAAGGGTGACTAGAAAGATACATGTTATTAAACCTCAATGGGAAATACCATGGACAAGGAAAGCACAATAGTAGAAGGTGATGAGGCATGGTGCAAAGGATGTTGTAGTGATGGATGTTGAGGGTAAGGATTTGGGAGTGGAGTAATAATATGGGTGATAATGTTTTCCCTGAGTTCATATGAGACAAAAGCATCATCATTGAGAAGGAACATAGGCATGAGCAGCTACACATCCTACGATAGTTGTGGGACACATCTAGTTAATAAAGAGACCACTAATTAGGGGACCATGATGGGTTGAGGTGGTGACTCCTAGTTTTTCAATTATATGGATGCAACTAATAAAGGAGGTGCTCGATAGTCAAGATGATGGGGAAACCATGGTTGGAAACATTGACATTGGTGAGAAATACTTTAATTTAATAAGTTTTTGACACATATCACTAGTTACACTTTTCTCTATGTATTTAATGATAAATAGATGGTTTGAGATATATATACATGAAATCTGATGTATATTTGATTTTTTAAAAAGTAATATAATGGAGGAGATCAGATGTGGAGACATTATTGTGGCCATACACCATGATATTTTGGAAGGGGTATTGTCACATTATGAGCTATCCACCTTGGTAGACCTTGTGGTATCATCTGCCCCAACTTATGATAACTATTTTAGACTAGTTAGTGAGGTTTCTCAATAATTTCATGTGTGAGGAGATGGATCATATCCACCTATAAGGGTAGGAGATGGAGAGGCCCAAGTATGAAAGGCATTGGCATAGGAATGAGCTACTCATATGGTGAGCACTTTAGTGCTTGGATGTGTGTAGGCATAAGTGGTCAATCTATAGGGTTATATTGATGGCTTGAGATCCTAAAATTATTCACTACAATGTACCATTCAAAGGGGTCACTCATAGGCATCCATGGGTAGCATGTCTCAAACACAGGATCAACATGATGAAGGACAACCTTAGAGCTGTAGCTATTGTATTTTACATTTATATTATATCAAACTCATGGTATATGTATTGATATGGAGACTTCTTGGTCTATGATTTGTATTTGTCTATGGATGGATGTATGAATGTATTTCCCTTCTAGCACATTTATTTTAATTTTATTGTATATGCTATGGGAAATGTGTGATGTATTTTTTCTTTTCTAACATTATGTGATACACATGCATGGTTAAAAATAAAATCAAAATGATTTTTAAAAGTATAATTAATAAAAATAAATGTAATACACACATATCATGATGGGAAATATGTTAAAATAAGATATGATTAAATATAAGAAACATAAATGGTAAAGTAAAAAGTAATAAAATGTTTTCAAAGCATGTATAAGTAAAAATTGCATCAAATTAAAATAAAGATAATTCATACTATATCAAATTGGGAAGTATGATTTTTTTTAATAAAGTGGAAAACATGTGAAAACCAATGGTATAAAAACAAAATAACAAAGAAAGTTAATGAATCTACTAAATCAAGATGGTAAGTGTGAGAAATTTAATAAAATGGTTTTAAACATACATGCAATCAGAAAATAAGAATATAAAATATAAGTGCTTATGAAGTAAGTATAAAACATACCAAATCAAGATGGGAAGTATGTAAATTACGTGTAAATCACAAGCATCCATGGGTATCATGGATCGGCCATAGGATAGACATGATGGAGCACAACCTTAGAGCTATAGCTATTGTATTTTATATTTTTATTATATAAAACTCATGGTATATATATTTATATGGACATTTCTTGGTCTATGATTTGTATTTGGCTATGGATGGATGTATGGATGTATTTCCTTTCTATCACATATATGTTTACTATATTTTTATATGCTATGGGAAATATGTGATGTATATTTTAATTTATAGAATTATGTGATACACATGAATGATTAAAAACAAAATAAAAAGGATTTGGAAAAGTATAGATAATCAAAACAAATGTAATACACACTATATCATGATGAAAAATGTGTAAAAATAAAATATTAATAAATATAAGAAACCAAAATGGTAAAGTAAATGGTAATAACATATTTTCAAGCCATGTAAAATATTTTCACCCAATTAAAACAAATAAAAATCATACTATATCATGTTGGGAAGTATGAAAATTTGTAATAGAGTGGAAAACATGTGAAAACTAATGATATAAAAAACAAATGAAAAATAAAGTTAATCACTCATACTAGATTAAGATGGGAAGTATGAAAAGAGAAATAAAATGCAAGTATAAATCAAATTAATCATACTAAATCAAGATGTAAAGTATGATAAATTTAATATAATGGTTGTAAACATACATGCAATCAAAAAATAAGAAAAAAGTGAAGTGTTTATGAAGTAAGCATAAAACATACTAAATCGAGATGGGAAGTCTATAAATGATGTGTAAATCATAATGTAACAAAAATTATCTCAAATTTGAAGCATGTAATTTTATTGTGACTTGGTTATAATTTGAATTTTTTATTGGAATATTCTATGAGGGTCTAGTCATATCTAAGGTCTTACATTGCAACTCACAAAGGGAACACCAATGAGGTGGAGATAAAGGAGGGAATAATTTAAAGATGTTTAATATGGTAATTTGTGAGGAGAGACTGATCCTATCCATTATTTTACACTACAAATCATAAGGTGAAAACCAATGAGGTAAACTAGAATAAGGGAAAAATAAGTAAATGTTTTGTTATGGTAATTTGTGAGGAAAACTTGGTCATATCCATGGTCTTATACTGCAACTCACAAAGGAAAAATGTAGAGGGTATGATTAGTTAACAAGAAAATATTCTTCAAGGGGAAATATTATGATTATTGTAGTGCAAATAGGGAATGCAAAAATCATGGCATAGGCATTTATGATAAAACCTTAGTAAATATGAGGCATACTAGGTAAGAAGGAGAGACAATAAGAGTCTAGTGACCATCAAAATAAAAAGGATACATGCTCAAAATAAGTATAAAGATATATATGCAAATAGGTGAGATACTAAGATCAAATCATGAAGGTAATATGAACAAGGAAATTAAAATGGATGTACTTTCCCAAAACATGTTCCTTATTCCTCAGGACCTCTTATAGAGTTGTCTATCTACTATGAAGATTGGGTACTTATGTGAGAAAGTAGGTAGCACTTATAGATTTTTTTATTCTCCTATCCCAATATACTAGCCTATTTCACCCTAATAGACCTTAACTCTATCATGAAGGTCAAATCATCTAAGGTGAAAGAGTAAAAGTTAAATTCTAGTTCATAGTTTAGGCTATTATGTCTGCAATGATAACTATTTTTTTTATATAATGTAAATATTTCTTGGCCTCCTCCAACCACTCTAATTTTTCATCATGGAATTAAAAGGTGTTAATGTTTATAAAAATCCTAAGATGATACGCCTGACAAAGTTATGTTTTCCAAAGCAATATCTAAATTCTTTCTTGCTATTAGGGAAAGGTATATTAGATATTGAGCCTATATGATTTTAATCAATGAATAAAACATCCTTAGTAAAAATTAGGTCTATAAATTTACCTTTTTACACTTAAAAACATTCTTTTAATGTTTCATAACTATAGCATGTTGTCTACACCTTTCCAAAACACTATGTAGATGTTCAAAGTGTTGATTCATATTCTTAAAAAATATAGTAATGTCATCCATATAAATAGTTATTCATTTACCAAATAAACCCTTAAAGGCAAATTTTGTTATTCTTTGAAATGTATCACATTCATTAATAAGACCAAAAGTATTTTCTTATAAGATATTATTTCATCTTAGTGGTGAACACAATTTCATACCTATCATGTTGGTCCACTAATATTTGATTATATCTAAATAATCCATCCAATATGAAAATCATATCAAATCCATTTACTATTTTCAATACTTTATCTAATGAGGGATGGGGATAATTATATTTTTTTAGAAGCCCTATCTAGGTTCCTAAAATCTACACAACCTAATTTACCCATTTTTAGTCCTAACAAGAACCAAATTAACTACCTAAGTAGAACATCTGATAGGGAAAATACTACTTCTTGAAATAAGTTTGTGAACATATTGATGTATGATAGGTTACAATATGGGGCTAACAAAATGTTAATGTTGTCTAAAGGAACTAATATCTAGTTTTAGTGGAAAAGTGTGGGTCAATATTTGGGGAGTAAAGACTCTCAAATTCTCATAAGACCAATAAAGGACCTCCTTAAATTATATTATAAACCTGATTAGCCTTGTCAATTATTATTATAAACATGTTTTCCTTATGTTCACCATTTTAGGTTCCTTTGTGACACCCAATTTTAATTTTATGTAGTTTTTCTCATAATGTTTGTGAATTTTATTAAGATTCCTTATGTTATCCTCAAACATATTTTCTAAGATATCATCTCTTTTTTTTTAAAATAATTCAAAGACTTCATCCTCTTTCTCATGCATAAAATTTATGTGTTTTTTCATGTCTAATATTTTTCAGTGATTGCATTAGTGTTATAGAGAAATTATAATTTTTTTCTTCATTATTAAATGCTTGAAAGTTGTCAATGTTATCAGGTAATGAAGGAACTCAAACCATTTATATTGAACATATTTTGAGAATATTTTTTTATAATGGGGAAAATTTTAATATGTATGTAGATAGGGCATCATCTATTGCATTATTTTATTTTGGAATGGCCAAACTATTAGAAGCTTTGAAATACTTAATGAGGTCTCAAGTTTGATAATTGTATCATTTAAGGTACCTATAATTGCAAAAGAAATCTCACTTAATTCAAAATTAATTTAGAGTCACCATATAATTTAAGAAATTTTATGATTAAGTTTATAATAAAGTTGATCCTAAAATGAAATCATCATATTCTGTGATATTATTACTACATGGGGATTGCAGACTATTAGTAGTAAAATGTTCTTTCCATACATAACCAACTAGGATAACATCTATTTTATAGCCTTCTCCTGACTTTCTCCATCAAAATGTATGTCCTAAATATCTTCATTTGAATTTATAGTTTGGCCCCCATATTATTCTTCCTTAGTATTTAAGGTGGACTCAGTAATATCAGTGACTATTGAGTGTACATATTCAATTTTATAATAATATTCTATAATGACATATTTCATTCTAGGATCTCTCTCAATCCATATTTGATCAACTAAACCTTTCCATGAAAACCACATATGGGAGATGATAATAGCCACATGTCCATTAAATACTTTTGACCAATCTATACTTAAAACCAAACCAAAATCCTTTGGGATTTCCATTAATTAGGATGTTAATGTATTGTTGAACCCTAGGGTTAGATCATAGTTGCATGAGGATATTTGTTAATTCTCACATTAAAATAATGTTAGACTTATCTAATTATACTATTATCTTGATGGATTTAGTATAGTTTAAGCCAATTTATAACATATGTAGAATGTTTCTAATTATACTATTATTTTGATGGATTTAGTATTGTTTAAGCCAATTTATAACATATGTAGAATGGCATCATATTTATAGAACCTTTTGAATTAACCTAACAATTGCATCAACTATTTCCAGATACTCTAACAGTTAGTAAGAATGGAGATGTATTAAAATTTCCCTTATAAATGACCATATTACATGAGTAGATTTTAACTTCCTTTATCTAATAGGGACTTAATCAAAAAATTATTATGTTTTGTTAGTCGGGCTAACTCATGTAAAGAGATGTTGAATTTTATCTTTTTCATATCTTTAACTATGTTATATCTAGATAGAGACAATCCTAACCTAAAATTTTGATTTTTTAAATTTAGATTAGGGTTCCCACTCCCCTTAGGAATATGTGGGTTATTTTTATAAATTATATATGCAAGTGTTTATTTATTATTTATAAGAATAGAATTTGTAATAGGTACTTTATTCTTATTTCTTGATTCATATATATTTTTGTTGAGATTGTTAAAAAGTATGAAATTCATATTTTTTATTTGAATGGGTAAAAAAACTAAGTTTTACAGGGATCTTGGAACCACAAAAGTGCTATACAAAAGTTTCAATAGGCTTATCCATGGTCGACCAACAAAAACAAACTATAACATACTAAAAATAGGGAAAAACAACAACATGCAAGATCAGGAAGGGGGGCCCTCTGATGTTTCCTCCTCCTCCTTGGAAGTCTTCTCTAGGATATCCTACTTGAACTTTGAGACCTTTTCCCATGTGTGATTACTAGGTACTTCTACTACATCTCCTAAGAGAATAATACGTGACCTCTTTTGGCCTTGAACCTACAAGGGTGTCTTCTTAATGGGGGACAAATTGGGGGAACCAAGTGAGGGGGGGTTTATGATCTTAGACAATTATTTGATAGGGGTCTAATGAAGCTTAATGGACTAGATGAAGGACTACACAGTAGATTTAGCCTACCTATGAAGGGCATTCCACTATTGTATGAGATTAGTAAGGGTTAGTCTTATTTCCTGCACCTTTATATTAAATTTATTTAGTTGTTCCTTGTTATTTTTCAACTACTCTAACATAATATATTTACCCTTTCAAGAAACCTCCTTAGAATTTCCCTCATCAAGGGTGATTGGCTTAGGTTTTGGGATGAAGAGCTTGAGAGGAAGGTCATCGGTAGGGGTTTCAGAAAGACTAGCCTAGGGGGTGCTCACAGATGGGTGGTAGGACCCTAAGGTGGGTTCATCCTCTAGGGAATCCTCATGAGAGTGTTCCTTGATGGAGGATCCCCCTCAGGAAACCTCCCTTCATTATAGAGTTTGGTCATGATCAAAAAGGAGAATAATTATCCCTTGGTGTAGGATGGGGTTGGGCTCATTTACTTGATGAGACAAGGTAGTGCATTCAAATGAATTAAGTAGGTAGAATGTTAGGTCTTATAGCTAATAAAGTGATTTAATAACAAAAATGATGAGAAAATATTAGGGTATATTTAACCTTTAAGGTCATGTATCTCAGTACTTAAAGACATATTTAAGACCAATGTCAAGGAAGGTCTACCTAGGGGAAACCCTTCTTATCGATCTTCACAAACTAATATGTGAAAAAAAGCATTGAAGGAGCCCCTACTTCTTGGTCTAGTCCTTGAAGGATTTTTTCTCCTCATAGGACATTCCAGTATCCTCCCTAATAAATTCCTCCATGATAGTGATCTTTAAGCCCCAAATTAGCACCATGCATTTGTTCCATGTAGTAAAAAAATCCTAGGCCATGTTAGCATCATGTTTAGTGATTATCACCATTAACTCTATATGACCCCCATGCCTAAGCTTTTTCCAAATCTTTTTATACCCATGCACTTTTTCATATGAGATAGACTCAAGCCGTTATCTATCTCTTCCCATTGATACATTGGCCATAGAGCTAAGGCAAATGGGTAGATCATTTTGGAGAGAGTGAGTTTGAATAATGTGAATATTGCTTTAGAATCCCACTATTATCACCCTATAGAAATTACACCACCTCATATGATCAAAATGGTGGATCATGTTTAAAAACCATCCCTTGAAAGAAATATTTTGTATGTGTGATGACATGATGTCCTATTCAAATGATGGTGCTTTCATCCCATAATGCCTTTAGAACATTATTAGGTACCTATTCTTCTTTATGTTCACTAGTTAAAAGGAAGAGTTCTACTCCTATGTTGGCTAGTTCATCCACTAACCCATTTCATTCTTGGTAAGTATGCATAATTTGAAGTTGTGTCATGCCCCTCAAGAGTTGCTTGGCATCATCCATGATGTATTTAATGGTGTGAGAAGGGTTTGATTTCCCTTATAGTACATTAATAATATTTAAATAATTACCCTCCATGATGATTATTTTTACTTTGAGTATGGAATCCAATTGGATACCCCAGAGGGCCACCTTAGCTTTAGTAAGGTGATTTGTTTGATTTCCCAAAGGTCTCACATAGGTAGCAAGCATCTCTCTTTTTGAGTTTCTTATGACTCCTACCCAACCTATAGGGCCCAAGTTCCCTTTAGATGTGCCATCAAAGTTTAATTTATCCCAACCTTTTGATGGATCCTTCTATTTTGTATGTTTACAAATAAGAGCTTTAGAGGGGGAGCTCAAGTGCTAGACTATGTCCCAGTTGTTGAATATTTACAGTGCTGAAGGATGTCTAGGGTTTTTGTGTTTGGGGGGAAAGCTTTTTAATTTTCAAAGATGTCCTATCAGAGATGGAAGAAAGACCCTTTAGGCTGGTGCCTTTTGTTTAAGAAAAGGCTATCATTGTAGGCTTTCCAAACACACAAAAACCAATGTGGAAGAGTTAAGTGCCACATGAATTCTAGGGATGGGAGATTCTAGGGTGGTTTCCATTACATTATGAGGTCAAGGACCTTATTCAGGTTGACCCAAGTTAGGTTGAATTTATTTAACATCTAGTTAAATAGTGTTGAGCTAAAGGATTACTCTAAAAATAGGTGATGGACCAAGTCATTTGCATTTTGACATGTAAGGCATATATTGGGGACTATTAGTCCTCTTTTAGCTAGGTTATCCACCATCAATATTTTATCCTACATCACTAGCAAAAATAAAAAGTTAACTTTAGGATTTAAATTCTTAACCCAAAGATTTTTCCAAAAATTCCATTCACTTTCTAAATTAAGATCAGTGGCATGTCCTGAGGCCATCAAGTATGATCCATTGTCTTCAACAGCCCAAATAAAGTGGTCTTCCTTATAAAATGTAGGGATATGGATTTGACTCATCAAATATTTTAGGGTTTGTATAACCTATGATTTTTCTACTGAAAGCCCTTCATAAGGGAGTATTTTCCATATTTTTACACCATTCACCACCCAGTAATCTTTAAGTTTTGATCCCCATATTTGCTTGAGGTCTCTATACCAATCAATACAAATATGTTGTGAGGAAAAGGGAGTGGGGGACAACTAGGCATCTCCCTAGAATTCAATTTTCTCACTATTGCCAATTTTTCATATGTTGCCTTTCTTTAGGATATCCTTGCAGTTGGTGATGGCCTTCCAAAAAGTGGATCCATCCACAGGACCCTCTTCCCATAGGAAATCATCTATTTTATCTCTTTCTAGGTATTTAGCTTTGATAATTCTTTCCCATCCACTATTTTCATTCATAAACCTCTAGACCATTTTCACCAATAGTGCTTTATTCATAGATTTTATGCTTCTCAAGCCGGGGCCTCCATTTGCTTTGAGAAGATAAGCTTTTTCCCACATGATGAGGTTATACCTGATTATTTATTCAATGCCCCTCCATAAGAATATTTTTTATATTTTTTCAATTTTAGTGGCCACTTTGGATGGAATTATAAAAATAGACATCTGCTAAATAGGAATGCTCTAGATCAAAGCTTTGAGAAGTTGGTATTTCCCTACCTAAATAAGTGACCCTTCCATCCTACCAGTTTGCTTTGAATTCGATCAATGAGAGGGTTCCAAATATTATAATCCATTTTTATTTTAAAGAGTGAGATGCCTAAATGACTTAAAAGAAGTTTTCCCACCCGACAATCCAAGATTCTAGAAATTCTTTTCTACTGAAAGAGAGGAGTGTTAATGAAAAATAGACAACTCTTTTGAAATTTGATGCACTGATTCATTAATTTTTTAGAATTTTATACGATGAGTTTTAGATTATTTTCTTCCTCTATGTAGGCTTCACCTAGGATGATGGTGTCATTATTGAATTGTTCATGCATGATAGGTTATTTATTTAGAGACACTAAGATTCATTTAATCAGTCCCTAAGAGTGGGCTTTCAATAGACTCTTGCCCAACATTTATGCTATAATGATGAAGAGGTAAGAAGAGAGAGGGTTGCCTTTCCTTAGTCCTCTTGAAACAAGGAAGAAACCTTTTGGGATACCATTTATGATAATAGAAAATTTATAAGTGGAAATACAGTTCTAGATGATCTTTATGGTGTCTTAATTCAATCCTAGCCTTTTTGAATCACTAGGAGACTCGATCATAGGATTTAGACATATCCAACTTAAGCAACATTCCCTAACTCAAGGATTAAAGATGGAATTAATGGCCTCATAAACTAGGATGATGCCATTCATTATTTATCTATCAGCCACAAAGGCCTCTTGCTGCTCCCCAATGACTTTGTCTAGGAGATGTTGCATTTCTTTTACCAATATAGAGGAACATATTTTATATGTGGTATTTTAGAGACTAATGGGGTGAAAGTCTTAAAAATTTATAGCACCCTGTATTTTTAGAATCAGTACTAGAAAAGTGTTATTGATTTCCTTGAGAATATTTTTTTATTGGAAAAAATCTCTAGTAGCTCCCTCGACCCCCTTTTAGACAATGTCCCAAAATTTTTGGAAGAAGAGTGGGGGGAATCCATCAGGTCCTGGGGTTTTAGATCCCTCCATTGAAAAGACTACACTTTTTTATCTCCTCTTCAAAAGGAACATTGGTGAGGGAGACATTGTTATCATCAGAGAAGATTTATCAAAGTTGTTGAGTGTGGTAGCTACTAGATGATCATCCGGTAGTCTTTCTTTTGAGAGGAGATTTTTTTTTTAAAAATTGATTGCATGGTGGGAGATATCATATTCATCTTTGATAATATCCCCATTTTCCATTTATAATTGAGATATTTTTTTGATGTTCATATCTATTTTTGTAGAGTGATGGAATAACTTGGTATTCCTGTCACCCTCCTTCAGCCATGTGCATCTAGAATTTTGTCTCTAGTAGGCTTCCTCTCTTACTTCTAAGTTGTGAAATTGACAAAGAAGTTATTTTTCCCTAAAATGCATATGATAATTATTATTTCATGTAGCACAAATATATTCAATAGACAAAATTTCCACTTTAAGAGTCTTTTTTTACAGGAAGATATCCTTGAAGACTTCTTTATTCCAAATTTTTAACTTTGTTTTGAGGAAGCTAAGTTTTTTAGTAACAATAAACATGGCAGATCCCAAGAAAGGTTTTTTCCACCAATATCTTAGGGATTCCATGAGATTAGGATGAAGGATCCACATGATTTCAAATATGAAGGGATAATATTTGGGTTTAGAGATTTTGTCCCCTTCAAAAAGCAAGGGATTATGATCAAACTTGATTCTAGGTATGGAATAGATCTTGATAGAGAAATGAATGTCCCAGTTTAAATAAATTAAAACTCTATTGAGGTGGACCTAGATCAATTTTTCACCTAATATTTTGTTGTGAATGTAAAAGGATTGCCATTTAGGTCCACATCCACTAATCCTATATTTGCAATGAAATTGTCAAATTCCAGCATGAGGTTAGTGAATTCTATATGACCCCATTTTTTGTCCCTAGGAGTTATAGGAGCGTTTAAGTCCCCAAAAATAATCTAGTTCTAATTTAAATAGGTCCTTAGAAATTATAGCATGTTTTTCCAAAGAAATTTTATAGGAGATTTAGCATTTAGGGCATAGACATTAGATATAATCCATCTATCATTATTATCTAGATCCGTGAACAAAATCAAAATCTAATGATTTGTCTTCCATAAAATATCTCCTCCCAAGATATCTGGGTTCCAAAAGAATATCACTCCTCTTGAGGCACCTATAAAATCTAAGGTTAAAACTTGAGCGTTCATCCATATTTTTTGCAACAAAAGATTTGAGAATGGTGTCAGTCATTTTTGTTTCCTGAATGATAAGGATAGAATGGTCCACCCTTTTTGTGAGATTATGGAGGGTCCTCTATTTCTTGGGGTTGTTTAAACCCCTAACATTCTAAGAAAGGATTTTCATTTCTTATCCCATTAGAATTTAAGAGTTTTTTGAGATCCCTTAACAATCTATTTGGCCATTTCTAAGTTCCTTATAATCATCCTTGGAGATCTTCCCATAGGTTTCATCTTTATTCTCCTAGGTTTCATTTTATTATTCAAGAGTAAATTTATAGGATTAAACCATTAATTGTGGAGGTACCCACCAATTTGAATCTCATCCTAATTTATGGGACATAATTCAAAGTTTTCCAATTCTTTCATTAAAACACCAAAATCAAGGAAAATCTCAAGGCAATCACACTATTCATGTGTATATATATTATCAATGTTACACTAGTTAGATAAAGCTATGTCTATGAAATTTATGGAGAAGGGAACATTGGAAGAGTTTTTCTTAGCTTTTTTTTTGTTTTGAGATTGATTTTAATTACTATTTTAGTTATTATTTTTCCAATTCTTGTTATTGTTTCTTTGAAATGAGTAGTACCTATTGGGTGTAGTGTACTAGTTTGGTCATTGCTTACTTTACTTTAAGTCATACAAAGTCATTATCTAGTTTTTGAATCATGTTGGTGATGGTTTCTAGTTCATTTAGGTTGGCACTTGATGTTTGTTTATTTTGAATTGGATGTGTTTCAAGGAATAAATTGAGACTTCATAGTGTTTGCTGATCTAGGATAAACCTCATGACTTGCGATAAAGTTGAGTTTTTCACCATAGTTGTAGTTCAACTAAGAGGATGGCTTAATCCCTAAGGAAACAATTGTATTTATATTTTGATAGATGAAACATAATATTTAAATAATGTAATAGTTAAAGATCTTATTAAAAATATGGATTATATTAATTCTAATGCATCCAAACACATGTGTTAATCCATGGGGGTGATAGGCCTATGATTCTGGGGAATCTTATTATACATGCATTAGAATATCTGGTTGAAATCCCTCATGGTCTCATGCATATATTTATTTATCATATCAAATTGTTTGAATCTAACACTTGGGTATATGGCTTCACCAAATGGGGATATAAAAGTATTTTCAAATTATTCTCAAGAGATGATAGACCTAGTTGTAAAGTTAAGAAACCAATGATAGGTTGTACCTTAAAAAGTAAAAATGGAAAAATTGGCAAGCTAAATCCTCATGCATTGCATCTAAGAGTCTCAAATAAACCTTAAATGCAATAATGTGTTCTTATGTATTCCTATCCCCACCATTTTAAACCTAGGCAAGTAATTCTCTAAATTCCTAGGAAGATCATAAGTTATCCTAGGGATATTCAAGGTAGTTCTTGCCAACCAAGCCACCATCAATTCCACTAGGTGTGTTAGGTATTTTAGGAGGTTTGATATTACTAAGTTGATATGACCTCTTATATAAGTTTATCTTCTAGGAAACCATTTTTATCTTCAAAAATTTTAATGTCTTTGTATAGGTGTTACATGTTGTTCATTGATTGAGCTTGAACAAGTAAGTATAGAATGAGTATCCAATTTTCCCTCTTTATAGAACCAATTTACGTATTGTCTAGTGTTTTAACATGGGACATGGATGAGGAGTTTCCTGGAGAATCCTCCCATTTTATACATTCTTAAGGAGATGACCAATGTATAGTTTACTTTAGCCTTGTAAAGACATGTTATTTCATTTTAATAACTATTATTAATTATATTTATAGTTATAATCTATCCTATTTATTTAAATTACATTATGATGATAAAAAATAAAATGACATTATTTTATACATAAATGACTCAACTCTTTTAAATTCTAATGATAGATCCTTCACATCGATATTTAATGTTCAAAATAAAGTTTTATTAATTTATAGATGATAATTTTATTCTAATATTAAAATTATCCTCACAAAAAATAAACTAATCTCTTAAAAAAATATCATGAGATCAAATAAATAAAAGATAGTGCAAACTTTAATCATGAAATGTTAACTAGTTAAATAACATAGGCTCAAATATCAACACGAGATCCCAAAAACCTAAAATAGTTTTATCAGCAATAGTCTTATAATATGAGTTGAAATGAATTTTACCCAATATAGTTAGACTCATTAAAATTTATCATTGATAAAACATCCTATAAATAATGTATCTCAAATCTAACATGCACATACTAGATTAATCAATCCCAAAAACTTACATTACTAGAAAATGAACTTAATATTTTAAATAAAATACCATTTGGAGTCTTGAATCAACTTATTACTTCATGAAAGTTTCAAAATATGTATAAAATAAATATAATATCCACTTAGATTTTTACTAGTTTATATATATATATATATATATATATATATTTATATATTACTAAAAAAATAAAAATTAGTAGGTTTACAATAATTATTCCCACACTTAAGAAAACATATTGGTTTAGTCAAAATCTACTTCAACTCACAACATAAAACCATGGTTAAAATTTCCACAAATACATTCAATCTAATAACTAATTCCTATGATCCTTTAGATATTAACTTTCTCACTAACATAACCCTACAAGTCTGATGGCACTCCTCCATGTACTTAACATCACTAATAATTTTCTTACCTGGTCTTCTCTCTACCTCAAAAAGGTCCACTTTAATCTATGATTTAATGTTCTCTAAGAAATCATTAATGAGGATGAAATTGCATTCTACTTTTTATGTTGGAAACATAACGTTACCTTCAAATTCAATATTTGAATTTGATTCCAATTAGTAACCTCATATTTAAAAGGCTTAAGGACTAATTCAATAATACTCCTAAATACATGTAGTGAGATCCACTTCTCTTTTTGATCCTACAAAGTAAGAGTTAAAAACATCAAAAATAAATATTTATCATTATTTATGATGTCTCCCAATTGTTGTTCATCTCCTCTGATTTATTTTTGATTATATCCAAACGACATGAAAGATTATCCATAAAATATTGAACCATGCTTGATTGAAATTTTGTAAACTCAATAATATTAGTGGAGTTTGGTCCCAATTTTCACCTAGCTAATTATATGAAATCAATTATACTCTTTGTCTTGAAAAAAATGCCCTTATTCTTTTCCAAATTATATTTAAACATTTTTAATTGCAATAGTTGGTCCTATAAACTTAAGAAAATAAAGATTAATTCAATTAAAATATTTTCAATCTCAAAGAAAAATTCATAAATTTCACATTTTATCATTACCAAACATTTTATAATGTGCTTAATTTTCTTCAATTCATTTTCCATCTCCACAATTCTCTTTTTATAGACTTCATAATCTATGGAGACTCAATTATAGCTATACCCTTAACTTTATTAAGGAAAGAGAGACTATTAGGTTTCCTCATCTTGGTTAAGTCTGCCATTGTTTTTGTCTAAGTGGAACCTATCTTTTGTCATCTTCTCTTTCATTTCTAATTAGTTACACCTTTTATATTTTTATCCTCACATTTTAAGATGGCATCTAGTTTTTAAATGTTCATCATGTTAATTTTTAAATTTCTTTCTATTTTAAACTCAAATTGGATTCTCCAGTCATAAAAATAAGACCTATGAAGGCTTCTTGAGATACCCAGGGAATCAATCTAATCAATTTGTATGCTCTTTAAAATAAAATTATCTTGAAACATTTTGAGTAGGCTAGATTCTTAATCCAACACCTCTATAAGTTTTATCATGGAAAATGGATCAACAATTAACTTACTTAAACCATCAGGAGAAAAAATAACTAAACCAACAATGTTATGAAGTGAAATTGAACTATCAATGGGCAACACTAAACTACTGGGAACTACAAATAAAATTTTATCTCAAACATTATATGTCTTAGGTTTGGTATAATTTGGGGCCTAAATAAACAAGTGATATTTATAAATTGAACTCTCTACTTTAGTTAATACAATCATGACGTTGAGATCTTGGTGTATTTTCATTTTCAAAATTTTTAATTCTCTTTCCTTAGTCAATATTATATTACTAGCCATATTTATCTAAATTAATAATTGCTTCTTGATGGTATAAAACATCCATGACAATGGCATGATCTAGGTGGGGAATGTGTTTATATGTTATACTATCCATATGTATGATCAAGTACAAATAATTCTCCACTCTTTTCTTAGGGTCCCATTACCATAATTTGTCTTCAAAAAATTTATATGGTAGTATATCTTCTCCTTTGATTTCCAACATGAGAAACTAAGAAAACATGTGTTCTCCTATTGTCAATAGTATTTTAGGGAAGATAGATTGATTCTTTATCTTAAAATTTAAGAGTACACTAGTATACAATTGGTATGAATTATCCATGACTACCACATTCACATGTACATAAATAAGAAATAAGTGAGGGATTTGAAGAGATACCTCAATATTGAGAACTATACCATACTAAAAATAAAACCAATTACCTAATTCATGAATGACATATCTCATGGTGAAATAAATAACTAGGCACTCAATATTATGGTTAACATGTTGAATCAATGGTAAAAATTTATTACAAATAAGGGGGTATGTGGAAATGTGAAAATGGTCATATATCACATTAAAAATAATATGAATGGATTATTCAATAGATGGGACCAAATATAAAATAGTTTAATACTAAAATATAATGTAAATAAAATACATTAAATAAAGTAAGAAGGCATAATGATATTCCCACCATTATTACACTCTATGAAATCCCTAAATAAATAGAAGGAAATAAATTCACCATAATTGAAAATAGTTCCCTATTTTATTAAGTTGTGTAGAAATGATATCCAATTCATGTTTATATGGTTAAAAATTTTCCTTCTAAACAAATAGTTATTTAAAACCATGGTTTCTCATATTAGAATCATAAACTGTGCATAAAGTAAGACATTTATTGCTTGCTCTACCATGGACCCTAATTTTTAGCCCATTATTTTGATACATCACAAATATTGTTATCCTCATCCCAAGAGGTTATCCATTCCTTTTTATAATTTAAAATTGGTAAAAGAATTATTCATTCATTTTTATAATTTAAAATTGGTAAAATCAATCTCAACATCTACTTGATGGAAAACCCACAGACATTTTCAATCACTTTATTGATTAGTGTACATAGTTTTTCACTTATTTATTTATAATATCGACACACATCCATTATCTACTCTTTTCATGGGAAACCCAAAGTTTTGTTGTGGATCTATTCAAATTTATGATATCCTAATTTTACACATTTTGTCTTCTTTATTTGAGATTTCATATACATCACCATTTGGTGCTTGGGTGTCCTTGAAGAATTATTATAAATCATTGTGATTTTTCTTGATACATATTCCAAGAATAAAAACCATGTCTATTATTTCATTCCTTAAAACTATATATGTTATTTTAATGGCGATAATCATAATGAACTTTTAGAAGGCCAGTCTAGTTTTCCTTCATTCAATTTTATCAAACTATAAATTAAATGACATCTCTTCACAAAGTTTAAAAAGATATAATAATGAATTGATTTTTAGGTTAGGATTATATATGATTTTATAACTTGAACACAACTTGATTTGTTAATTCATTTCATTTATAGGAAATTATTATTTTTAGTTTGCTCCATTAAATAAATATCAATCATCGAAAATAATTTAATAAAGGAACTAGTTAAGATAATTAAAAAAATGGTGGAACTAAAATATATACTTTTGATGACGAAAATTGCAATTGATTCTAATCAATCAACAATGGGAAGTTTCAAGCTGTGGGACATTGCGGCTTGAAACAACCTCCAAATTTCAGAGAAGCTAATCTCTTCTTTTATATCAAGTGTTTGGGGAAAAAGGGATAGGAAATTAAATAGAAATGCAAATGCAATAATTGAAACCTAACTATGGTGATGCACCTGAGTGTAATCTTGATCCTAACTTGAGCACAGTGAGACTATATATAGGATTCAATTACATTTAAGAGCAGACAAGTGCATGATCAATGTAAAAGATTGAAATAGTAGAAACAAAGGCTCACAATAGGGAATTCTTTTGCTAAGATACAAAAAATGTCAACAAAGGCATAGGGTTCAATATTCTTATAAGAATCTTCCAATCACATAAGAGGTGTAGAAACACATACAGTTATGTAGAACTTTTGATTCAAGAAAACGAGACAAAAGCAAATGACATTCCTAATCACAACACTATAAAATCTACAGTATAGAATACTTTTGTAAATGACACAGATAATATCAACAAAGGCATAGAGTTCAATCTCCTTAATTCATTTAGCCACATAAAAGGCATAGAAACATGCACAGTCACATCAACTTTACAACTCAAGAAAATGAGACAAAAGCAAATGATATTTCTTAGTCAAAAAACTCTAGAAAGTCTAAAACTATAGAAATTCCCCCCTTTTTTTCCCTATCTTCCCTCTTCTTTTATAGCCTTGGATGTCTCTTTCCATCATCCCCCTTCCCATGCAATTCTACTTCACCCTTAACTCACAGGGGACAAACAGACGATGCTTTCAGTGCCTTGGATGTATCCCGATCTAATCAAGAACTGCCCTGACTACGACATGGTGATTCATGTCTAGTACCTCCTTCCACGCTTGAATTTCTCATTCCATCATCTGCTTAGCCACTTAACTATCCATTTTGCCTCTACTTACAGGGAATAAACAGATGACCCTTTTAATGTTTGCAAGCCCCCAAAAATCTACCCAGCGAACTGTTCCATCTACTAGAAATAACTCCCATCAAGATTCCCTCCATATCTCTTTGTGGCAATAGATACATATAACACTCTATTCTATTGAAATGGAAGAGGACACTTAGTCAATTTCCTAAAATTCTTCTTATTACTTAGAAGGCACGAAGAACGACACTTGGCACTTTCTACCTGATTTATCGAAGACACACGACATTTTCTGCTTCTCTTTAGCTATGCTATAGAATTATTTGGGGCACATATTAGGCTCCTATAGATGGTGACACTTGGAAGCTTTTGTATACCTTTGAAATAACACCCGAGACCCACCACAATTTTATTCAATAATGAAGCTTGAAGATGATCTCTCAAAAGTTGACATGTGGCGGCCTCTGCTGTTATTGGAAAGATATGTGGCATCTTCCACTTCTCCTACTAGGGGTATGTGGAATCTTATAATTCTTTTGGGAATGGAGTAGAAAGGGGCTCAGAAAGTGACACTTGGTGACCTCTATTGCTTTCGGCACTTAAAAAATAAAATGATGCCTTTTTGCCTTCCAGAAAGGTACTTGACCCCTTTAGTTTTTGGGACACTCCCTTGAACTACCTGATGAACCAAAATGGTTCAATGGTTCAACACTATGCAACATTTACATGTTAACTGAGGTATTGAACCAAAAATGTTGAACCAAGGCATTGAACCCTGGCATTGAACCAACTGTCTTTCAGATGCTGACACGTGGTGACTTATGCTTTCTTCTAAAAAAGTAGTTTAGAGCCTTCCATGACTACCAATTGGCACTTTCCATTGCACTTCAATTCTTGGATGGAAAATAAACCCACTCTCTACCCCAAAACTCTACTGCCATGACCAAGGTATGCAAGAACAAACTGCAGTGCGCGACTAAAAATTTAAATGCAACGTAGAGTAATAATTTTCTCTATAGTTACTGGTGACCCCCAAGACTTTTGAGCTTGCTCAAAAATAAAACTCCACCTTCCGCTAGATCAAAATTGCAAAAATTACAGCTTCAAAAGAGTCGTCTACATGTGTTTAAAACACTTATTTAAAAGAAAAGTGGGAAAACAATGAAAAAACATAGCAAAAAAGGGAAATTATTTAACTATAATACATTAGAGACCCAAGTCAATTGAAATGCTTCAAATATATTTAGTTTATAGGAATCTATTCAATTTCTCCTTCCATTGACTCTAGCTTGAACGAATTCTTCTGCTTGCACGCACAAATTTTATATGAGCCAATCCATAACGCTTCAAATTTTGTATGCTGGCCCAACTTGGCAGCCCTTGCATCCCATTTCAAAATAATTAAGCCTAATTCAAAATTAGGATTCAAAGTTCTTTTATCAAAATAGTCCTTAACCATTCCTTGATGCTTAATCAATGAATCATGGGCTATATCCCTCTTTTCCTGAACTTCCAAAAGTTTTGTGAGTCTGACATGCATGGGGCCATTTTCTTCAATTTCAATTTGTTTGATCAACTAGAGAGTAGGGATTTCCAAGCTTAGGGGAATCATAGCAGACTTTCCATCTACCAATTCATATGGAGACATTTTGATCACTTGCTTAGGCATGATTTATCAGCCCATAGTGCTAGATTAAGCACTTTATGCCACTCTTTGTGATGATCAGCCCCTACTCTTTTGATGAGTCTTATCAGGTTCTTATTGGTTGATTCTTCTAGACCATTACCTTGAGGGTAATAGTTAGATGAAGTTTTCAGATATATTCCATGTTTCAAGGCAAAGTCAGATACTTTAGACCCCAATAATGCTTAAGCATTATCTAAAATAATGGTGCAAGGAGCCCCAAAGCGAGTAGTGATACCCCGTAGAAAATTTAGGATCACATTCTCTGTTGCTTCCTTAAGTGGGACTGCCTCGGTCCATCTGGTGAAATAGTCTGTGGCAGTTAATATCCAATTGTGACCCATATTGGACACTAGATTTATCATTCCAATGAAGTCAAGACCCCATTGAGCAAAAGGTTCATCCACAATTATAGGACTAAGGGGCATGGTTGCATTCCTCCTCATCCCCATATAATACTGGCAGGATTGACATTTTCTAACCAGCTAATAACAATCTGCAAATAAAGTAGGCCAGAAATATCCTATCTCACTTATCTTTATGGCTGTGGTGTTTGTAGAAAAATGCCCCCTGATATTCCATGATGCAATTCATGTAGTATTCTCTTAGCTTCAGCCTATTCTACACATCTTAACAATTTTCCATCAAAATTTCTTTTGAAAAGGACTTGTTCAATTAAAACAAAATAAACTCCCTGTATCCTATAATATCTCCTCTTATTTTGAGGGAGTTCTCTCAGATAAATCCCATTTTTCATAAATTGAATCCTGTTTGTGAGCCAAGATTCTTGATCAACCTCTTGTATTTTTAACACCGTCTCCATCTCTCCTTCTGAATCTGCTTCCTCAAGTAACATCTTTTCAAGCTCTTGGGTTATATATTGGCACAGACCCATGCCTTTGACTAGCTTGGTGGGTTTAACCTCTACATCATATTCAAGGATCTTAGTGATCTAATTGGCTATTTTCTCAGTAATTTCCCCCTCCATGATGTATTCCCTGACACTTGGGTGAGCTACAAGTATCAAAATTTTGTTCCCTGATATCAGATGCCTAAATTTCTCGAGGGCTTTTACCATAGCATAGGCTTGTCTTTCCACAAAATTGTACTTGGTCTCATAATCCCTAAGAGTTTTTGAGAAAAAGGCTATTGGGTGTTCCCCCTCCAGCCTGTCATTTTTTTGAGTCAAGACAACAACAATACTTGACTCTCCTCCATAGACATACATTACGAAGGGCCTGGAAAAATTTGGGTTTTTAAGCACTGGGGCTGCTGAGATAGCCTTCTTGACCTCTTCAAAGGCTTGCCTTCCTTCTGTAGTCCATTTGAAGACCAGGTCTTTCTTTAGCAAGAGTGTCATTGGTCTTACCAAGCCTACAAAATTAGATATGAATTTATTGACAAAATTGATCTTCCCTAAAAAGGACTGAACTACCTTTTTATTTACTAGAAGAGGTAGGTTCATTATAGCTATGATTCTCTTGGGATCTATAGAAAATCCTTATTTAGATACTACATGTCCCAAAAATTTGCCCTGAGGTACAGCAAAGATGCATTTCTTAGGATTCAATGATATCCCAAAATCCTGATATTTCTTGAAGATAGATTCTAAATGATTGAAATGATCATTAGCATTTTTTGAAAAAATAGTGAGGTCATCCAAATAGACTAGGATGATCCTATTTATAAGCTCACCAAAGGCTACATCCATAGCTCTTTGAAAGGTGGCACCTGCATTTGATAAGCCAAATGGCATCTTAGCGTATGCAAATGTTCCCCATTTGGTAGTAAAAGCAATTTTGTACTGATCTTCATCAGCCAACCAAATCTAATTATATCCAGAGAAACCATTTAGTAAAAAAACCTCTCTGATCTAGCCACATTTTATAGAATTTGTTCCATGGAGGGCAAGGGATAGTGGTCTTTCAAAGATGCTCTATTTATATCTCTGAAATCTACACATAGTCTTACATCTCCATTTTTTTCCTAACTGGTACTAGATTTGATACCCAAGTTGAGTGCTTGATTGGAAATATTATTTTGTAATCTAAAAGTTTCTACAACTCATCTACTATTAGAGGCTCAATCCTTGGATTTACTAGCCTCTATTTTTGTCTAATGAGTTTAGACCCTTCAGTCAATTCTATCGTGTGTTGGATAATGTCTCTATTGTATCCATGAAGGTCTTCATAGCTCCAAGCTATGATTCTGTCATATCTCTAGCACAATTCAATTAGTATTTCTTTCTCTTCTTGAGTTTTAGAATTTCCAACTTTTAGCCTTTTCTCGTCACTCACCTCTACTTCAGAATAATCTGCTTTATCTACCTGGAACCTTTTCTTTTCTAGGCTTACATCCTCTAGGTCAAACAAGTTTTCTAAGGTGATCAATCTCTTGGGGAGCTTATTAGTCCTTAATTGTATAATCTGATCACCATATGCCTCTTCAATTTTAGTTTGCAACTGATTAGCAAACTCATTTGATTATTGTAAGAAAGAGACTACCTAAGCATCATTTTCAAATACTTGCCAATTCTCATCATTGTCTGGATTGGTCAGCCTCACTATAAATTTTACTGACTCATTGTTAACCAATATGCCAATTGCTAGGTTAAACTATGAGCCAATCTGGGCCATCCTATCAGCCTCAGAGTTTTGACTTCTAGGGATTATCTCAATATTGAAAGCTTTAAAATCTTCTATCAGATCCCAAATCCTATGCATGTAGGATCTCATTCTCACATTTTTGGCTGCTGCCTTTTCTCTAATTTGCTTTACTACTAATTCTGAATCTCCTTTTACTTTTAGGTTCTTTATTCACTTTTTCTTAACTAACAGGAGCCCTTGTACTAGAGATTCATACTCAACATCATTATTAGTGCAAGCAAATTGGAACTGGATAGCCCTTAAAATTTTATCACCATTTGGAGCAGTAAGACAAATTCCTGCCCCAGCGCCATGTTTACTTCTAGCCCCATCAAAATTCAAAGTCCAGATCTCTAAATCTTGAGCATTAGGTGCCTCTTCCCTTATAACATTTGGGATTTCCTGGTCCTTGTCAAAAATGATGTATGTGCCCAAACCAGTAGAGTCATATTTCCCATTCGGATCGCTATGCATCATAGCCAACAACTAGTTGTTTTCTTCTTCTTGATCATGCTCAATCTAGTCGCCTGGCTCTTCAATAAAAATCTTTTCTTCTTTATTTAACATAACATGATCTACTTCTAATCTTGTTGTTGGTTCGTTGGTGATATGATCCTTTGACATTGGTTTAGATAGAATTTTCAACTTCAAACCGTATCTAGTTCTCAAGATGAGGTGAGACCAATCAAGAGACATATATCCTCCTATTTTTAATGTAAAGTCTCTTGATAAACATAAACCAAAAATAGGAGGTATATCTATGACAACTATATCTTGGTTGACAATTATATTGGGACATGTGTATAACTACAATGGGAGTTGTTTAATTCTCCATATGGTTTGTACTATTTTGCCATCTAGCTGCATAACTCCTCTTGCAAGGGGTTCATATTTTATTTTCAAAGCATCAGCTATTTGCTTGGTCATCACAGTTGTACTAGCTGCTAAATCTATCAATGCATTATGCAAGAGTTTGTTTCCAACTATCAGATTCAAATAGAAAGGCTCTGGCTTGGATTTACTTGTGCTGCATCATTCACCAAGGCTATTGTCTAATGAGGAACTATATCTTTGAGCTTTTCTTTTCTAGAAGGTCCTTCTTTGGTAACAACACCTTTAGGCATTGCTTGCCCTTGCAGAGCTTCTTGTAGTAGTGTCTTCTATTCAGGAATAGCTAAAATATTCCATATTGACACTTGTGCTAGAGTCTTCTTCAATTGATCCACTACATTGATCGGTCCCAAAGACTGAGTTTTTTGGACATAATGATATCTCATTTTTTCCTGAATTTGGGTAGGAGTCCCTTGATCTTTCACTGGATGAGGCACTTCTTGTCTGACAACAACATTTCTTTGCCCTTGAGATGAAAGATTATTCTTGACTTGACCACTTACAATCTCAAGTTGTTCCACCATTCTCCTCTTTGATCTGGTGTAGTAATCAGATTGCACCATTGGCCTTTGTGAGGTAGATGCTTCGTTCAAGAAAACTACTTCTTCATCTTCAACCCACGAGAATAAAGAATGTTTTAGGGCTATTTCTTCTTCTTGTTGTAAGGACATTCCTTGCATCTGAGCCACTAGAACTAAATTTTGCATATCAAGAGACTAGTAGGCTTGATTGTCACTGGTACTAGCAAACTAACCATCCATTCTTCTTTGATCAGCCACCCTTTGTTGTAGATTACCCCTAAGACAATCTCTAGGTGTATGAGCATTATTGCAAGGAAAAAACTAGGCATTAGTATCATCCACATAATTATTCTAAAATGGAACCATCTCCCTATTTGAACTGGGAGGAATGGTCTATGAGGGTGTGGGAATTGCAACTAATTGATTCACTGGCTGATGGTTAGTTTGTTTTGGAATACCTTGATATTGGTTTGATTGGGACAAAAACTTGTTTCCTTGATAGCCTTGATAAGGAGGCTTAGGGAAAGTATTTTGCTACCTCTTTTTATTAATCAGCTCATTGGAGAATGCCCTTAGGATATTCTTGATATCATCCATCTCAGATGACTGAGTAGGGATAGATTCTTTCATGGATGATTGAGGGTAAGTGTACATAGACACTGGTGGGCTTATAGCTTTAGGAACTTCTTGAGGTAAAGGCAAATAAATTTTTGGGAACATAGGCATGGGAGGCCTTGGAGGTAACTTTTCAGCATCTATTAAATGATTCTCAGCTCTAACCACATATTCATAGGCCCCTAGCAAAGTGTGTCCTCCTAGTGACTGAATCATAACAGATATATCTGAATTCAAAGCCTTGAGATAAAACACTATGGCCATACCAGGCGGTGGCTTAGCTGTAGCAGGGATTCTATCCCAAATTTTTTGGAATCTAGTGTTGAAGTCAATCATGTCCCCCTGAGGTCTGATTTAAATGGTGATTAACTACTATAACAAAGAAGACTCATCACCCTTCTCTGCAAATCTTTTAAAAAATAGATCTCCAAGCTGGTCCCATGTAGATATGGTATTTGGGGTCAAAGACTGATACCATTCTAAAGCCTTCCCTTTGAATGAAGCTGTTAATAACCTTATGGCCACATTTTGCTGTGTGACAACATGTATGGCATAGACATCTGATACATCTTGAAGATGTTCCGCAGGTGTTTTTGAGTCTTGCCCCCTAAATTTGGGCAGAGCTTTTAGAGCATTTACAGGGATAGGATCCCAAACAGTTGGTGGTGTTGGGAGGATTAAGGGACTACTAGTGTTCTAGCTTGCATAATTTCTCGGGGGTATAGGGGCTCCCATATTTAGTATTGGTATAAACTGGTTAGCTCTTCTCCTTGGACTTGTTACAAGAGGTGGCAAAAGAATACCTGGATTTGTAGTAGATTGTGATCTGGTGATTGGTCCATAGCTCTGACTCCTCATAGCTCTCTGGTTCATACAGTCTCTAAAGAAACTTCAAGACTGGTCCCATTGGGTGTGCTAAAAATTGTTGATGATGAAAATTGTGCTTGATTTTAATCAATCAACAATGGGAAGTTTCAAGTTGTGGGACATTGCGGCTTGAAACAACCTCCAAATTTTAGAGAAGCTGGTCTCTTCTTTTGTATCAAGTGTTTGGAGAAAAAGGGATAGGAAATTAAATAGAAACGCAAATGTAGGAATTGAAACCTAACTATGTTGATGTGCCTGAGTGTAATCCTGATCTTAACTTGAGCACAGTGAGACTATATATATGATTCAATTACATTTAAGAGTAGACAAGTGCATGATCAATGTAAAAGATTGAAATAATAGAAACAGAGGCTCATAACAGGGAATTCTTTTGCTGAGATACAAAAAATGTCAACAAAGGCATAGGGTTCAATCTTCTTATAAGAATCTTCCAATCACATAAGAGACACAGAAACACGTATAGTTATGTAAAACTTCTGATTCAAGAAAATGAGACAAAATCAAATGACATTCTTAATCACAACTCTAAAAAATCTACGTTACAAACTACTTTTGTAAATGACACAGATAATATCAACAAAGGCATAGAGTTTAATCTCCTTAATTCATTCAGCCACATAAAAGGCCCCAAAACATGCACAGTCACAGCAACTTTACAACTCAAGAAAATGAGACAAAAGCAAATGATATTTCTTAGTAAAAAAACTCTAGAAAGTCTAAAACTATAGAAAGTCCCCCTTTTTTTTCTATCTTCCCTCTTCTTTTATAGCCTCAGATATCCCTTTCCATCATCCCCCTTCCTGTGCAATTCTACTCTACCCTTAACTCACAGGGGACAAACAGACGGCACTTTCAATGCCTTGGATGTATCTTGATCTTATCAAGAATTGCCTTGACTGTGGCATGGCGATTCATGTCTAGCAGCTCCTTTCATTCCTAAATTTCTCATTCCATCATATGCTTAGCCACTTAACTATCCATTTTACCTCTGCTTACAGGGGACAAAAAGATAGCCCTTTTAATGTTTGTAGGCCCCCAAAAATCTACCTGGAAAATTGTTCTATCTACTAGAAATAACTCCCACCAAGTTTCCCTCCATCTCTCTTTGGGGAAACAGATACATGGAACACTCTGTTCTGTTGAAATAGAAGAGGACACTTAGTCAATTTCTTGAAATTCCTCTTATTACTTAGAAGGCACCAGAGAATGACACTTGGCACTTTCTGCTACACTTCAATTTTTGGATGAAAAAGAAACCCGCTCTTTGCCCTAAAACTCTGCCGCCGCGACCAAGGTATGCAGGAACAAACTGTAGTGTGCGATTGAAAATTTAAATGCAACGTAGAGTAAGAATTTTGTCTATAGATACTGGTTACCCCCACGAATTTTGAGCCTGCTCAATAAGAAAACTCCACCTTTCTCTAGATCAAAATTGTGAAAATTATAGCTTCAAAAGAGCCGTCGACATGTGTTTAAAACAATTATTTAAAAGAAAAGTGGGAAAACAATGAAAAAACAATGCGAGAAAGGGAAATTATTTGACTATAATACATTAGAGATCTAATTCAATTGAAATGCTTCAAATAGATTCCATTTATAGGAATCTCTTCAGGTTATCCTTCCATCGACTCTAGCTCGAATGAATTCTTCTACTTGCACGCACAAATTTTATATGGGCAAGTCCATAATGATTTGAATTTGGTATGCTGACCCAGCTTGGCGGCCCTTGCATCCCATTTCAAAACAATTAAGCCTAATTCAAAATTAGAATTCAAAGTTCTTTTATCAAAATAGTCCTTAACCATTCGTTGATGCTTAATCAATGAATCATGGGCTATATCCCTCTTTTCTTGAACTTCCAAAAGTTCTGCGAGTCTGACATGTATGGGACCATTTTCTTCAATTTCAATTTGTTTCATCAACTAGAGAGCAAGGATTTCCAAGCTTAGGGGAATTACAGCAGACTTGCCATATACCAATTCATATGGAGACATTTTGATCACCTGCTTAGGTGTGATTCTATAAGCCCATAGTGCTAGATTAAGCGCTTTATGCCACTCTTTGTGACAATCAGCCCTTACTCTTTTGATGAGTCTTATCAGGTTCTTGTTGGTTGATTCTACCAAACCATTACCTTGAGGGTAATAGTTAGATGAAGTTTTCAAATATATTCCATGTTTTAAGGCAAAGTCAGATACTTTAGACCCCAATAATGCTTTAGCATTATTTGAAATGATGGTGCGAGGAGCCCCAAAGTGAGTAGTGATACCCCCTAGAAAATCTAGGATCACATTCTTTGTTGCTTCCTTAAGTGGGACTACCTCAGTCCATCTGGTGAAATAGTCTATGGTAGTTAATATCCATTTGTGACCCATATTGGACACTAGATTTATCATTCCAATGAAGTCAAGACCCCATTGAGCAAAAGGTTCATCCACAATTATAGAACTAAGGGTCATGGCTACATTCCTCCTCATCCCCATATAATACTGGCAGGATTGATATTTTCTAACCAGCTGATAGTAATATAAAAATAAAGTAGGCCAAAAATATCCTATCTCACTTATCTTTATGGCTGTGGTCTTTGCAGAAAAATGCCCCCCTAATATTCCATGATGCATTTCATGTAGTATTCTCTTAGCTTCAGCTTGTTCTACACATCTTAACAATTTTCTATCAAAATCTCTTCTGAAAAGGACTTGTTCAATTAAAACAAAATGAACTCCCTATATCCTATAATATCTCTTCTTATTTTGAGGGAGTTCTCTCAGATAAATCCCATTTTTCATAAATTGAATCCTACTTGTGACCCAGGATTCCTGATCAACCTCTTGTATTTTTAGCACCATCTCCATCTCTCCTTCTAAATCTATTTCCTCAGGTAACATCTTTTCAAGTTCTTGGGTTATATATTGGCATAGACCCCTACCTCTAACTAGCTTGGTGGGTCTGACCTCTACATCATATTTAAGGATCTTAGTGATCTAATTGGCTCTTTTCCTAGTAATTTTTCCCTCCATGATGTATTCCCTGACACTTAGATGAGCTATAAGTATCAAAATTTTGTTCCCTGATAGCAGATGCCTAAATTTCTTAAGGGATTTTACCATGGCATAGGCATGTCTTTCCACAAAATTATACCTGGTCTCATAATCCTTGAGAGTTCTTGAGAAAAAGGCTATTGAGTGTTCCCCCTCCAGCCTGTCATTTTTTTGAGTCAAGACAACAACAATACTTGACTCTCCTCCATAGATATACATTACGAAGGGCATGGAAAAATCTAGGTTTTTAAGCATTGGGGCTATTGAGATAGCCTTCTTGACCTCTTCAAAGGCTTGCCTTCCTTCTGTATTCCATTTGAAGACCAGGTCTTTTTTTAGCAAGAGTGTCATTAGTCTTACATAGCCTGCAAAATTAGATATGAATTTACTAACAAAATTGATCTTCCCTAAAAGGACTGAACTACCTTTTTATTTACTAAAAGAGGTAAGTTCATTATAGCTGTGATTCTCTCAAGATCTATAGAAACTCCTTCTTTAGATACTACATGTCACAACAATTTGCCCTGAGGTACAACAAAGATGCATTTCTTGGGATTCAATGATATCCCAAAATCCTGACATTTCTTGAAGACAGATTCTAAATGATCGAAATGATCATCAGCATTTTTTGAAAAAATAGTGAGGTCATCCAGATAGACTAGGATGATCTTATTTATAAGCTCACCAAAGGCTACATCCATGGCTCTTTGAAAGGTGGCTCCTACATTTGATAAGCCAAATGGCATTTTAGCATATGCAAATGTTCCCCATTTGGTAGTAAAAGTAGTTTTGTACTGATCTTCATCAGCCAACCAAATCTAATTATATCCAGAGAAACCATCTAGTAAATAAAACCTCTCTGATCTAGCCACAGTTTGTAGAATTTGTTCCATGGATGGCAAGGGATAGTGGTCTTTTAGAGATGCTCTATTTAGATCTCTGAAATCTACACATAGTCTTACATCTCAATTCTTTTTCCTAACTAGTACTAGATTTGATACCCAAGTTGAGTGCTTGATTGGAAATATTATTTTGGAATCTAAAAGTTTCTACAACTCATCTACCATTAGAGGCTCAATCTTTGGATTTACTGGCCTCTGTTTCTGTCTGATGGGTTTAGACCCTTCAGTCAATTCTATCGTGTGCAAGATAATGTCTCTATTGTATCCATGAAGGTCTTCATAGCTCCAAGCTATGACTCTATCATATCTCTGGCACAATTTGATTAGTCTTTCTTTCTCTTCTTGAGTTGTAGAATTCCCAACTTTTAGCCTTTTCCCATCACTCACCTCTACTTCAGAATAGTCTCCTTTATCTACCTAGAACCTTTTCTTTTCTAGGCTTACATCCTCTGGGTCAAACAAGTTTTCTAAGGTGATCAATCCCTTTGAGAGCTTATTAGTCCTCAATTGTATAATTTGATCACCATATGCCTCTTCAATTTTAGTTTGCAACTAATTAGCAAACTCATTTGATTGTTTTAAGAAAGAGACTATCTTAGCATCATTTTCAAATACTTGCCAATTCTCATCATTGTCTGGAATGGTCGGCCTCACTATAACTTTTATTGACTCATTGTTAACCAATAAGCCAGTTGCTGGGTTAAACTCTGAGCCAATTTGGGCCATCCTATCAGCCTCAGAGTTTTGACTTCTAGGGATTATCTCAATATTGAAAGCTTTAAAATCTTCTATCAAATCCCAAATCCTATGCCTGTAGGCTCTCATTCTCACATTTTTGGCTGCTACCTTTTCTCTAATTTGCTTTACTACTAATTCTAAATCTCTTTTTACTTTTAGGTTCTTTATTCCCTTTTTCTTAACTAACAAGAGCCCATGTACCATAGATTCATACTTAGTATCATTATTAGCGCAAGCAAATTAGAACCGGATAGCCCTTAAAATTTTATCACCATTTGGAGCAGTAAGACAAATTCCTGCCCCAACGCCATGTTTACTTCTAGCCCCATCAAAATTCAAAGTCTATATCTCTGAATCTTGAGAAGTAGGTGCCTCTTCCCTTATAACATTTGGGATTGCCTGGTCCTCATCAAAAATGACGTATGTGCCCAAACCAGTAGAGTCATAGTTCCCATTCGGGTCGCTATGCATCATAGCCAACAACTGGCTATTTTCTTCTTCTTGATCATGCTTAGTCCATTCACCTAGCTCTTCAAAAAAAATCCTTTCTTCTTTATTTAACATAGCATGATCTGCTTCTAATCTTGTTGTTGGTTTGTTGGTGATATGATCCTTTGACAGTGGTTCAGATAGAATTTTCATCTTCAAACCGTATCTGGTTCTCAAGATGAGGTGAGACCAGTCAAGAGACATATATCCTCCTATTTTTAATGTAAAGTCTCTGGATAAACATAAACCAAAAATAGGAGGTATATCTATGACAACTATATCTTGGTTGACAATTATATTGGGACATGTGTATAACTGCAATGAGAGTTGTTTAATTCTCCCTATGGTTTGTACTATTTTGCCATCTAGCTGCATAACTCCTCTTGCAAGGGGTTCATATTTTATTTTCAAAGCATCAGCTATTTTCTTGGCCATCACAGTTGTACTAGCTCTTGAATCTATCAATGTATTATGCAAGAGTTTCTTTCCAACTATCAGAGTCAAATAGAAAAGCTCTAGCTTGGATTTACTTACTTGTGCTGCATCATTCACCGAGGCTATTGTCTGATGAGGAACTGTATCTTTGAGCTTTTCTTTTCCAATAGATCCTTCTTTGGTAACAACACCTTTAGGCACTGCTTGCCCTTACAGAGCTTCTTATAGCAATGTATTCTATTTAAGAATAGCCAAAATATCCCAGATTGACACTTGTGCTGGAGTCTTCTTCAATTGATCCACTACATTGATCGGTCCCAAAGATTGAGTTTATTGGACATAAGGACATCTCATTTTTTCTTGAATTTGTGTAGGAGTCCCTTCATCTTACACCGACTGAGGCTCTTCTTGTCTAACAGTAGCATTTCTTTGCCCTTGAGATGAAATATTATTCTTGACTTGACCACTTACAATCTCAGGATGTTCCACCATTCTCCTCTTTGATCTGGTGTAGTAATCAGATTGCACCATTGGCCTTTGGGAGGTAGATGCTTCATTCAATAAAATTGCTTCTTCATCTTCAAACCATGAGAACAAAGCATGTTTCAAGGCTATTTCTTCCTCTTGTCACAAGGACATTCCTTGCATCTGAGCCACTAGAACTAAATTCTGCATACCGAGAGACTGGTAGGCTTGCTTGTCACTAGTACTAACAAACTGACCATCCATTTTTCTTTGCTCAACCACCCTTTATTATAGATTACCCCTGGGACAATCTCTAAGTGTATGAGTATTATTGCAAGGGAAACACTAGGCATTAGTATCATCTACATAATTATTCTAACCTAGAACCATCTCCCTATTTGAGTTGGGAAGAATGGTTTGTGAGGGTGTGGGAACTACAACTAATTGATTCACTGGCTAATGGTTAGTTTTTTTTGGAATACCTTGATATTGGTTTGATTGGGACAAAAACCTATTTCCTTGATAGCCTTGATAAGGAGGCTTAGGATATTAATTAGCTCATTGGAGAATGTCCTTAGGATATTCTTGATATCATCCATCTCAGATGACTGAGTAGGGATAGATTATTTCATGGATGATTGAGGGTAAGTGTACATAGACACTGTTGGGCTTACAACTTTAGAAACTTCTTGAGGTAAGGGCAAAGAAATTTCTAGGAACATAGGCATGGGAGGCCTTGGAGGTAACTTTCTAACATCTATTAAATGATTCTCAGCTCTAACAACATATTCATAGGCCCCTCGCAAAGTGTGTCCTCCTAGTGACTAAATCATAATAGATATATCTGAATTCAAAGCCTTGAGATAAAACACTATGGCCATACCAGGCAGTGGCTTAGCTGTAGCAGGGATTCTATCCCAAGTTTTTTAGAATTTGGTGTTGAAGTTAGTCATGTCCTCTTGAGGACCCCTTTGAATGGTGATTAACTGCTATAACAAAGAAGACTTATCACCCTTCTCTTCAAATCTTTCAAAAAATAGATCTCCAAGCTGGTCCCATGTAGATATGGTATTTGGGGTCAAAGACCGATACCATTCTAAAGCCTTCCCTTTGAATGAAGATGCTAATAACCTTATGGCCACATTTTGTTGTGTGACAACATGCATGGCACAGACATCTAATACATCTTGAAGATGTTTCATAGGTGTTTTCAAGTCTTGCCCACTGAATTTGGGCAGAGCTTTTAGAGCATATACTGGGATAGGATCCCAAATAACTAGTGGTGTTGGGAGGATTAAGGGACTACCAGTGTTCCAGCTTGCATAATTCTTGGGGGTATAGGGGCTCCCATATTTAGTATTGGTACAAATTGGTTAGATCTTCTCCTTGGACTTGTTACTAGAGGTGGCAAAAGAATACCCAGATTTGTAGCAGATTGCGATCTAGTGACTGGTCCATAGATCTGACTCCTCGTAGCTCTCTGGTTCATACGGTCTTGAAAGAAACTTCAAGACTGGTCCCATCGAGTGTGCCAAAAATTGTTGATGACAAAAATTGTGCTTGATTCTAATCAATCAACAATGGGAAGTTTCAAGCTATGGGACATTGCGGCTTGAAACAACCTCCAGATTTTAGAGAAGCTGGTCTCTTCTTTTGTATCAAGTGTTTGAGAAAAAAGGGATAGGAAATTAAATAAAAATGAAAATGCAAGAATTGAAACCTAATTATGATGATGCGCCTAAGTGTAATCATGATCCTAACTTGAGCATAGTGAGACTATATATATGATTCAATTACATTTAAGAGCAGACAAGTGCATGATCAATGTAAAAGATTGAAATAGTAGAAACAGAGGCTCACAACAAGGAATTCTTTTGCTGAGATACAAAAAATGTCAACAAAGGCATAGGGTTCAATATTCTTATAAGAATCTTCTAATCACATAAGAGGCACAGAAATACGTACAGTTATGTAGAACTTCCGATTCAAGAAAATGAGACAAAAGCTAATGACATTCCTAATCACAACTCTAAAAAATCTATGGTACAGACTACTTTTGTAAATGACACAGATAATATCAACAAAGTCATAAAGTTTAATCTCCTTAATTCATTTAGCCACATAAAAGGCACAGAAACACGTACAGTCACATCAACTTTACAACTCAAGAAAATGAGACAAAAGCAAATGATATTTCTTAGTCAAAAAATTCTAGAAAGTCTAAAACTATAGAAAGTCCCCCCTTTTTTTCTTGTCTTCCCTCTTCTTTTATAGCCTCAGATGTCTCTTTCCATCATCCCCCTTCCCGTGCAATTCTACTCTACCCTTAACTCAAATGAGACAAATAGATGGCACTTTCAATGCCTTGGATTTATCCTAATCTTATCAGGAACTTCCCTGACTGTGGCATGGCAATTCATGTCTAGTACCTCTTTCTGTGCTTGAATTTCTCATTCCAGCATCTGCTTAGCTGCTTAACTGTCCATTCTACCTCCACTTACAGGGGACAAATAGATGGCCCTTTTAATGTTTACAGGCCCCCAAAAATCTACCTGGTGAATTGTTCTATCTACCAAAAATAACTCCCACTGAGTTTCCCTCCATCTCACTTTGCAGCAACAGATACATAGAACACTTTGTTCTATTGAAATGGAAGAGGACACTTAGTCAATTTCCTAAAATTATTCCAATTACTTAGAAGGCACCAAAGAATGACACTTGGCACTTTCCACTACACTTCGATTCTTGGATGGAAAAGAAACCTTCTCTCTACCCCAAAACTCTGCCGCCATGACCAAGGTATGCAGGAACAAACTGTAGTGTGTGACTAAAAATTGGAATGCAATGTAGAGTAAGAATTTTCTCTATAGTTACTGGTGACCCCCAAGACTTTTGAGCCTGCTCAAAAAGAAAACTCCACCTTCTGCTAGATCAAAATTGCAAAAATTACAGCTTTAAAAGAGCCGTCGACATGTGTTTAAAACACTTATTTAAAAGAAAAGTGAGAAAACAACAAAAAAATAATGCGAGAAAGAGAAATTATTTAGCTATAATACATTAGAGACCCAAGTCAATTGAAATGCTATAAATAGATTCTATTTACAGGAATCTCTTTAGGTTCTCCTTCCATCGACTCTAGCTCGAATGAATTCTTCTGCTTACACACACAAATTTTATACGGGCCAGTCCATAACACTTCAAATTTGGTATGCTGACTCGGCTTGGCAGCCCTTGCATCCCATTTCAAAACAATTGAGCCTACTTCAAAATTAGGATTCGAAGTTCTTTTATCAAAACATTCCTTAACCATTCCCTGATGCTTAATCAATGAATCATGGGCTATATCCCTCTTTTCCTGAACTTCCAAAAGTTTTGCGAGTCTGACCTGCATGGGGCCATTTTATTCAATTTCAATTTGTTTGATCAACTGGAGAGCAGGGATTTCCAAGCTTAAGGGAATCACAACAAACTTTACATATACCAATTCATATAGAGACATTTTGATCACCTGCTTAGGCTTGATTCTATTAGCCCATAGTGCTAGATTAAGCACTTTATGCCACTCTTTGTGACGATCAGCCCCTACTCTTTTAATGAGTCTTATCAGGTTCTTGTTGGTTAATTTTGCCAGACCATTACCTTAAGGGTAATAGTTAGATGAAGTTTTTAGATATATTCCATGTTTCAAGGCAAAGTCAGATACTTTAGACCCCAAGAATGCTTTAGCATTATCTAAAATGACGGTGTGAGGAGCCCCAAAGTGAGTAGTGATACCCCCTAGAAAATCTAGGATCACATTCTCTGTTGCTTCTTTAAGTGGGATTTCCTCGGTCCATCTGGTGAAATAGTTTGTGGTAGTTAATATCCATTTGTGACCCATACTGGACACTAGATTTATCATTCCAATGAAGTTAAGACCCCATTGAGCAAAAGGTTCATCCATAATTATAGGACTAAGGGGCATGGCTGCATTCCTCCTCATCCCCATATAATACTGGCAGGATTGACATTTTCTAACCAGCCGATAACAATTTGCAAATAAAGTAGGCCAAAAATATCCTACCTCACTTATCTTTATGGCTGTGGTCTTTGCAGAAAAATGCCCCCCTGATATTCCATGATGCATTTCATGTAGTATTCTCTTAGTTTCAGTCTGTTCTACACATCTTAACAATTTTCCATCAAAATTTCTTTTGAAAAGGACTTGTTCAATTAAAACAAAATGAACTCGTATCCTATAATATCTCCTCTTATTTTGAGGGAGTTTTCTCTGATAAATCCCATTTTTCATAATTTGAATCTTGCTTGTGACCCAAGATTTCTAATCAACCTCTTGTATTTTTAGCACCGTCTCTATCTCTCCTTCTGAATTTGCTTCCTCAGGTAACATCTTTTCAAGCTCTTGGGTTATATATTGACACAGACCCCTGCCTCTGACTAGCTTGGTGGGTCTGACCTCTACATCATATTCAAGGATCTTAGTGATCCAATTGGCTCTTTTCTCAGCAATTTCCCCTTCCATGATGTATTCCCTAACACTTGGGTGAGCTAAAAGTATCATAATTTTCTTCCCTAATATCAAATGCCTGAATTTCTTGAGGGCTTTTACCATGGCATAGGCTTGTCTTTCCAAAAAATTGTACCTGGTCTCATAATTCCTTAGATTTTTTTAGAAAAAGGCTATTGGGTGTTCCCCCTCCAGCCTGTCATTTTCTTGAGTCAAGACAACAGCAATACTTGTCTCTCCTCCATAGACATACATTATGAAGGGCTTGGAAAAATTTGGGTTTTTAAGCACTGGAGCTACTGAGATAGCCTTCTTGACCTCTTCAAAGGCTTGCCTTCCTTCTGTAGTCCATTTGAAGACCAGGTCTTTCTTTAGCAAGATTTTCATTGGTCTTACCAGGCCTACAAAATTAGATATGAATTTACTGACAAAATTGATCTTCCCTAAAAAGGACTGAATTATCTTTTTATTTATTGAAAGAGGTAGGTTCATTATAGCTGTGATTCTCTCAAGATCTATAGAAAATCCTTCTTTAGATAGTACATGTCCCAACAATTTGCCCTAAGGTACAACAAAGATGCATTTCTTGGGATTCAATGATATCCCAAAATCTTGACATTTCTTGAAGACAGATTCTAAATGATCGAAATGATCATCAGCATTTTTTGTAAAAATAGTGAGATCATCTAGATAGACCAAAATGATCCTATTTATAAGCTCACCAAAGGCTACATCCATAGCTCTTTGAAAGGTGGATCCTGCAATTGATAAGCCAAATGGCATCTTAGCGTATGCAAATGTTCCCCATTTGGTAGTAAAAGCTATTTTGTATTGATCTTCATCAACCAACCAAATCTGATTGTATCAAGAAACCATCCAGTAAAGAAAACCTCTCTGATCCAGCCATAGTTTGTAGAATTTGTTCCATAGAGGGCAAGGGATAGTGGTCTTTCAGAGATGCTCTATTTAGATCTTTGAAATTTACACATAGTCTTACATCTCCATTCTTTTTCCTAACTGGTACTAGATTTGATACCCAGGTTGAGTGCTTGATTGGAAATATTATTTTGAAATCTAAAAGTTTTTGTAACTCATCTACCATTAGAGGCTCAATCCTTGGATTTATTGGCCTATGTTTTTGTTTGATGGGTTTAGACCCTTTAGTCAATTCTATTGTGTGTTGGATGATGTCTCTATTATATCCATGAAGGTCTTCATAGCTCCAAGCTATGACTCTATCATATCTCTGGCACAATTCGATTAGTCTTTCCTTCTCTTCTTGAGTTGCAAAATTCCCAACTTTTAGCCTTTTTCTGTCACTCACCTCTACTTTAGAATAGTTTGCTTTATCTACCTGGAACCTTTTCTTTTCCAGGCTTACATCCTTTGGGTCAAACAAGTTTTCTAAGGTGATCAATCCCTTAGAGAGCTTATTAGTCCTCAATTCTATAATCTGATCACCATATGCCTCTTCAATTTTAGTTTGTAACTGATCAGCAAACTCATTTGATTGTTGTAAGAAAGAGACTACCTGAGCATCATTTTCAAATACTTTCCAATTCTCATCATTGTCTAGAATGGTCGGCCTCACTATAACTTTTACTGACTCATTGTTAACCAATAGGCCAGTTGCTGGGTTAAACTGTGAGCTAATTTGGGCCATCCTATCAGCCTCAGAGTTTTGAATTCTAGAGATTATCTCAATATTAAAAGCCTCAAAATCTTCTATCAGATCCCAAATCCTATGCCTGTAGGATCTCATTCTCACATTTTTGGCTACTGCCTTTTCTCTAATTTGCTATGCTACTAATTTTGAATCTCCATTTACTTTTAGGTTCTTTATTCCCTTTTTCTTAGCTAACAGGAGCCCATGTACTAGAGATTCATACTCAACATCATTATTAGTGCAAGCAAATTAGAACTGGATAGCCCTTAAAATTTTATCACCATTTGGAGTAGTAAGACAAATTCCTGCCCCAACGCCATGTTTACTTCTAGCCCCATCAAAATTCAAAGTCCAGATCTCTAAATCTTGAGTAGTAGGTGCCTCTTCCCTTATAACATTTGGGATTGCCTTGTTCTCGTCAAAAATGACGTATGTGCCCAAACTAGTAGAGTCATAGTTCCCATTCGGGTCGCTATGCATCATAGCCAAAAACTGGCTATTTTCTTCTTCTTGATCATGCTCAGTCCATTCACCTAGCTCTTCAACAAAAATCCTTTCTTCTTTATTTAACATGGCATGATCTGCTTCTAATCTTGTTGTTGGTTCATTGGTGATATGATCCTTTGACAGTGGTTCAGATAGAATTTTCATCTTCAAATCGTATCTAGTTCTCAAGATGAGGTGAGACCAGTCAAGAGACATATATCCTCCTATTTTTGCTATAAAGTCTCTGGATAAACATAAACCAAAAATAGGAGGTATATCTATGATAACTATATCTTGGTTGACAATTATATTGGGACATGTGTATAACTACAATGGGAGTTATTTAATTCTCCCTATGGTTTGTACTATTTTTCCATCTGGCTACATAAATCCTCTTACAATGGATTCATATTTTATTTTTAAAGCATCAGCTATTTGCTTGGGCATCACAGTTATGCTAGCTCCTGAATTTATCAATGCATTATGCAAGAGTTTCTTTCCAACTATCAGAGTTAAATAAAAAGGCTCTGGCTTGGATTTACTTACTTGTACTGCATCGTTCACCAAGGTTGTTGTCTGATGTGGAACTGTATCTTTGAGATTTTCTTTTCTAGCAGGTCTTTCTTTGGTAACAACACCTTTAGGCACTGCTTGCCCTTGTAGAGCTTCTTGTAGCAGTGTCTTCTGTTCAGGAATAGCCAAAATATCCCACAGCGTGAAACTTCCAATTATTGTTGATTAGAATCAAGCGCAAATTTAACCATCAACATATACATAAGGATGTATAACATAATCCAATTTTATAGAGGTGTAATGGATTTCATATTTTTGCAGTTAGGTGATCCCTCAAAGTCTAGGTTTATTGGATCCTAACACATGGTTCATGTCAGATTGTTAGATATATAAATTTTATTTACCAAGTGGTTTGATGAAATTAGTGGTCAAAATTTGAAATTCATAAACCTAATACTCAAGAAACAAATGGTAGTGACCCACTTAACAAACAAAGTTAATAAGAATTTTATGTGTAGACACCCTTTAAGGATCCATGGATTGTGATGGTGCCATGTGGAGTTATCATGTGTCAATGATAAAAGGAAAGCATAAAAAAATAAATATAATACTTCATAGAATTAGGTTTTCCACATTATAATAAAGTAAAATAAATTAAAGAGGATGGGCTTGGTGATACATTTAGACATTTAAATTTGATAAACTTTAAAATAAGAACCAACAATGATATGAAATAAATAAAACCCAAGACTACATGTTTTTTACTAAGTAAAATTTATTATTTGACCAATTGTAAGGAAAAACATATTTTTAATGGAATAAGTAATCAACAATTAAATTAAAAAATTACAAGGTTTAGTATCAATAAGATTTATAATGCATAACTTAGTTTAAAATGTCCAAAATGGTTTATTTTATTTTGAGAGTTTAAAGTAAGTGGCTCCAAGTTCTTTTTAATAATTTAGGTTTGTTGGTGATAACAAAGAGATTTTACTCTTGATTCAATTATCTTTGTTTATTATTAATTTTTTATTGGTCATCCAATTTTATTTGTCTCAGGTCTTTCAAATATTTCATTTTCCATTTGACTCTAGTTGTTTCCTTTGATTTTCTTTCCATTTGCATCATTGCACATCTTTTTCATATTGTCTTATGGTGGATTGAACTTTATTTTCATTTTGACATGTGTCATGGTGTATATTATTTACCATAAAACATATCATGTGGATGATTTATGAATTTTCCTATAGTTTAATGATCCATATCATGTATCTAATTAGGGAAAGGACCCTTTTTTACTCTCCTATATTGACTATATATTATAAATAAGGGGCAGATCTTACATTAGCATAAGATTTGTTAAATATTACCTAGATAGGGGAGATATATTCATACTATTATTATATCACCTACATATTTCTCACATAGATCAAACCTATTACTACATTTTCCTACATTGCTTCAACTCATACACACATGAGTCAAGTTACTGGTTATATACATGATTTCATAATGAATTCTTATTTATATAACTTAAACTTAGACATTATTAGTTTGATATCCCTCATTACATATGTTCTTAAATGATGATATATTTTATGATTATACCAAATTATTGTATATATAAAATCTTAAATTATAGTATCTTATTTATAACTATACATCAAAACTTTTATTTTTATTTTTTTTACACATGTTACCTACAATCCCTTTACTTTTAGTTACATGATTCATAGGTTTATCAAAAACATAAAATGGGTGAATATGATATTATTATTATAACCTTTATTTTAATGATGATACACACCATCCCTATAGAGTTATATGACATATTTTTTCTTGTTTCCACATTTGGAAGCAGTCCCAGAGAGTTATAAGTCATAATTTTATTTCTCTTACATTCAAAAGTAGTCACATATTCTTATACATCATATTACGTTTAATATTTGATGATAAACATACATAGAGACAATGTATATCTTCAAATATAGATTTCATATAGTTGTATTAAAATTTCCTACACAGTTAAGTTTATTCATTCTTGTTTTTCAATTTTCTCATTCATTTTAGTAATTCCTTGATTAATTATTTATATAGACACAAATTAACTTGATTTTTTTCCATTATGTTTTTATGCACCCCAATTTATTATACCAGACACCAAAACATGGATGCTTGTTCCATACACCAAATTAGGAGTTTCTATTATGCTTATAGATACTTATTTTTATGGTTCCTTTTACCCATTTCCTTCAATTCTCTAGTGTTTGTGCATTATTCTATTGGTTTTCCTACCCTTTATGTTTTGTATTACACACCAATTAGGTCCTAATTTTAAATTTTAGGAGTCTATATATTTATAACTACATTAGTGCATATAGGACTAGTGACAAGTGTTAATACAAGAGAGTGATAAGTAAGTTGAAAGTAGGAGTCCCAAATAATGATCAAGAGTGATAAGCACAAGTATACAATTTTATTTGAAAAATTAAGTTTTTTAAAGTCTTCATATTGCATCATTCCCAATTGTTGATGTAATTAAAATTCATATAAGGATTTAAGTCTTGTATCACATATTTTATTGTTGAACTACATAGAATGTTGGTTTAAGGACCCTCATGAGAAAATAAGGTGATTATGCAAATAAATGATGATAATCCCTAGATGGTGTTGATTGAAAGGTGATAAAATCATGCATATGGTAAGAGCTAGCTAAGTAATGTGAATTATTGCCTTATGTTACAATTAAAATTATACATGCATTAGGTAATACATGAATATAACTTCATGACCTTATGAATTTATTGGTAAGATAATTAAATTGGTTTAAATTGAATATTATATCATGCTATGATTTCAATATTTAGTTATTAGGATAACAAATCTCATGGGTGATATAAGTGTGCGGTAACAGGGCATTACCAAAAAAGGTAAAAAAGACTACGTCAAGCGTTATTGTAGCATGTGTGATCCCTCCTCTAACCCAAATCTTGTCTTCAACCTTTCTTGATCCTAATTGAATGATGTGTATTCCATTACACCCATTATTTAGTCTTGGTATGTCTAATTGGTTTTAATCATGCTGGGATGGTCGAATCACCTTTGGCTAGTCATATTTAATGCATGAGGACAAAGTAGACCAATGTCTAGATTTCCTTATTACAAAATTATAGACTTGTCCATTAATTTCCCTTGTATTTAGCCTTACATAGGGAGGTGGATTGTCTTAAAAGTAACCATAGGAATATGCTAGAGCTGCCATGTATCATTATGGACTAGTAAAGAGATCACCATTAAGAAAGAATGGGCTGGACAATAGGAGTGGTTAGTCGATCCAAGGGAAGAATAAACACTTATCATGTTCTAATTGGGTTAGAAGGAGAGAATGCCTATTTAAGGATGGTTTATCTCTAAAAAATGGTTTAGAACCTTTAAAATTGGTGGGCACCCTGGGGGAACAAAGGAAAGAGAGGGATAAATAAGAAGAGATTTTGGAGCGGGAGAGTTTAGGCTAGTTGTAACCTATAAAAAGGATCCATAGAAGGTCTTGGATCAATGGGTAGGTATCCTATTGACTATAATATCCTATTGTTTGTCTAATGAAGTTTGTATGATTATTTATGAATTATGTATTCAAGAAGAGTAAGGTCATTTAGCTTAATTCCTCCCTTTTCTTATTTATCTAGGTTGTGTTTGAGTTACCCTATAGTGCTATTACCTCTCTTATGTGGATTTAGAGTTGAGATATTCCTCTATGATAGTTATAGTTGTTGTATTTTGCTTACTTGGATATTATTATTTCATTGTGTAAGGCTTTTTATGCCTTAAAATATCACACTCTTCATAATGGAAGAGTGGGTAGGTATCTCATGTTAGACATGACTATTTATATAATATATCTTAGTATTTGTATGTGTGATGAGATTATATCCTTGATATTCTTGTGTTTTTTTATTTTGTGTTTCATTCTTATTGAAAATAGATTCGAGGTTGGTATCTTCCTATCTTAGAGATGCTTGGATCTCCATATTGTGAGTAATTATCTCCTTGTCACCAAGACATATTGACTATCATTTGCCTTTATTTAAATTTTACCATGATGTGAACATTATTGGAGATGAGAGCTCTAATTTGGGGTGCCTAGATCATTTGCTTGATGATGGTAAAATGTTGGGAGGTGAGCCCACCTTCAGTTGGCCAAACTTGCACTTGAATTGAAGAGGAGCATGTCTTTATATATAGTTCACTCATGTTTTTCTACCTTATACAACTAGATAAAAGCCAAGGATTGATTATTCTCAGGTGAACCTTTCATCTATATACTTTAATGGTTGATTGGGGGCCATGTGTGATCCACTATCTTATGTATTCAGCAACCTGAATATACTGATTATTATTATAGAGAACTATTTTCTATTCCACTTAGTATATAGGATTAATAGGCCTCCTTGAGAGGGATCTTTATTGAAAATGGAATCCTAGTGGATGATTGCAAATTCATGATTAAGCTTAGCCAAGTTAAGGGCCTTAATATATATAATACTCATTTGAATATATTGTTAATACTTATTTATTGCATCTTGAGTTTCTTGTAATGGTATTACCTTAAATGAACTATATATGTGTATATACATGAGGAATTATTCTTGCATGAAGGCATGCAATTTAGGTTGCCATGATTTGGATGATTAATATATTAGCTATGTTGATTTTAAGAGTTTGATTTTATCAACCCATTCATAATATAAATTAAGATCAACTAGTCTAGATATGGTTGGCCTCTAATGCACTAATCATCTACTTTTTATCTAAATGAGAAGAGTCAATAGAATTAAAATCATCTCTAAGTATAAGTAAAACTTAAATAAATAACTATGAGGTTGTTATTAGGAATAAAAATTTAGCTTGTTGAAATGAACTAAACATTGAAGATAATGGGGACAAGAGGAAATATCTTGTGGAAGGATCTCTTAATTAAAGAATTGAGCAAGTATCCTTCCTTAGTCATTTCATGTTTTAAAATCAACTTCTATAAAGAAGAAATGGTAACTGAGTTAAGATCTTCTGCATATAATTTAACCATGCAAGGTAACCAAGTGGTTTTAACTGAAGAAATATTTTTAAGAATAAATTATTAATTGAATAAGAATTTGAAAGACCAATCCTTGACTCTATGCTTGTATTTTAGAGAATCTATTATCATTGGTTTAACAAAGTTGGTCTTTTGTTAATGCTTGAATTTTAATGTTATAAGGTATAAACCATTTGATTCTTAAGGTTGAGCATATCTTGTGAATACCTGATAGGTCACCTAAACCAATGTGAATATTAATTTAGTCTCACCTTATCGATTAATACTAGGCTATCTTGTGTGGAGATCCTTGGGAAGGAGTCATTTGTTAAGTAAGGTCTTGGCCTTTTGACTTGTATAATAAAATATTATTTGTTAATCGATTGTATTCTAGTAAGGAATGTCTAATGGAAGAATTCAAAATTTAATCTTTGAGTAAGTTTTTCTCACCTTAGACTTTTCCTACTTCAAGGCCCTCTTGAATAAAATAAGGATATTAGCTAAGTTGGGCTCTCAAGCTAAAATATATGGGATAATTAGGATGGGTCTCTATAATATTCTTATTGAGTGTTTACACCTTATTGAGTTGCTTGTTGATATCATGTTAATCAACTAAACCAATGGAAATATTGGTTTAGTTTTAATTTATTGATTAAGATTATAACTTGTTTTGTCTATTGATCAAATTCATATTTCAATTTTTAGACATTTATGCACTTCACTTTGACATTCAAATTATAGCCTTGTCAAGTCATTCTACATAGATTAATGGTTTAATTAACTTTGTATACCTTGGTCACCCTTTGATTAGCTTTAGATATTTTGCTTTGCCAATGACATCTTGTTGCCTTGGTCACTTTTATAATTTCCTATTTAACTTAACTTTGTTGTTTTCCTCATATTTGTCCTTATCATATTATCCTCATCGACTAAATTTGCCTACTTGGACCTTCCTTAATCACCATGTGGATAGGTATTTTTATGGATTTTAACTTAAGACAATTTTCCCCCATGTCCTTTTACTTCCATTTTTTGTGTGGTTATTTTCATAAATCCATAGATTAGTTTAGAGGAATCCATGTGTCATCCTTTCTATAACTTGGGAGTGATATTAGTTTGGTCTGTAGTGTCAGGCTAGAGTGCTCACAAGATGTTGTCATGTGGCATCACCTCAACAACCTATGATCTTGGGGAAGATCATATAGTTTACAAGGCTCCTTAATTAGTAGGATTGTGGGATGTTTCCACATGGTATAATTTTAGTGCCCCATGATCTTGGGGAAGACCATACTAAGTGTAAAGCCTTTAAACTAGTGGGTGAGTGGGATGTTGCCACATGGCATCATCCTAGGGACCTATGATCTTGAAGAGGGTCATATAGGGAGTAATGCCTCTGAGAAACTAGGCTCATGAGATGTTTCCATGTGGGATCATCTTGAAGACCCATTATCCTAGAAATGTTCATACTATGTGTGAAGCCTATAGACATGTGAATGAGTGAAATGTTATTGCATAGCATAATATCGATACTCCACAACCCCAAAGAAGTCATGTTAGCCCTATCAAGTGATAGGGTAGTGAGTGAGAGAATGGTCACCATGTGGAGCATATCATGGAGTCATCGAGGAAATGATAGATGGTGAGAGTGACCCTGGGATCTTGAAGGGAAATTGGCATGACGAGGGAAACCATCAAAGTGACCACATGGAGCTTGACTGCATCAATAGTCACTTGGGTCAAATTTGATGGCCACCTTGATGTCAATTATGAATATATTATTTGGATGAGATTTTATGAATGAATTTGAGTGTGATTCCAAATGATTTATGGTGCATTACTACCAAATACATTATAAAAGTTACAAGATTATGTATTATGATTGGATTAGATTTATTTTGTTTCCTATTATAATCATGTGTCATGCCTATATTTTGATTAAAAAATGGGCATGGTATCAAATCATCAGGTTAAACTCTAGGAGTTTTGTGGATGTTCTATATTAGTTCATCACTTTTCTAATTTTGGGTCATTATGATTTCAATAAATTGGATGTGGTTCTTGCTAGTTGTTAACTTTGTTAAAACTAATTTGTGTAGACAAGAAGCAACAAGATGAAGGCACAAAAAATTATATAAGTGGACATCATTGAGATTTCAGAATAATGGATCCAACTAAAATCCATGTTCAAATTCTTGAGACCTTACAGTGAGTGATGACTTTTCTAAATGAAATATTGCCCCAAGTTTTTATGTTGTATGAAGGAGCCTTTCCACCCCAGAGAAGGGATCAGTAAGTTGGGAAACCTTAAGGTTCCTATCATAGAAAGAGGAATATGAACTATCTTCCAAAAGATCAGAGAAGGCAACTTTTCTAGACACAAGCTCAACCTATGAAAGATCCAAATGCAAGATCAGGGTAGACCTCAAGAAAATGAGTTGGGGATGGACCTTCTCAGTGTGTATGTTTTAGATATGGAGCTATTGGTCATTATTCATGAAATTTTTATAAGAACACTTGATTAAGGTATGATTAAGTCTTGATATGAACTAGTTGTGAGAACTAATTTTTTTTATAATCCCTATTATACTTATTTTGATTATTCTAACATGAAAAACATATATAAATGTGATAAACTATTATATTAAAAGGATAGTGGACATTCTTTTTAATAATCCTTGGATAATATGTGTGTGTGTGTGTGTGTGTGTGTGTGTGTGTGTGTGTGTGTGTGTGTGTGTGTGTGTGTGTGTGTGTGTGTGTGTGCATGTTACTTACCTATTTTGAGTGCTTGGTTGAATTAATGAACTTTGATTATGGTGCTACCTAGTAATAGGAAGCTATGAATATGAATGATTTTGGCTTGTAATGCTTGAAATAATTATCAAATTATATTAAAATTAAATTATTAGATATGAAAAGATTGTAATGATCTCTCTTTTGATATTTTAAAATTCCCTAGATACATTGAGGTGTATGTTTAGATTGTGGGAATGTTATAGAGAATGTGTCCATTCTATTTAGAGCATTGGAACCACTCAAATAACCATGAGATGGTAAAACTCTATTTTTTAGGTTATGAATTATGCTACAGATAAATTTAATATTGTATTATATTAACTAGGATGAGTGGCAATCTTACATTTTGATTATGAAGTAAGATAAATCTCTTTAGAACAAACTAAAGTAGGTATGTCTTCACATAATTATTCTTTCATGAAAAGAATATGCTATAGTTAGATAGATTTGGGTTGATAATAACCTCATTTCTATACATGAGCACATACTCATATTTTCTATGTATGAGTGAAATTTAAAGGGTTATGATTGAATCTTCCTAGTTGTGAAGCATCTGGAATGGATTAAGGCAACCTTTCATATTCTTGATATTATGATAAATAGGTGCGTTTGCATCTTAAAAAATGTTGATTGGTTGAATAAAAGTCTAGATGAGATTAATATCATGTTAAATTATTCAAAATTCATGTAAATTAAATGAATATTGTGGCATTTTTCCATTCCCTCTCTTATTAAGAGCTTATTAAATTTAATAGCATGAACTGCTAATTACCTTGGTCACTTATATAGCATTATATGTCTGTAGGAATCAAAATATGGTGGTCATGAAGGTTTAGTTATCTTAAAATTGTAGCCTTAAATATCTAACATCACAAACATTAAGTGATACCTAATTATAGGTAACATTATATCTAAATTTTTATGATAAAGTGGGTAAGACCTAATTTTAATGTTAAATCACAACTTGGTAGGTGGTGAATACAGTCTAGCTATAATCATGACCTTTATAGAGGCACAGGGTACCAACTACTAGACAATATCCTTTTATGTAGTGGTACTGGTTTAGTGCCCTCCTACATATTATTCCTAAAATTAATAGTATCATTTTGTGTAGTGTTAGTGGTGTAGCACCCTCCTACATTTTATTACGTGTAATCAAACAACAATGAATTTCACATGATAAATCAATAATTGGCTTCATGAGGGGGTCTTATCAATAATTGGATCCATGAGGAGTCTTATGGGTAATGGATGGTAGGACCAATGCCCTATTATCTTATTTCTTCTCCCCTTTTAGTGATTTCCTAAGTCACATAGTGATCTTATTGTGACTTGAGTTTTTCCAAATGTGCTTGTTAAACTTATTTTAAGTTGTCTGTGATTTTATTTTATTGCTTGAAAACCAAAATTGTTTTCTTCTTAACTTCAAAAGTTTTGAACTAAAGGATAATCATAGAATTCAATGATGAATTTCAAGTTGGATTTGATTTCTTTATTGAGACTACTTGGTCTCCTTTTTATTTATTTTGCACTTACATGATCAACCGATGTTTCTTCAAGTGATTGTAATGATTTATTGTGTTGGTTTCATGTGTTATTATGTGCATACCTTTCACTTTAGGCAAGTATAAATGAGAATAAGTATCTTAAAATTGATAGCTAAGTGGGTCATGGTGGGGACTTGTCACACAAGTCTAATATCCCATCCTTCTTCACTCACCAAACAGCATGGTGTCTTAAGAGCATTGAGGTGTCTCTTCACTCCATAAATCTTGTTGGTGGGGGGACCTATGTCCTAAGATCCCCTTGCATATAATCTATCTTGGCTAGTGGATAGGTATCCTAAGGGAAAATATAAAATGATCAACACGTAATTCTTATCATGTTGGAAATGTATCAAAGTCTTGTGCATTTCACGATGAAATGATGTTTTATCCTCCCATGAATGTCATGATGGAAGTGATTTAAGTCCTCTTATGTATGGCATAATGGTAGGTTGTTCAACTCTCCCATGACCATTGACAAGAAGCAATTGAGAGAAACATCCTTTTTTTATCCCAATATTTTGGTAGGCCTATTATGATATAATAACTTTCTTGCTAATATTTTATTCATGAGTTATTTACTTCACTCGATTGAGCATTTGAATGATTGAATTTATGGTATCTAGGACAAAGATCCCCTAAATATTGAGTTGAATATAATACTTGGGTTGGTAGGCTAAGATCCTAAGAACACAATGATATTAAAGCATATGGTATTATGTTGCTTAAAGCCTTTGTGAATGGCATGGTATATTAAAAAATGAGACAATCCCATGTTTGTATTCTTCTACAATATAATGGATCAGATGGGAGGCATTTACCCATGCGAAGCTCATTTAGAAGACCCTCTATGTTTCAAATGGCACTAGCTATGGTAACTCAACATTATCCCATATACTATAATAATTCTATATAAGCTCATAATTGTATGATGGCTATTTTAGCAAGATGGTTTTGATGTGATTGGCAATTATCATTCCTCTCTAAGAGGGAATTATACATTCAAGGAGTGCTTGAACTCTCATGCATATATCAAAGAAATTATGGGTCTCAATGGATTGAGACATATGTTTTATAGAATGATATGCATCAAAATGGATCACCTTATTCATAAATTAATTATAATTCAACCTGCATCCAAGGCAATCAATGAAATGCAGTGTGGTAGTATAGCCTTGAATAAATCAAGGCTTCAGTCTATAATTGGACCATTTCCATCTCTAGTTCAGAGATATTCTGTTGACAAGGAGTTCAAATGATTTTGATAAAAAAAATGAGTCATGCTTATGAAGTGATAACAAGATATTTTTTTTATGATAAAATGCTAGAAATAGTCTTATAAGAAATTATGGGAAATGGAGAGGTAGTTCCTCCTTGTTTCATAAACTGCTTCTATTATAAGATGCATGCTATAGATGTTGTTGTGACACTGGGTGATGGTGGTCTATGAGCAACACTTCATGATGGTAACATATCAAAGTAATTTCATGAGGGGCATGGTGAGAGGTTATTTGATCCTCCCATGAATGTCCTATATCATAGAAAAATCCATTCTATGCTAGGTATAATGGAAGGATGTTCAACTCTTCCATGACCTATGGCAATAAAATTATGTGAATAAGAAGCCCTAAATAAATAGAACTCGTGACTTATGATGTAATATCTGAAGTGACTATGTCATACCATTCTTATATATAATGACAAAATTGGTACCCAAAGAATTGATGATCCAAATATAATGAACCTTGAGGAAACTCAAAGGGCTATCAAAATATAGGAAAAATAGTAGGCTTGAGTCATTGCATAGTCCTATTACCTCTCATGTGGGGATTTGGAGTTGAGATATTCCTCCATGATAGTTATAACTGTTATATTCTTCTTACCTATATATTATGATTTCATTGTGTAAGGATTTTGATGCCTTGAAAGGTCACATTTTTCATGATGGAAGAAGGGGTAGGTCTCTCATGTTGGACATGACGGTAGGTTTCCCAAGTCCTTTCATGACTTCTTATAGAATATATCTTAATGGTTGTATGCTTAATGAGATATTATCCTTGAGATTCTTGTGTTTTCTCTATTGTGTTTCATTCTTGGTTAAAATAGATTTGAGGTTGGTAGCCTTCTATCTTAGAGATGCTTAGATTTTCACCTTGCCAATAACTATCTCCTTGTCCCCAAGACATATTGATTTTTATTTGCCTTTATTTACCTTTCACCATCATGTGAGCATGCATGGATATGGGAGTCCTAATCAAGGGTGCCTATATCAATCACTTGATGATGAAAAAGGTTGGAAAGTGAGCCCACCTTTAGTTGGCCAAATGTTCACTTGGAGCGAAGAGGAACACATCTTTAGTTATAGCTTACTCATGTTTTGATGCCTTATACAACTAAATAAAATCCAAGGATTGATTATTTTCAGCTAATTTTTTTGTATTTATGTTTTAATGTTTGTTTGTGGGCCATGTGTGAGCCACTATCTTATGTATTCACCAACTGAATGTGCTAATTATTATTGCATAGAACTATTTTCTAGTCTTCTTAATATATGGGATTAATAGGACTCCTTGAGAGGGATTCTTGTTAAAAATGGAACCCTAATGGATGCTTGTATATTCATGACTAAGTTTTGGGTAGGTGAAGGATTTAATATACATAATATTCACTTGAATATACTATGAATGCTTGTTTATTTCATCTTGAGTTATTTGTAATGGTATTACCTTAAATGAAAAATATATGTGTATATACATGAGTAATTATTCTTACATGAGGGCATGTGATTGAGGCTGCCCATGCTTTAGATGATTAAGATATAGCTTTAAGAGTCTAATTTAATTAACCTATTCATAATATGGAGTACACTCAATTAGTATAGATCTGATTGGCCTATAAAGCACTAATCATCTCCTTTTTATATGAATGAGAAGAGTTAATGGAATTAAACTCACCTAAGTATATGTATAACTTAAATAAATAGCTATGAGATTGTTATTAGGAATACCAATTTAGCTTGTTAAAATGAACTAAACATTGAGGATAATGGGGACTTGAGGAAATATCTTGTGGAAGGATCTCTTAATTAAATCATTAAGTAAGCATCCTTCCTTAGTCATCTCCTATTTTAAAACCAACTTCTATAAAGAAGAAATGGTAACCGAGTTGATCTCTTCTGCATAATATTTAACCATGCAAGGTGACCTGGTGGGTTTAACTAAAGAAATCATTACAAGAATCAATTATTGATTGAATAAGACTTTGGAAGACCAATCTTAGACTCTATGTTTGTATTTTAGAGAATCTCTTATCATTAGTTTAACAAAAAAATTCTTTTGCTAGTGCTTGAAGATTAATGTTCTAAGATATAGACCAATCAATTTTTAAGGTCGAGCATATCTTGTGAATACTTAATAGGTAACCTAAACCAATGTTAATATTGGATTAGTATCACCCTATCAATAAAGACTAGGCTATCTTGTATCGAGATCCTTGGGAAGGAGTCATTTGTTAAGGAAACTCTTGGACTTTTGTCTTGTATAATAAAATACTATGATTTAATGCATTGTATTCTAACAAGGAATGTCTTATGGAAGAATTCAAAATTTAAGCTTTGATTATGTTTATCACCTTAGAATTTTCCTACTTTTAGGTCCTCTTAAATAAAATAAGGATATTATTTGAGTTAGGATCTTGAGCTAAAATATATAGGATAATTGGGATGGATCTATGTAATATCTTAAAATCATTTTTAGGATGAGTAGACCGGTCAGCTCATAGGCTGCACTATAATAAAGAAGTGTTCAAGATTGATTGCATTGCCTATCGATATCTTGTTAATCAACTAAACTAATAGGAGTATTGGTTTAGTTTTGGTTAATCGATTTATATTTCAACTTGTTCCAATGGTTGATTGAATTCATATTTTGGTCTTTAAACCGTTTTACACTTCACTTTGACATTCAAATTCTAGCCTTGCTGAGCCATTCTACACAGATTAATGGTTTGACCGACTTTGTTTGCCTTGGTTGCCCTTTGATTGGCTTACAAGATTTTGATTCACTAAACATGACTTGTTTCCTTAGTCTCTTTTTGAATTTCTTATTAACTTTAACTTAGTCACTTCCTTGTCTTTTTCCTTGTTTGATTGTCCTCATTAGATAAATTCGCTTGCCTAGACCTTTCTTAATCGCCTCATGGATAGGTATTTTCATAGATTTTGCCTTAGCTAATTTACCCCCTTGGTGTTTTATTTCCATTTTTTCCCTAGTCATTTTCATGACTTCCCAGAGTGGTTCAAATTAAGCCATGTGTCATCCTACCATTATCCCAAGAGAGATATCAACTGGGTCTATGGTACGGTCAGTGTTGGGTTAGTGATCTCATAAGATGTTTCCATGTGGCATCATCCTAGTGAACCATAATCCTAAGGAAGACCATATAATTTTTAAGGTTTTTGGGATAGTGAGTTTGTGAGATGTTACCATGTGGCATCATCCCAACACCCCATAATCCTTGGGAAGATGGTATTGAGTGAAAAGCCTTTAGGCTAGTGGGCAAGTGGGATGTTGTAATGTGGCATCATCCTAATGACCTATGATCCTAGAATGGGATGTACTGGGAGACATGCCTCTAAGCAAGCAAGCTCATAGGATGTTACCATGTGGAATCATCTCGATGAACTGTTATCCTAAAAAAAATGTACTAGGCATGAAGCCTATGGGTGAGTGGATGAGTGGAATGATTTCACATAGTAAAATCCTATTGTTCTATAGCTCTAAGGAACCTATGATAGCCCTTCAAAGTGGTAGGGTAGGGAGTGAGTGAATGGTCACCATGTGGAGTCTATCACATAGTTATCAAGGAAATGATAGGTGGCAAGAGTGGTCCCATGAGATTGAAGGGAAAATAACATGGCTAAGAAAATTTTCAAAAAGACCATGTGGAGCTTGATTGCGTCAACAATGGCTTGGATCAAATTTGATGACCACCTCAATGTCAATTGTGTATAAAATGTTTAGGCAATATTTTATGAATGAATTAGAGTTTGATGTCAAATGATTTAAGGTGTATTATTTCCAAATACATTATGGTAGTTGCAAGCTTATGTATTATGCTTGGATTAGATTCAGTTTTTTGCCTATTGTAATTATGTGTCATGCCTATCTTTTGAGGAAAAATGGGCATGATGATTGGTTTAAAACTTTTCTAAGTATGAGGGTCTGACTAAGGCAAGCCACATAATTTCTTACATTATTATTTAAGGTCTTGAAAGTGTTTTGATTAAGGTGTCAAGAAAGGAGAATAATTTTTGGAATAGACATAATGAATTATGAAAAATTAAGTGAAGTTTTAGGACTTAGGAGCATAGGATTAGATTCTTGAATTTTATTTCAAGAAAGGACATAGTTTTTAGGAGTGTACTAGTCCACACTTGGCATGAATTCTAGTAGTGTATAATTCCACTCTTTGTCAAAATTTCAAAACTATATGTTTCTTATAATTTTTGGGGTTGTGTATACTTCAATTCTTTATCCTACTTTTAGACTCGTATAGCCTACATATCGACCAAAAATTATTATTCTTATCAAACCCCTCTCTCTTTTAATTCTAATTATTTTATAAAATTCCTTAACAGGAGTTAGGCATTTTTAATTTTTATTTGGGTATAATTATTTTGATCTTAAATGCACATAATTTGTGGTTTAGTGTAGTTCATCATTGATATAAATAAAATTCACAATAATACAACATCAACTAGGTAAATCACATCCGACCCATAATAAACATGTTGATAAATGAAGTTACATCAAACACATTTAAGGACAACATCAAGTACATGAAAACACATCATGCATGAGGAATAAAATCATGTAGATTAGTAATGTAGTGATAATATATAATATTAAATGCACATGGAAATATAAACCATTATGTAAACATATCATAGACATATAGGAAACCAACCACATAAGCACATCAATCATAAAAAAAATATAGTAGGCACATAGGAACATTAGACATATAAGGAAGTTAAATATATAAGTGTATTAAGCACATAAATGGAATAAAACACATGAATAATAATAACATAATGAATATGATAATTTATGCATCAAACACACAAGAATAACATACATCATAGCTATAATCATGGAAACTATATAGATATTGGATATAAATAAAATAATATGTGATGGATTAATTAAATTTCTCACATTCCCTTCAGAGTTTCCCCACAGATAATATGGAATTTCACCTTGATTAAATGATTAATTTATCCTTATATAATATGAGGATGCTATAATGATCTTACAACATTTTAAAACTCTACATTTTTATTTTTAATCTTATTAGTACCTCATATGAAAAATAAATGAACCTATGACTTCATCTATGTGCATGTGTGAGATGAATGTGAAGTGTGTGGTACAAAACATTCAAAAGGTTGTGTGTGTGTGTGTGTGTGTGTGTGTGTGTGTGTGTGTGTGTGTGTGTGTGTGTGTGTGTGTGTGTGTGTGTGTGTGTGTGTGTGTGTGTGTGTGTGTGTGTGTGTGTGTGTGTGTCTATATATATATATATAGAAAATCAATAAATGATTTAAAAAAAAATGGCATCATATTTCATAATAGTAACAAGCACAAGTGGTAAATGAATAAAGTTATCCAAAATGAGTCATATGTCCCAAAATAATTATAATAGATATTAAGAAAAGAATATCTAAATACATGAGGTATTGAGGAATATAATAATTAATATATAATAAGTCATCTTTTGAAGCATCATCATAGTCATTGTTAGTTTGTATATTTGTAACAATTGTATGTCCCTTTGATTGTCTAATGACCATAGGTTGTATCTTGTGCATTGTTTTAAAATTATTTGTAATAGGATTGTTTAATTATGTTATATGATTTAATGATTTAGGTTTTAACCTTGGTTCTTCACATGTTAATATTTTTTTCCTATTCTTTCTCCTTTAAGAACTCTTTGTCTCTATGAATCGTAATCACTTTTCTCTCATGTCCAAATTTTAGTCATTTATGTATAGAAGATGGGATTAATTTCATTTGATGTATTCAAGGTTTTCCAAGTAACACATTGTGTTACCCAAGAGGTATGACATGAAATAAAATTTAAACCAATTTTAGGTCAATTCTGAAAGTAAGATAATACAACCGAGGGTTTATTTTCCTACACCATCAAAAAAAATTGTCTAATTATTTGATTGTGTGGTAAGCCTTCTTTGTAAAGGTCAAGATCATAAATAAATTCATTGGTTCATTATTTATACGTGAGCCATTGTCTACAGTTATTCCTTTCTTCTTATTATCACCTATAAATGATCTTATAAATAAAAGACTATTTTATGAACTATCATGTTGAATTTCCCTTTTGTCAAATAAAATATAAAGGGAAACATTTTTATTTTAATTGATTCAATAACACCAATAAATCCATAAAGTGAATGATTTATATAATAAAATGGCACATTTTTTCAATCTCCCTTGTCAAACATATGAACATTTGAATTTTCATCTTATTAGTTGTTATGGTTTGGAAGAGGATCATTAAAAATATTCAAATAATGATTATAAGAAACATCAATTCATTCAAGTTGGTCTTGACTCTTAGTTGATTTTTTTTAATTAATATAATCTTAGATATTATGTTTCATAGTCATACAAGAATGTTTTTAATTATCTTGAATTCTATGATAATCACAAATTATATTTTAATTATAACTTCTAAGCAAATATCTTGAACAATCAAAATCCTTTATTTAAGGTAAGGTAATCATATTATGCTAAAAAAAAATTATAATTTTTTTTGTGGTCTCTCACTAAGCCTAGTGAATCATATAAACTATCTTTTTTGGTTTTATATGAGATTAAGCAATGATTTTCTCATAGAATTGAATCTATTTATATGATAATTCTTTGTTGGAAAATTATATCATTACTAGAATATATTCTTAAAGTTTGAATTATTTATAAATTTATAAGCATTGGGAAAATAAGACACATTGAGAGAGCACTTAAGAGTATTGACATATAATAACTTGATTTTAAATCCTCTAACAAAATGTCAAGACTCATCAAAATAAGTGTAAGAATTAAACATGATTCTTTCTATAATGACTTGAAGTAAAATATCAACAAAGAGGATTAGAATCTGATTACTTGGTGTTTCATAACTAATATTAGTAACCATAGTCTTACACCTAAACATATAATCACTAATGTTTTCATTGCTTCATTGTATAATTTGAGGTAATTCAAAAAATTCAACCTTCTAGCCAATATTAATTTGAATGTGAGATAATAAAATCATAGAATGGAGTTGTGAAAGAATCCATGGATATGCTTGGTAGAGCATAAACTAATCAAGAGAACAATCCTTGATACTTCTAGAAAATATCTTGGTCAACAACCTATTTTCATATGAAAATTATAGATACACAACATAAAAGGACCTAATATGATGTGATGGGTCTCCTTTTCCATTAAACATTTCACATTTTGGAACAACAAAACATATTGAAAAAAGGTATGAAAACACTTCATAAACAAAAGGGTCTAAAATAATATCATTGTAATATACCTTCTTATTTGGTTTATGGACCCTTGAGAAATAATTTTAATCTTATTTTACATGTCACAAAGGGCATGCATCATAGTAGTTAGTTTAGGATTTTGAGAAAAAAACTTACATGGATAAGTGGAATAAGTTGAAGTAGAAGAATTTTTGAAAATTGGGGGATTGGAAATATGTGGAAAAGATACAATAATTTTAAATTAAGATATATTGATAAATTGAAGGATTATTAACACTAAAAGCATGTTAAAATTTTCACCACTTTGCTTAAATGGGTCTAAGTTAAGAATTAAGTACTTAGTGGGCATAACCATATTGAAAAATAATTATAGAAGCAATAGCATGGTGGGTAATACCATGAAAATTATAAATAAGATGAATATAATAAATTTTAGAAATACAAATTTGAGTATCAATAGGATTAGTTCATCAACTTTGGAAATGATTATATAGGAAAACATACTTTGAAATTATTTTATGACATTCATCAATGAAGGAAGTTGATCAAGGTAATACTAAAATCATGTTGAGAAGGAGTGGTATAACCATATTGAAAAATAATTATAGAAGCAATAGCATGGTGGGTAATACCATGAAAATTATAAATAAGATGAATATAATAAATTTTAGAAATACAAATTTGAGTATCAATAGGATTAGTTCATCAACTTTGGAAATGATTATATAGGAAAACATACTTTGAAATTATTTTATGACATTCATCAATGAAGGAAGTTGATCAAGGTTTTATAAGATGTATTTTATAAATTGAGTGGTATGAGAAGCATTAGAATTAAAATTATTATTGTGTTTATCACTTGTATTCATCATCAACTTCATAAAGCACATTTTTTATTCTATCTCTATTTTGAGTATCTAAACAATTTTTTTGATTAAACTCTTTAACAATTTGATTCATATTAAAATTTTGAGATCTATTTACATAATTTTTATCATTGTAATTCAAATAAGAAACATTGGTTTGGACATAATATCATGAATCTAAATCAACATTATCTCTTATAATTTCTGTTATGGGCTTATTATGCTTTATGTATGAATCAATTAGTCAAGGATAAAAAATTGGTAGTACACATCTCAATCCAAATCCATATTGAACCCACTTGGTTTGTGCAAGGTGAACATAAATTCCACAATTAAGTGTGAAAAAAATTCATTTGTCATTAATTACCTACCTTGATCTATTGTTTTTGCTTTTTTCATAAAAATATTTTATCTTCCATGATCATGAGGACTTAGATAGAGAGATGAAACGCTAAATACATATATATCATCAGTATATTATCTTATACTTAGTAGATATAAACATATGTTTTTGAATATTATATCAATGTCATTAATTTCTTCCTTGTTTTCATCTTAATAACTATCCTCTACATCATTTTGAGAAAACATGACTTTCATAGAGAAATACAAATCTTAGAAAATGACATCTAGATGGTGAGAAAATTTATCTTCTTAAGGAACATATAGTTTAAAATGGACTTACTTTCAGTGTTTAATTTTTTTTTGGTTAGGCCATACATAAATTCAAAGGACTAAAAAAATGAAAAAAATGGATAAGTAAATAAATAAATCAAAGAAATAAACAAATGATAGGAATAAAATTAATTAAAAAAATTAAATACATAATAAAAATAAATAAATCATAATGAATTACTCATCAAAATATAAAAACCTTAGTAAAATACATATTTTTAAACATCATTGAGGATCAACAAAAAGCTGCGACTGGGTTGCATTAAAGATTTTGAAGGATTTTAGTAAATATATTTTAGTCTATTATATTTTCTACAATAAATGTGGGTTGAATAGCCACTACCAGTTTGAAAGGGGTAAGAATCAGTGATTACATGAAAGTGGAGTGTGATAGCCATACTAAGGGTGCAAAGATGAAGATGATAACTTGGGGGATGTGCAGAGGATGAAAAAAGTGAAAGAGATACAAAGAGGAGCTTCATTATGCAAAAATAGTGTATGGTGGATTGATAGTGTTGCTAGGAGGATGAGGAGGTGTATGCAGGAGAGATATATTTTAATAAAGTGGGGTAACTAGTTGGATGGATAATCAAGTGTGCCTAGAAAGGTGAGAGATGGACATAGACAAATGAGAGGAGTGTTAGGGTGAGTTGTAGTTTATATAACATAGGAGTAGGAATAAGGGATACATTATATGTGCAAAAAATGGAATGACATGTAGGGATGAAGGGGAATAAATAAGTGAACAAGAGGCTGAGATAAGTGGTGGTGCTTGTAGGTAGAGAAAAGGTGATGCATAAATATAAGCATGCAAGGAGAAAGTTGAGATGGAATGAAAAGGTTTTGGGGAGAGGTAGTGTTAAATATGGGTGTAGGTGGGTACAACACAAGTTTTAGGAAAGTTTGGAAAGGGGAGGCATGCATAGGTAGTGGAAAATCACATGGCTAAGGGAGAAGGGTTGGTGACAGGTTATATAAAATTATGAAGAACTATAGTAAAGTAGTGTGGAAAAAATGAAAACATAAATGAAAATAATAACATTAGACACATGAATAAATATAAAGGATAACAACCTAGAGAAAACACATTAAGGCTTGAATAAGACCTATACTTTAAGAGCAAACATACTTGAGTGTGAATAATACCTAGGATTTGAGTTTACCCATACATCATGAGTTTACCCAAATGTATATATCATAAATAAATCTATCTTTAATTAAACATCCATAAATATATGTAAAATTTAGTAAACAATGATTAATTATTTATGCCATTCCTGATAATATGACATGTAAAAAATAAGGAAATGGAGGACTTATATCAATTTTGCACTATCATGTTTGCCTTAGCCTCTTATATAGAATTAATAGTAATACAAAAAATATATGCCTATAAAACAAACTTTTATACTTTCCCTATAATGGCTCTAAAGCACTCTTAAATATTTGAAGAATTTTATTAAACAAATGTATTTTAGGGGCATGTGTTTAGGGTTAATAGTATTAAAATGTCATATAATTACCAGAACCCTAAGGGTGTGAACTATAATATATAAGAATGATGAAAAATATTGAATTGCATACAAGAAATGACTTCAAAAATATAAAAACACTAGGTCATGTGCCAATAGTGTTCCATGAGAAATGATAGCTTTAGAAAATGATAAATGCTCTAATGATTTATTTATCTCTCATGTGTGTTATAATTCCTCTATGAATTTTCAAATTAAAAAGTATTTTTGAATATCTATCTGTATAAAGAGTAAATAAATTATTTTGTCTAACTAAACTACAATGCTTGTCTACTTATGGGTGACAATTAGATTCAAATTAAACAATATTAACACTTATATTGACTTCCAATAATTGGTACATAAAAAAGGGATAAATGGGTACCCAATTTAAATTAGGTCGAAAGAAAAAAAGTGAGATAAGGATAATATAGAAGTGCATAAAAGTAGATAAATATGAGATAAAGTACTCACTAAAAGGGAATTCTAGTCAGGTGGAAGTCAACAAGAGAGCATACATTACCTAATTTAATTTAAATTAACTAACATAAAACAATTGTGTTAATTAAAATAATTTAATACTAAATAATTCTATAGGACTATTTTTATGTATCTATGAAAATAAAAATTACGTAAATAAAATACTTGCATATTAACTAGTCCACAAAGATGTAAAAATTAACAAGTATCCTTTTTATAGAAAAAAATTATATAAAATATATAACTATTGTTGTTCTAGATAGAGAAAAAATGAAATATAAATTTACATGAAAATAATATTCTAATACTTTTTGAGCCTGTTCTACTTAAAAAATAATATGCAATCCCCTGAGTTTGATGCATGCATGTACTTATTTAAATAAATAAAAGTTCATGAAGCTTAAAATTATATTTTAAGCAAGACATGTTTTAGTGAGAGACTCTCACTAAAGATTCATCTAAGAATAGCATATTCCTCTTTCATTACTCCCATTGGTTTATTTGGTATGGCTTCTCATTGATTCATTTGTTGTGGATATTTAATTGGTAGAAAGTATGACCAACAAGAAAGGAAAGTTTATTGTACAACTATGAAATCACTTATAAGTTTAGTTGTTAGAAGCTTATTTTGACTTGACACAACCACTACACATGAAGTAAGAATTAAGAACTCTAGAGTCCAAACATTTTTATCAATCATACACATTTACCCTTAGAGATCATTATAATTTAAAATTTATAGGTTAATAATGAATATTACCAATCATGGGTAACTTAACTAGATTGTCTAGTTAAGACATATATTATGGAGCTATCAATGGGATATGTCCCTTTTTAATGGTACACATGTTAAAGGACCCATGAGGCACGCCCACATTATTAAACAAGTTATAAAGAGAAACATACATAGATAAAATTAAACATAGCATGTAAAAATTAATTAACATTAAACATAGATAAATGTCTTGTAAAACATAGCTCAAATGATTTGAAAGACATCCATTGGGCATATATTGACAGATTATATAACCTTAATCAAAAAAATATCCCACAAACCTCACCAAATGTAGATGTTAAATGTCTCTTAAATATCGATCTTTTAGACAAGATTGTGTAGACATCTAATTCCTATCACTACTGTGCTATAATTGTCAATCTAAGCAAGATCCTATGATAATGCACAATCTAGGCCAAAATCACTAAAATGTGCTAAATGGTTTGAAATTATCACATACATGTAGTGATTTAGGCTAATGTATCCCTAAATGGGGTAAGGGATTTTATGTGATTATTATCTTTTCTCAAATCACTTCGAGTTAAATTACGACCACATAAAATGATGCTCTAGACCACTGAATTCTTCTAGTTTAGCAACACACATTACATGCATGTGTTATTTCACATCCATAATGCTCTAATTGGGGTATTATTTTATATGCAACTAACAACTTATAATTATACAACAATCAAATTATGACTCAATAAAATGACATTTCCAACCTAGTTGATTAAGCATGCGATAGATTTTCAAAGAATTACATAAAATTAATCAAAGTCACTTAAGAAAATTAAATCAAATCAAGAGTCTAAGTGAAAATTCCATGGAAGTTAATGAAAATATATTTATTGGAAATTCATTCCTCAAATTTGAATCATCCCATGACATCATCAATGGGTTAGAATCCATAGGCCATTAATAAAACAAATATCTAGAGTAAGCCCTCCCATGCCTCATCAATGCCCTATTCTTCCAATATTAATGGAAATATTTATGGTTTGTCCCTCCAAAATTGAATTGATATATGGCCACATATATTGATTTCAAAATGGATGGTCATGGTTGATCTTGAAAATTTTCATAAAGTTATAAATACAAGGTCTCACCATTGATTAAAAAAGGTTTAGTTATACAAACTTACTATGTAAAAATTGATATAAAAAAGATTCACCTATTTGCACAAATTTATCAAAATCATTGATGATCCTAAGTCATTGGTGCACTAGGAAGTGATGGAGAATCATATTACTCATCATTGATGTAGACTTAGAGCACCAAATCTGGGGGAAAACACACTTATTGTCCTCTCTTGGAAGGAGGGATGTTATTTGAAAGGTTTAGTAGTATTATTTATTTAAATAGCTCTTAGAATTCATTAGACACACCCCATGAGGGAGTGGGATTGATTTTTTAGTGTCTATATGCTTATTTATAAGAGATTTTCTTGACTAATGCATCTTGTAATCCTAATCTACATTTTGGCATGCCTAGTGGGACTCGTATCTCACACAAGTATTTATGCCTTCTCATTTTTCATTTAGACTCTCTTTGGAGGATTTTTTACACTTCTTTTTCTCTCATTTTATATATTTTTAGCTTATGAGATAAATAGTAGGATCACTCTAGAAGTCAGTGGGATCAACTTGAACATCAGTGAGATCTCCTTATAAAATGGAAAGAACACGTCCATGAATGATGTGATTGATTTTATTCATTATCTATCTACTTATCTATATCATAGGATCAATAGGATCACACTATGAATCAATGAGTTCACTTTGTATAATGGTAGAAATGAATTGTATATCAATGAGTTCGCTCTACATATTGGTAAGATCAACCTATGAAATGGCAAGATTATTCTAGATCAAAAACTAACAGGTCAATTTTATTTTAATCATTTATTATCATTTCATCATGAATTTCCTATACTTTGATAGGAATGCCTTGATAATCAGTGATATCACCTTGTCAATTGGCAAGATCACAAACCAGTGTCTTCTTTGTTCTATCTTTCAATGAGATCAATGTATAGAATGGTAGGAATGACAGGTGGAACATTGAGATTTCTCTATGGAATGGTGATATTGACTTGTACATAAAAATAGAGACTTAAAACAATAAGTTAGAATTTTTTTTTAACAATTCACACCCTGATTTCTAACTTCTAATATCTTCTTTGCAGGATTTAGGTCACTTAGTATCCATTTCCTATAACAAGAAAAGACAAAATTCATTACACACTTTATTTTTTTGATTAAAATGAACTCTCATAATTAGCTAAATACTCTTAAGAGTTTTATTTTGATGCTTATTTATTGAATATTTTGATTTTACCAAAATGAGTGTTATGCATATGCTCTCCCCCATCCCCTTTAGGGAACTTGGTGACCAAAAGAGCCCATTATTTATATTTTGGTTCCTTGTCCAAAGGCATAAAAATAAATTCAGTAGGGCCCTCCTCAAATCCTTACATTTTGGGTGATCCTAAAACAACCATAAAGTCTTTTCACTTGTCTTTATTTTTATGCACTTTATCTTGTGAGGGGGAGTTCATCGTCTCCTCATAGGTTCTCTAGGGAATAATTAACCCATGAATTCATATCTTGACATCTTTTCAACCCCACTCCATTGTGGTGTATATAAATTGAAGGTGACCCATTGGAACACTTGTTTTGAGAGGTTAAAACAAGCTCTATTACTGGTTATCAGCCTCAGACCATAGGGGGAACTCAAACATCAGACTACACTAAACAATTAATAGATGTAGTGGTTGTGAAAATGATAATAATTTAAAATAAAAAAAAAATTGACATGGATCTAATTGATGGGATAATATATACTATTAGCCACACTTGGGACCATCTAGATGCATAAAAAATTAGTTTTAGAACAACCCCATTAGCCAAAAACATATTGTTAATGTAGGGTGAGTAGCCCAAAGTTCTATGTCATCATACAAACTCTTGAGAGAAGAGGGGGTGTAAATAATCCACTTTTCATGTGTTTTTATTTTTGGATTAACAATTAAAATCCTCTCAAGAGCACATATATAGACAAAATTAAACAATATCATGCAACCTTATCAGTTTTAGAATTTAGGACATTACACATAGGTGTGTTTGTAATTTTATCCTTTACTTGGTTGGTATTTTTTAGTTTAAAACTATTTATGTGAATTCCAAAACACATTAAGAATCCAAACACTTAGATATACACCATTATATTTGAACAAAGAGGCATTATGCTGACCAAATCAAAATCACTTCTTGCCTTGTTCAAATCTTCATTCAAAACATTATGTTTGTATTTTCTAAACAACATTATTATGTTATCTATTTGATTCTAGACCATTTGTTCACTTTGAAAATTTCTTAAAGTCCTTCATTTTTCATCTAAATTTTAAATCACACCTTTCTAAGTTCTAATCCCAGGTGTTACTTGTATACCTTTCACACTTGGTTTGAGTAACTTGGGTAAGATTTCCTATTTGGATTGAATGTCATTACCTAGACTTATCATTTTATTCTCATTATGGACTTATATTATCTTTTTTTTATCATGCTCTAATTTCTTGGATTGTTCTACATCTTTTTTCCATATGGTGCCATTGTGTTTTCCATTTAGTTTTGGCTTTATACTAAGGAGTTTTTATGTTAATTCATGTTTTGAGATTCTTAGTTTGCATTATCATATTCCTAATTAGAAATACCTTATTCTAATTTTATATCTAGATTTTATGGTATTGACATATCTTAGACCTAATTTTGTTGTGCTAGCTTGCACTTTAGGTTCCAAACTTATCTTACCCTCTTCTAGTTTGATGATTTCAACCCATCATGGTTGGGTAAATTCGTAACAATTTTCTTCTAACTGTGTGGTACTACACCACTTATTTTATTATAGTATCATCTTACCTTGTCATTTGTTTGAAGAAATCCTCACACTCATTTTAATCATTTTTAGTACACCTTTTGCATCTTAGAAAATAAAAATAATAATCTTTCAAACATGACACAAAGGTATACTTGTAGTGGGGTCTCTTATAGCCCTAGTTATGAGGAAGAACATTTTAATGATAGACAAGATAACTCTATCATGTTTTAAGATATCCCAACAAACTTAGGATCTAAAGAATATTATTATGAACATCAACCTTAGAAGACAAAGATGAATACCTCTTAAGTTTGACAGAATTAGGGGTTAGGTTACCAAGAGATTTACCAATGGAATAATTGCACACACTTGTTAGGGTAGAAGAGAAATAACAAGAACAACCTCTCACTCATATTACAAAATACAATATTGTTTCTTATCACAATGGAAAATAAACACTCATAGAATTTGTGCCCAATTATCAAGATCTTGCTACCAAGATCAATAAAATCAATGAATGGTATGTAGAACAACTTATCATAGACTTAACAGACTCTTTGCCACAACTTCAATCAACAACAAGGCTTATAAAGAATAAGAGAATGTAATAGATTATCTATAACATACCCTATTTGAGCCTACATCTATGATATATCCTAACATTTAGTTTGAACAAAACAAACCTAGGGATGCATCATAACATGTTTCACCAGACATAGAGCATATATTCTACAATCACCAAGAGGCTCTTCTTCCTTCACATAACCAAGGGATGAAAAACTCAACACATATTGGGGTTATTTTTCAAAACACCTTGGCAAGTTCTTACCAACCATTATATCCTTTTGTTAACTAACCACAAACCCCTTAAAACCAATAGTATAATTATAATTCACAGTGATAAATTCCAAGAACTATTCATCAACCACGTAGGAATCAACGACCAACCTACTTGACTCAAGGAGTAAATCAGAAGAAATTTATTGATCATATGGTTTATATCCCTAATAAAATGATGCAACAAGGGCACATACCACCCCAAAAAACTATATTCCACCTACAAATGCACCAAACATGTAGGAGTGGAATTTGATGAAGTCATATCAAGATTAGAGATGGGAAACTAAGTGAAAAACTATAAGTTTGATGAGATATATAAATATCTATTCGACTTAAGTATTATAAAATTTCCCTTTCCACCTCATTTTGAGGCACCCAAATTTGATAAATACAAAATTAAGGGTGGCCCTCAAGAATATTTCCAATCCTTTTTCGTATTATGCCTATAGGTAGCTTATAGCAATGTTTATCTACTTCACTTATTTCCACATAGTTTGGTGAGTCAAGATTTGGATTGTCTCCTCAAATTACCTAAGGGATCATTGGCATATTTTAATTATTTATTTAATAAATTTTTCGAGCATTTCTCTTATAACATTAAACATGAGTTGATTGTGGTCAACTTATGCAAATTAAAACGATGAGATGGGGAAAGATTTGTATAATATCTACAATGATGGAGAGCATTAGTTGGATTTTTTTGACACAATTTTATAGATAAATAGGTATCTAATATTTTTTCACAAAAATTACACCCTAAGGTTGGCTCATAACCTATGACTCACTTATTCAAACACATTCGAGGAAATCATAGAAAAGGGTGTGAAAATTTAGAAGGTACTTATTGATAAAGGCCTTGTCAAGATTTATTCATAGGGTCACATGTCTAATCATACCCAATCACATGTTCAAGTTATTGCTACAAAAAAACCTAAAAGGTTTAACAAAAACAAGAACATGGTGGGAAATAAAGTGATAGAATCTAGACATGTGTAAATGGTGTAGGCTCTGCCTATGAAACTAGATCCACCTAATACATCAACCACTTTGCAAAGGACTCCTCCAAAAAGGGAATTCAATAAATATAGATTATTTATCAAACTAGGAGAGTATGTTAAGGCCATGTTCCAAAATCTCATAACAACCAATTTGATTACGTGGCTTGTACCACAACCATTCCCTAAAGATCAACCCAAACCCAACTGGTATCAAGAAGATGAATTTTGTAATTTATATCATGTTATCGACCATGGGATTTACTAATGTGTACAACTAAGGAATCTTATTGAGGACTTGATTGAAAGTGGTGAAATTTAAGTGAAACACATGGCATGAAAAACCAATCAGGAAATGGGTATTTATAAAGACCCATTTCATAAACACAATCGATAGACAATAAAAAATAATCAAAATAAAGGGTAAAACCATCATCAACAAACACAAGTCTAGAATCATAATCACCATGATCATAATCAAGATCACAATACCCATGCTAATAACCTAGGTTATAATAATATGCCATATGATTCTAATAGCACCATGGGACATATTTATATAAATCACATTACAACCATCACCATGAAAGATTGTGAATGGTCCAACATTTCTCAAAGTAATAGACCCCCCATTATAGGGTCAACATCCTCCCCTCCAAGTAACACCACATTATGTTTAAGAAATTCTATTGCACCTAGATTTCCATAAGTTACTATCTCTAGACCCCCTTCTTTAAATAATAATGACTCCTTGCTGAATCAAAATTGTGAAAACATAATTAAACCTCGTGAGTCACCATCTAAGTCCTTTTGCCTTTTTATTCTAATTATAATGGCTCCTTACTGACTCTAAATTTCACAATCATAACTAGACGCTCATGAATCACCCTCTAAGGCCCTTTACCTTCTTCCAATACTAGACCAAATGTGAATATTATGCCTTAGGATCCAAAACTAAACACTATACTAGTCAAGTTTAAACCCTCTAATGATTTTATTGAAATTTGTATGGTATCTCATACCAACTAAGTAAAACCCCTACACAAATTTCTATTTTAGATCTTTTATGTATGTCAAAAGTCCATAGAATTATTTTGAATGATTTCCTTCAATAGTCCAATGTTCCCTAGGACATCAAACCTAAAAAATTTCAAACACTTGTAGGACATTTATCTCCTTTACACTAAGTGACATTCAATTAGAGAGATAAGTCTACTCTTGGTCCTAACCATAACAACCCCTTGTCTATTAAGGTCATTATTGAAAATCATATGATCAAGCAGGTTCTTATATACAATGGTTCACGGTTGAACATGGTATCACTCAAGATAGTAAAATTATTGGGCTATAATACTAAGGACATCCAACCAGAGATAATCATGATAAAAGCATATGACAATGTCAAGAGGGAATCTTCTAGAACTATTTGTTTACCAATCATTATTGGGTTTATGTCCCATCATAATTTGTGCCATATCATGGATATTGAATTGCCTTATAACATACTTATTGGTCATCCTTGGATCCATGAAGTACAAGTTATCTCATCCACCTTACACTAGTGCCTCAAGTTCTCCCATGATGGGATTGAAGTCACCATTATTGTTGATTTATAGCCCTACCAATATTACAAACACCTAGAGGCTATATTTTTTAATTATAACTATTGCCCTGGTTCTAAATTCATTATGAAGAAGAACAAATAAATAGTTTCACAACCACCCAAATCCAACTATATCAACCCAAGTAACCTTACTTCCACTTTAATTGTTCTATTTCTTGTAACACTCACACAAAAGGTCATTATTAAGGATGTAGGCATTTCCATGTACCATCTAAAATATGCCTTTCACATTGCTAAGTTTCCAAATTCTCCTAAGTATTTAAAAAAACCCAAGCCTTCCCAAAGTCATTATAGGCCTAACATGATTTGGTAAAAGATGAAAGGCACATGGAAACCACTAATGGTATTCATACCTACTACTTCACCAAATCAGGATCAGGAAGCTTTTATTAAAGGAGGTTGGTTATATTATAATGATATTGATAATTATTTTCAAAATCTTAAGTATCTTATCCCTAATTATATTATGGACAACCTTGATTATACAGGTAAAGGCCTCTGGCCACAAGAGCAAGGAATCCTGGAACTCTTATCAGCTGGTAAACCTAACATGAGTCAAGGTCTCAAATTTATACCACCTAGGGGTGACCTCATGTATTTTTCTAATGATTCTTCTAAATCAACTAGAAATGATACTCCTAGTAGTGATGTAACATCCCATTAAAGCATTTATGATGAGCTTGTTGACATGGACCTATTTGACTCCAAATCCATTATGACCATCACGTCCCATTATCCCCTTTGCCTTCACCATCCTGACCTCATTAATTAGGACCATCAGGGTTTTATTATACCCCTTGATGAATTTTAGAATGAGGAATCTATTTATGAATACATGGGCCTCAGATATGAATTTATAATTGGTGATCATAATCAAGGCTTTGACTTCTTTTTGGATTCTTCCACTTACTTTGGAGAGCAAGAAAACTTTCTTGGTCACAAAAAAGATAAAACATTGATATCTTTGAGTGAAAACCTCTTTGAAGCACTTGTTGATCAAGGAAATAGAAAAAATAAAAATAAAAGACAATCTCTTGAGTGAAAACCTATTTCAAGTGCTCTTAGATGGGGAAGTTTGCTCATCTCCAAAGGATACGTAGTATCCACCAAGTCCTAGCTTTATCGCCAGTGTTAGTATCACATCATAACAACATAAAGTCTTCATTCATCTTGCTCTATAATTTCCAAATATATTTTCTAGTTGGCCACATCCTAAACCAACATATTCAGATTCATCTCATTTTCTAGAGCTTTGGCAATAACAACTAGATGCTGAAGTAGAAGAAGAGAACTAGGATCAAATGTTGCCCACTATTCTAGAAGATGGTTCTATACTCCTTGTAGAAAACATCATATAAGTGAACCTAGGTACTTAAGATAATCCCCAAATTACTTATCTTGGAGCATCCCTTATTGATGAAGAGTATGAATATTGTCACCATTATGAGAGATTTCATTGATATCTTTGCATGGGCTTATTCTGACATGCTAGGCCTAGAACCTAAATTGGTTGTGCATCAATTTATTATCCATCTAGATGTTAAGAAAATCAAATATAAATTGAGAAGATACATCCATGCATTGCTCTTTTGGTAAAAATAGAACTATAAAAATTATTAGAAGCCACCTTCATCAAACCACTAGACTATTCTAAATGGATATCAAATGTAGTTCCAGTAAGCAAAAAACCATAGGGTATATGAATTTGTACTAATTTTAAAGACATTGATAATCCATATCCCAAAGATGATTTTCCTTCTCATAATATCGATATGATTGTCAAGTATACTATTAGGTATGATATTTTGTCCCTCATGGACATATTCTTAGCATATAACCAGATCAAGATAGCTCTAGAGAACCAACACAAAACTGTGTTCACCACATCATAGGAAAAATTACATTATCAAGTCATGCCTTTTAGATTGAATAACACTGGGGACACCTATCAGGGTGATATGACTATCATATTCCATGACATGAGGCATGATATTGTTGAATAATATGTTGATGACATCCTAGCAAAATAAAAAACATGTGCTAGACATCTTGATGTTCTACAGATAATCTTTGAGAGATTTCATGGGTATAAATTTCATCTAAAGCCTAAAAAGTGTGTCTTTGGTAGGACTTCAAGGAAATTGATAGGGTTCATTGTGTCATAAAGAGTAATTGAAGTGGATCCTACAAAGGTCAAGGCCATTATGGAAATGGCTCTACCTTCTAATCTCAAACAACTCCGTAGCCTACAAGGAAAGATTTAATCTACTCATAGGTTCATTTCAAAACTGGAAGATAAGTGCCACTTGTTTACACACCTCTTGAAGAAAGGAAAAACTTTTCAATGGGATGTTGAATGTCAATTAATATTTTCAAATTTTAAAATTTATTTGGCTAACCTACTAGTTTTGAGACCACCAACACCTAGATTGCCATTGATTCTTTATATTTTAGCAATAGAACATGCATTGGGGGCACTCTTGGCCCAACATGATGAACATGTAAAGGAACATGTGGTATACTATTTCATCTACACATTTTTAGATTATGGACATAATTATATGGCTATAGAGAAGGCATGTTTAACAATGATGTTTGCTTCCCAAAAGTTAAAACACTATATGTTGAATAATAAGACTATTGTTGTTGCTAAAGTGGACCCTCTCAAATATTTATTGTCCAAAGCAGTTCTCACATGGACAAATGGGTCAAACACTTAAGAAAATTTGATGTTGAATACAAGAATCAAAAGGCTATCAAGGGGCAAGTCATTGTAGATCAACTTGTAGAAACTCCTATTATATATACTCAACCACTCAAATTTGATTTTTTAGATGATTCTATTATGACATTACAAGAAGTGCAATAATAACTTGAAATGTAGAAGTTATAATTTGATGGTTCCTTTACATCCCATAGATCTGGGGCCATTATTTTTTTGATTACACCATAAGGGGATCTGATTCCAAAGATTTTCATATTAATTTTCATTGTACCAATAATATGGTCAAATATGAAGCCCTTATTAATGAACCTCATCTTGCAGTACAGTGGGATATCAAACACTTAATGGTCTATAGGGATCCCTAATTTATTATTAATCAAACCATAGATCAATATCAAAATTGAGATAAAAATCTTGTACCCTAAAGGTATATTATGGATAATCTCAAGACTCACTTTATATCCTTACAATTTGAATAAGTATCATAGGCCAACAATCAATCTGCTGATGTAATGGAAATAATTGGGTCCATGATACAAATTTCCAAGACTACTAAAGAGTATCAATTTCTCATTCTACAGCCTACTCATGTACTACTAGATTCATAGAGGGTATGCACCATTGTTGGTCCTAATCCCCCACCTGAACTACCTTGGTTTTAAGACATCTATCATTATTTACATAACCAGTTCTTTTCACTTGACCTTTCCAATAATCACCTAAAATTATTTCTTCATTGTATAGCTCATTATATCCTATTTGGAAATGTACTTTATCATAAAGGCTATAATAGAACACTTCTTCATTTTTTATCTTTGAGAGAATCCAAGATAACACTTAAGGAGGTTCATGAAGGAATGTGTGGGACCCACACCAATGGTTTAGTCTTAGCTAAGAAACTCCTCAAAATAAGATACTATTGGCCCAAGATGGAAACAGACACTTGTAATTACATCAAGAAGTGTGTTTCTTGCCAACAACATGGTAATTTGATACACACACCTTATTTACCACTCTAGTCGATCACTACACCATGGTTGTTCTCTACATGGGGCCTTAATCTCATCGAGAAAATTAACCCAACTTTTTTTTATGGCCATAAACATATTATCACTGCAACTGATTATTTTACTAAGTGGATTGAGGCCAGTCCTCTCATTTACACCATTGAAAAGCAGATTGTCAGGTTTATCCATTACCATATCATCTGTTGATATGGTATCCTACCCTGTATTATATCTAATAATGGTAGATCATTTGTAAACTGATTTTTTAAGTCTATTTGTGCCAAATTCAAAATCAAGCATAAGAAATCCACACCATATAACCTGCAAGGAAATGGTAAAGATGAGGCAAATAACAAAACCATTATTGTAATCCTCAAAAATATTTTCAATGACACCTACCATAATTAGCACTTATAAATTTTTCTTTCCCTTTGGGCTTATCGTACTAGTCATCAAAACCTCATGGGATCCACTCTATACTCCCTTATTTATAGCATAGAGGCTATTATCCCTATTGATATCGAGTTACCTTTACCACATTTATCCTTGGATAATATTGAAGATGATGAAGTTTATAGAGTTTTCAGGCTGCAAGAGCTCAAGATTATTGATGGAAAGTATTTGGATACCCTGGACAACTTGAAATCATATCATAATAAATTGTGTGAAATCTATAACAATCGCATTCTCCCTAGGGAGTTTGAAATTGATGATTTGGTCTTGAAGGAGAACCAAAAGAACACTAATGTTGAACATAAAAAGGGAAAGTTTCAACCCAATTGGTTGGGCCCATATGTAATCACAACAAATTATGGATTGGGGGCATACCAATTTTCTATTTGAGATGGTGAAAAACTCCTAGAACCCATGAATATTGTAAATCTAAAATGGTTCTATGCTTGATAGCCTTTTGAACCATTGTATACAAGACCCCTTATTTGGGGGCAACTTGTACTGAAGTCATTTTATCCCACTATTATATTTTAGACCATACTATCCTGGATCATTTTGATTTTGTCTCATTCTATCCTGGACCATTCTATCTTGAACACTATTCTTTTACTACCCTGGACCGTTATAACTTTGGACCATTATACCCATGGACCGTTGGCACTTCAAATAGTATATATTCCATTGGACTCATTTTCATCCCATTCTGGACCATTGTAACATGGACCATCCATAACCAATTATGATCCTAATTATGACTCATAGGCATTCGGGACACACTCATCACCAATTCTATAAAATAGTTAAGCCTACATAATATTTCATAGCTTCTTCTTACATATAAGTGAACAAGGATGTATCAACACATGGTTTTTATCTGTTGAATGGTTCTTTAGATTTATCCAATAATGCATATTATTTTATTATTATTTTGTTTATATTTGGTATACATTGTTACCTTGATAGGATCACAAAGTAACATTGTATTTAGTTCAATTTTTTTACTTACCTGTAGATGTGCAACTCCTCAGCTAAGTGGTTTTTGTGCCATTGTTTATACGCATGATCCTTGTTGTAGCTAGTGTAGATATTATTTAAACTCTTACTAATGGAAGTGCATATCCTTAGTTAGGTAGTTCCCTGGGCCTTTTTATTAATATTTTTTATATTTCTTATCCCAAAAACACACAAAACATTATAAATTGATGGACAAAAAGAACAAAAATATTGCTGGAACCTTTTTTATTCTGATCCCATGTTCTTGTCATTTTATGAGTAATTTAAAGTTTAAACACTTTCACCATTTTATTAGTTAAATTTTTTTGTATCTTATAATTATCAATCAAGTGGATATGCTTATAAAATTCCAAAAACATTAGCCTAAGATCTTATGCTATCACCATTTTATGAGCACTCATTTAAACGCACTCATTGTTTTGTGAGCCCATTTATTTATTCCTCTATAATACAATCATGTTTTCTTGCTCACCATTTTTATTATATCCTAAGAGAACTACATCTCATGTTGGATCTTGCATCCATGTAATTATGTAGGCATCAACTGTTTGCCTTATGCATATGGAGTCAACTCAGCCACCCCTCCCTTTTCTTATGTTTCCCCCCTTGTTGTTTTGTGTTGTTGTTTCGCTATCACTTGGGGAAAATTTATTTCCTTTATTCTTCTCTTGTTGTACCAATATCATTATTTCTTAAATTAGGGGTCACCCTATTGTAGATTGTAATTCCTCTATTACATGTGCATGAATAATTTGTTTTTAATTTGCACTAACATTGTGATTAACCATTATTTGCAAGTGTTTATTTGATTTTTGTTGTTCTTTTGTTAGTTTGTATTTATATTATGTCATGTATTTATTTTGTTTGTTAGTGTTTTATTGTGTTTTCATCATTATTTTGTTGATTTTTTATTTTATCTATTGTTGTTTTGTTATTTGTGCATTTTTATTAGTATTTTGTTTAATGTTTCTTAGTGTTTTATTGTGTCTTTTTTTTGTCTTTTGTTTTAATGTTTTTTCTTGTTAATACTATTTTATTCTTTTATGTTTAATTTTTATTTAAATTATTTTATTATTTGTTTGTTTTCTAATTACATATTGATAATACATGTGGATCTTGATTATTAATATCTTGAATTCAGGTTGTTTATAATTTATTTTTGCTTTGCTTTTATACATTTTTGTTCGTACTTAAATCCTGATTGTTCATATCTTGATTTTAAATTAGGTTATATTTTTGTATTGTTATTTTTATCTTTGTTTTTGTTTAAATATAAATATTTTTAAATTTTATTTTGGTAAATTTTAATCATTATCCTTAGTTATAACAATTCACATTTGAACGGGCCAATTAAAAATAACAATATAATGTTATTATAAGTTATTATTATGATGCATAATTTAAAAGTTATTATAGTAAAAATAAAATTATCCAAATCCAAAAGTAAATGAAGCACCAAAAATAATTTTTGAACATACCATTGTGAATACCTAATAGAAGACTCTATGCAAGACATATCTCTTGACAGTGAGTATAATTGACTATTTTGATGATTAGTTTAGGATGTGTATCTCCTAAATTATATTTTAACATATAGTCATACATAAAGTAGAACAAACACATCAAAATCCATATCTTAAATAATGGCATGCATCTCCTAAAACTAAAATATCATAAACAAGAGAAATATAAATGCAAACATCATGTGACAATCAAAAAATATTAACAGTCCATGTACAAGTAGCATGAAGCCAAAAATGGATGTCATATATATATATATATATATATATATATATATATATATATATCATTATTCTATACATCACAAGAGTATATATGCATATCATAAATAAAAAATGTAGAGCTAGCACAATCAACTCTCATCATGTTCATCCTTAGGAGGACTCTATTGTAAACTCTGACCCATCCCAGATGTAGACACTGCTACCATTTTCCTACATGAAAAAAATACAATAAATGATCAAATTAAATACACAAAAATGTACCTACCAATGCTCTACTCTTTGGTGGTCATTGGTACTATCTCATGTGCTCCCCAAGATGATGGTGGTGTGGGATATTGGCCATTGTTCTCAACTCTATCGCACAAAATTTTCATAGCTTAGAAATTACTATAGTTCAAGGTTTAAATGAGTTGTTTTTACCCCTAGGGGTCAAAATATACTAAATTTTTCAAAAAATTTCACCCCTAGGCCTATAGTTGCATCATTTTATATTTCTTAGGCTACCATTTTAGCCCCTATGATGAATTTTTCCTCCACTTTGTTCTAATTGCTCCATTTTTAGCCTATTTCCTAAAATTAATGAGATTATAATTTATTCTAATTGAGGGCCCACCCATCAAATATTTTTAAATTTTACGTCTTCCCCTTAAGGGGGCATCATGGGTCACCTAAATGATGTTTGGGGCATTTTGTAAACCTGTTTCTTTGTAATTCATGCAAAATTAAAAAAAATGGAAAATAGGAAAAAAAAAAACTTATTCCTTCTAATTAAGGAGGCCTTTTCATTATTTGAAAATATGTCACTTCAACCAAATGTCTTGCCATAGATTCTTAAATAGGGGTAAAATTTAGACATGAAATTCCTATCACTGTTGTGCTACAATTGTCAATCTAAGCAAAATACATTGACAATGCACAATCTGAGCCAAAATCACTAAAATACAATAAATGGTTTGAACTTGTCACGTATATGTGTCAATTTAGACTAATATGTCCCTAAATGGGGAAATGCATTTTATGTGATTATTATCATTTTAAAAATCACTTCGAGTCAAATTATAACCACAAAAAATGATGCTATGGATCATTGAATTCTTCTAATTTAGTAGCACACATTATGTGCATGTGTTATTTTGCATTCACAATGCTCTAATTGAGGTATTTTTATATACACAACTGAGAACTTGTCATGTCCCCTTTTTTAGTTGACATGTCCAGAGTTGATGATTAGCCTATTATGCGACCCTCGTAGGCTGATGGGATGGATAGAGGGTCTTGATGGAGTTGGGCTTGGCTTTCGTTCGGGCTCTTTCGGACATGAATTAAGGGAGATATTAATATTTGATTGATTTAATCAAATATTAATTATTTGGTCTAATTTTAAGACCCTAATTCTAATTTAAGAATTGGTCTAATTTAAGACCCTAGTTCTAATTTAAGAAGCCCTAAGTCTAATTTAAGGAAATCTAGTTTTAGCAAGCACACCTTTGGTGGGTATAAGGGTTTCTCATGGGAGAGAGTTTGTATTCATGATTATTATTGATATTGATTCTTGTTAAGAAATTCTTATGTGAAGACTGAGCTAAGGGTTCTAGGATTCCATTTGCATTGAAGAATGTCAACTCTTCATTATGTGCAATTCAGAGGTTTTGAGAGATAACTTCATACAAAAGTTATCACAAGTGTTTACAAGTTTGAGAGATAACTTCACATAGAAGCTATCACAAGGGTTTACAGGTATTTCATTATTTTGGGTTTTGATTCAAGAATTATCTAGATATAGATCTTTTGTATTAGCCCATAATTTTATAGATCAGGATCAAGCATACAGGGTGTGCTATATCGGCGGCCGTACGAAGTCCGTACAGATCCATGAAAATCTGTACACATCAACAGAAAGTTCAGGCACCGACATCGATGAGCAGAGACCTACAGAGACCGACATCGGTCGACATATCACCAATGTCAGTAGATTAACGACTCCAGGTCGACCTATGATGACAGTATCACCGACGTCAGTGACTGTGTTTTTTTTACACAGCAGGTCGAGACGTACCAGATCCAGATTTCTTTCCCAGTTTGTGGAATATTCAGGCTATCAAGGCCGTACTTTCAATATTCTTTGTATACTTGATAGAGGACCTCTATTGTAAGCTTATGAGCAAATAAATAAGAGATTATACTATGATTTATGTATCTATTTGAAGATATTTTGCAAAAATTTAGATAAGCAATTCAAAGCTTTTGTTTTGATATCTGGAGGGATATTACAGTGGTATCAGAGCTTTTATGTGTTTCCATATTCCCTATAGATTGGGGATATTATAGTGGTATCAGAGCTAAATCCTACCATCCTGAGGGTTTATAGATCTTATGCAGCCACAAGAGTTAGGAACACACAGGTATAACACACGCAGTAGAGCTTTGCTTGAAGGCACTCAAGTTTTATGACAGCAGCCAAAAGACATGGGTGATGATATTGACAGGGCCCATATTCCTCACTATCCTAGAGATCAAGATGATGTAGAGGTTTTACTTACTCTTAGAGACATATGATAAGGGCAAAGGTAGAATAACGTAGTACTACAGTAGTTGGCAGCACCACTGTCGAGATTGGGTACTCCGAGGAGACATTCCCCACATCATGATGATGTCAGGAGTGATGCAGGATCACAGAGAGGCCTTAAGACTACTTCTCATACAATTAACAGGCCTACTAGACCTACCTTTGTGAGACAGGAGGCCGAGGAGGTGATAGTAGGTGAGGAGCATGAGGAGGCATTTATAGACACACTTATAGCAGCGACTGACGAGTGGGAGTCATTACCACCTGTGGCAGGGAGATGATTACTTTTGACTGATTCATCACACAAAGGAAAGAACATTACCAAGGTCGACAGAATGGGAGACCAAGACCCCAGAATAATGATTTGAAGCATGCTACGAGCAGGCTCACACTAGCGATGTTTGACGGTAGTGGTAAGGTGACAGCACATGCCTGGGTTAGTAAGCTTGATACATTTCTCACATTACGACCGATGGCTGATGAAGATGCTATCAGATATGCGACACTACATCTTGAGGGAGTAGCTCATGATTGGTGGCACCATGGGATGGTGACACTCCATCATGATTGGATCACATCTTATCAGGAGTTTGTGGATAGGCTGGTAGAGCATTTTGATAGGAGGGATCCAGAGTCCTATTTCTGAGAGTTGGCACAGTTGTGCCAAAGTGGTAGTCTAGAGTCTTACATTGGTGACTTCTAAAGGTTATCAGTTATGGTTCTTGACATTTTAGAGAGGCATCTTGTAGTACTTTTCATGGAGGGATTGACAAAACCATTGAGAGGTTGGATCAAAGGCTTTGATCCTCCTTCATTACAGGAAGCTATGAAGAAGGCGCGTAGTATGGAGATGGCAGCCCCATCAAGTAAATTTAACTCCAGAGGTACTTCTTCATCCAGGGACCATAAGTGCTCCAACGGAGATAGAGAGGGATTAGATTTTAACATAGATAAATTAGGTGTTAAAAATGATTCAAAGGCCAACCCAGTAGCACCACCATTGGATAGAGAGGCTCTTAATGATCTACGCAGGAAGAAGCTTTGCTTCTACTGCAAAGGTCCATATGATATCCATCACGATTTCCCTTTGAGGCCTAAGGGCAAAGCAAATCGTGTGATGTGGGCATATTATGAGGATGTGGAATCAGAAGATTCTAAATAGTAGGATAGTTCTAAGGAGGCAGAGGCTTCAGAGCCTAAGGCAGAGGTAGATTTAGAGCTTCATATACAGGAGGCATGCCTATCCAACATTCAGTCGGATGAGTCATTCAGACTCTATGGAGTTTTGGCAGGGCAAAAGGTCACCACCCTTCTTGATACAGAAGCCACACATAATTTCATAAATGCTAGATTTGTGGAGAAGTGTGGACTCACTACCAAATATTTTGAGGGCATTAGAGTTAAGGTAGCCGATGGTCACACTCTTAGGTGTGAGCGTATGATTAGAGACCCCCCATTACACTTGAACAACTATGAGTTCAAGGCTAATTATTATGTAGTGAACATGGGGGACATAGACTTAGTCTTGGGTTTGAAGTGGCTTCATTCATTTGAGGAAGTTACTCTTCGTCTCAAAGACATGGAGGTTCGTTTTGAGGTTGATGGGAAAACACATATTCTTAAGGCAATACAGGGTAGTAGCTTCAAACATATGTTTTTTCATCGGATGGAGATGCCTATACTACATGGCATGATAGAGTGCGATGACGAGTGCACATTGGTACCAACACAAGAGAGATATGAGGACGAGCTTTGTCTTGAGGTGAGTTCAGTTCAAGAGTTAGCACATGTGGTAGGGACTCAGCTTTTTGTTATGGGTGGGTCACATGATGATGATACGAGTATGTCTAGCATTCACATTCTAGATTTAGATATTATTTAGGGCCCGGAGTTCATGTTGATTGACAGTGGTGGAGATCATGACTACATTTGGGATCCAGGGGGAATTGATTGGTTTATCATTCAGCGATTGCTTGAGGGCAAGCAATTTCAAGAGGGGCAAATTGTCATATCCCCTTTTTTAGTTGACATGTCCAGAGTTGATGATTAGCCTATTATGCGACCCTCGTAGGCTGATGGGATGGATAGAGGGTCTTGATGGAGTTGGGCTTGGCTTTCGTTCGGACTCTTTTGGACATGAATTAAGGGAGATATTAATATTTGATTGATTTAATCAAATATTAATTATTTGGTCTAATTTTAAGACCCTAATTCTAATTTAAGAATTGGTCTAATTTAAGACCCTAGTTCTAATTTAAGAAGCCCTAAGTCTAATTTAAGGAAATCTAATTTTAGCAAGCACACCTTTGGTGGGTATAAGGGTTTCTCATGGGAGAGAGTTTGTATTCATGATTATTATTGATATTGATTCTTGTTAAGAAATTCTTCTGTGAAGATTGAGCCAAGGGTTCCAGGATTCCATTTACATTGAAGAACGTCAACTCTTCATTGTGTGTGATTTAGAGGTTGTGAGAGATCAGCCGATCTATTGCCAAATTGAGAGATAACTTAATACAAAAGTTATCACAAGTGTTTACAAGTTTGAGAGATAACTTCACACAGAAGCTATCACAAGGGTTTATAGGTATTTCATTATTTTGGGTTTTGATTCAAGAATTATCCAGATATAGATCTTTTGTATTAGCCCATAATTCTACAGATCAGGATCAAGCATACAGGGTGTGCTATATCGGCGACCGTATAAAGTCCGTACAAATCCGTGAAAATCTGTATGCATCAACAGAAAGTTTAGGCACCGACATCAGTGAGCAGAGACCTATAGAGACCGACATCGGTCGACATATCACCAAATTTGGCAGATTAACAACTCCAGGTCGACCGATGATGGTAGTATAACCGATGTCGGCGACTGTGTTTTTTTTACACAGCAGGCCGAGATGTACCAGATCTAGATTTCTTTCCCAGTTTGTAGAATATTCAGGCTATTAAGGCCGTACTTTCAATATTCTTTGTATACTTGACAAAGGACCTCTATTGTAAGCTTATGAGCAAATAAATAAGAGATTATACTGTGATTTATTTATCTATTTGAAGATATTTTGCAAAAATTTAGATAAGCAATTCAGATCTTTTGTTTTGATATCTGGAGGGATATTACAGTGGTATCAGAGCTTTTATGTGTTTCCATATTCCCTATAGATTGGGGATATTACAGAACTTCTTCTGATTATACTCTAGTCAAATTATGACTCAATAAAATGATATTTCCAACAAGGTTGATTAAGCATGCAATGTATTTCTAAAGAATTGTAGAAAATTAATCAAAGTCACTCAAGTAAATTAAATCAAATCAAGATCCTAAGTGAAAATTCCATAGAAGTTATTGAAAATCTATTTATTAGAAATTCATTCCTTAAATCTACACTTTCCCATGATATCATCAATGGGGTGGCATCCATAAGCCATTAATAGAACAAATGTCAGGATGAAGCCCTCCCATGCCTCATCAATGCCCCATTCTTCCAAATATTAATGAAAATATTTATGGCTTGTCCCTCCAAAATTGAATTGATCCATGACCATACATATTTATTTCAAGATGGATGGTCATGGTTGATCTTGAACATTTTTAGAAATCTATAAATATAAGGTCTTACCATTGATTAAAAAAGTTTCAGTTTTACAAACTTACTATGCAAAAATTGCTATAGAAAAGCTTCACCTATTTACACAAATTGATCAAAATCATGATCCTAATCCATTGGTGCACTATGAAGTGATGAAGAATCATGCTAATCATCATTGACGTAGACTTGGAGCACTAAATCTAGGAAAAAACACACTTCTTGGCCACTCTTGGAAGGAGGGATGTTATTTGGAAGGTTTGGTAGTATTCCTTCTTCAAATAGCTCTTAGAATTTATTAGCAACAACCCATGAGGGAGTGGGCTTGATTTTTTAGTGTCTATATGCTTGATGTTTTACCAAACAGGTTGTGTGTATGCTTACTTAAAGCACTATTACGATTAAGCCCAAATGAGGATCAACAGGAACAACAAAGGAATCCCGCATTCCTTTGATCTAATTTGAATAGAAATATTAGAAATATTTACAATACCCTACTCAGATAAACTTCATCTCCTAAGCATAGAAACATTGACCACTAAGGTCAAAACATATAAACCCCACTCACTTAAAAGAGGTACAATAAGGGTCGCAACCCACATCCAATTAAGGTCTCAACTACTATAAAACAAAGTATACCATGAAGCCAACTACTTAGAAAGTTATCACACATAAGGATAACATCCTATGAATCTTTGATAGGATAAGTGTTCAAAATTTTATATGATACAATGTGTGTTCCAAGAACACCCAGAGATAAAATTTGACACTAAACAAGGAAGCATCCTAGAGGCTAGTCTTTGTTCGTGCTCACTCCTTGAGCTGACATACATATTTGTGATGGTCACCTTCATGTGAAAAATTAGGGTTTTTTTTAGTTCACTTATTTCTAAAATAAATGTTAGATTTAATGTGAAAGCATCTAGCCTCCACCAAATAGTCACATGACTAAGCTTAACATAGTTACCTCTTATTGGTAATACCACGACTACTAGATGACCCAAACACATATAGAAATTACCAAGAGATACATGGGAATTCTAAACAAGGGTCAAAGGTATGTGAGATAATACTATTGAGTCTAAGTATGAAAAGTAATCCCTACTACAAAAGTATCCTCATAGTCAATTACTAAGAGGGCACCCTTTAGACTCAACAAGTGCAAGTAGGGCCATGATTAAAATTTTATTATGACTAAAATAGTATAAGATGGTTAATGGATAAATTATTTTTGATAAAATTGAGCTTACACAAACAAAGAAGCTCCTACATGACATAAAACCCACCAACTCCAAATTTTTTAAACTAAGTACAATATCAATCTTATTTTTATTTAAAATAAGGTCAATATTTTTTTCCAAAAACAAGAACCTATTATTTAAGCTAAAATAATCACTTTAAATCATAGGAATATTTTTATTGTGAACAAAACTAATAATTTGATTATAACTCCAAAGTGAATTTATTTAATTAGAAAATTGACATATGGAAATTCTACATAAACTGGTTTTGGAATTACTTCACTAAAAATGGAAAAACTTATGATAAAATTTATTTTATTATGAAACTAATAATTTAAATATATATTAAATCTGTTACAACTATCCTTTTTTTAAAAGTCAAATCTTGATATTTTAATTATGTCAATTCTAAATAGACTTTGGGAACCAAAAAGAGGTAAATGGGATTTTGTCTTAGCAAGTCTCTCAGAGTCGGTGAAAACAACGATTCCAAAAGGATTAAAAATTTATTTGAGTATTGATCCCATAGTTTGTAATCACAAATAATTGTTTATAAGTCTTAGATTTTAATTTTTTTGAATTTAATTATTTATTTAACCTCAAAATTGAAGCAGCTTTGGGCATAAAATTAAGAGTGCTTACAAAAGTAACATAATCAAATCTTGATTAAGACATCTAGTTTTTTTATCATAAAAGTAATACCACTTCAAAAATTACATTATATACATATCTTGGATAAATTAAAATCAACTTAGTTTAAATCAGTCTCAATTTAGTTAAATAATATTTTTTTACTTCGTAAAAAAAAAGAAATATTTTAGTCAATATTTTGTTGTCCGCCCTCCCCTCTAGGGAAATATTCCACATGAATTTATTGAATATAAGGACCTCTTATAAATTTTACAATCAAAATAAATTATAAATGTATAGTGATTTAAAAACATCCATGAAAAAATTAATTAGATTATAAATATTTTGAGGATTTACTCAAAAAAATTAAATCATCTCGAAATAATCTCCATGAAAAGTCATTTCCCTAATAATATTACTCACATATTTTAATAATAATCACAAAACACAAATACTCACTTAGCACAAAAACACCTAAACATTTATTCACAAATCTTACCATATTCTAACACACTCTTAAATGTTGGATTAAATGCTTAATTAACTTGCCTCACTCTTGGCCTCCCCAATCTGAATCTAATTATCACTACATGATTATGGCAACCACAAAGTCCCACCTTAATTTTGGCATATAGGCCTCATGTCACATTCATATTTCTGACTAAAATTGGATTCCTATGGGTTTTGAACTTGCAACCAGGTTATTCTGCATTGCCTTAAATGATTTTGACCCTCATTCCACTCAACACATGTACCCCTTTCCTCTTTACATTTTCTTCCATTGTCCCCTAAAGCCATGAAATAGTGATGGCTAACAAAATTACACCAACATTAATCATGGAGTAATATTCTCTGCACAACCTCTCGAGTCACCTTCCACTCACTGCACCAAGCCCCTCGTCCACTATTAATTTTAATCATTTGATATTTGATATATACACATTAAAATAATTTATATATACTAATAAACATTTAATAATATATATAAATAAACAAGGGCATGAAGTTCCAAGTCCTTGTGGGGTAGTAGCAATGTCTTGTATGTAGATACTATATAGGTAATTTATTTGTTGAGGATTTGAACTTAGTACATCTATCTCTATTTCCTAGATTTCCCTAGTCTAGACGAGTAGAAATTATATTTTGATGACCAAGTGTTGGTTTATATGGAATGAGGAAAGATCTAGTTTTCCTAAATATTGGCTTCCATTGTTTGTGAGTTTTATCTTATCATTATATGTCTTATCTCCCTTTTGACTGTTGGTTCACTTTGCAAGCAATTGAGATGATAGTTGCTCGATCTATGGGAACTGTGAAGGTGTGGTTTGAAAAATTTATACGTAGTTGGGATCTTTTTTCAAAAATGATATTAGTGTTATTTCATTGTAATAAATATTTGTGAAGAATGATAGGGAAATTTTATGTCATTCACATTAAATATTGAGGGTGTCTTAGTCTTGATAGAGAGTGGAATTTCTTACCCTTAAAAATCCTTCATACAAGCTGTTATCTTATCTCTAAGGGGAGAAAAGAAATGGGGTTTAGATGTATAGTAATGCATAAATAAATGCCTTTTAAATAGTTCTACACGAATTCTCATGGAACCTATTTTAAGACAAAATAAATGTCTCAAAGAGTAGTTAAAAATAGTTTATTTGGATTTATGCATGAAAGACTTTCAATTTGTTTTCTCGTACTTCCTTTTTTGTTGGAGATGTGGAAACACAATGCCTCATTTTATTTTAAATGAAAACCTATAGTTGTGTGGGCAACCTATAGGTGAAGACTGTAGTTGTTGTGGGTAGCATGTAGATGAAACCTATACTTGCTATGGGTAGCCTGTAGAAGAAACTTGTAGTTGCTATAGGTACCCTGTAGAAGAAACCTACAATTGTTATGGGCAGCTTGTAAAAGAAACTTGTAGTTGCTACAGACAGTTTGTAGATTATAAACTTGTAGTTGTTGTACACAACCTATAGGTGAAGATTTTAGTTGCTATGGGTAGCCTGTAGATGAAAACCTGCAGTTGTTATGAGTAACATATAGGTGAAGACTGTAATTGCTATGGGTAGCCTATAGATGAAACCTGTAGTTACTACAGGTAACTTGTAGGTGAAGACTGTAGCTACTGTGGGAAACTTGAAAATATAAATCTTGTAACTTGACTGGTGCTATAGGATTCTATATATAAGTGTTGTTATAAATTGATAGGAATAGGGTAATGTCAAATTTCAGTTCTAATGTTGTGGATTGATATAAGCATTGTATGGTCATGGTTACATTGGCTATGGATCTATGTTGACAGGTTCATGATGGTCTATTGTTAATGGTGCTCTTGTAGGCATTGATTGAATATAGGAGAAAACTGATGATGCTTATATGATTATTTGTCAATAGCCTGTGCATCATTGTCATAGACGTATGACTATTTAAAGTAGTTTGTTTTTAGTATCTATAAAATATTGTAACTATAGGAAGTTAGAATAGATTTTGTACTTCCTTATTCTACAAGGAAGTTGTAACAGATTATAACTGAAGGAAGTTGTAACAGATCTATACTTATTATGTAAGGAATTTGCAATAGATTTTAACTATCAGAAGTTAGAATATATTTTGTACTTCTTTATTTTTAGTGATCATCCCTTTAAAAGTGAGAAAAGAGGTAGAACACTAATGTAGAAATGAAGCTAAGTAGTAATTGATAGAAAGAGAAAATTATCTTCAAATAAAGGTGTTTCCAAAGTGCCTTGATACAAAGACTGAGGGGCAGGAAGTGTTAGGCACTTGTATAAATTCCTTTGTAAGTTTGAATAGAATTTTTTTTGACTTTCTTGGTAGATGTAGCCCAATAGTTGGGTGAACCACATTAAATATTGTATCAGTATTTTTATATGTTATTTTTTAGCATCTCTTATTTCTCTATTTTTTGCATGTATTTATTATTCCATATTTATTTTTTTAACTTGCAAGTACATGTTTAGATTATTTTCAATCTATGGGTTAAAAAGGATATTTTGATACAGATTTTTAAACTCAACTATTCTGATTTGGGCAATTGAGTAATATTGTATGTAATAAAATATTGATTTTTTATTTATTTAACCCAACATTTTTTTCATTCAATGTATGGGGGGGCCTATTTTCCAATGTTGGATTCATTTCTTTGCATTCTATCCCTACTTGATAATGTTATGGACTAGAACTTATACCCTTATATCAGAAGTTCTGACATGACATTGCCAATCTGTGTTGATGTTATTTAACAAATGTCTAATTTTCCATTGCTTTTCCTAAACCATAAAATAATTTTCCAACCACTGGTCATTTAAATCATGATAAACTTTTGCTTCTGACTAGATGGGACATCATCATGTAAATATCCCATGAGGGCACATCTTTCCAACTTTTTCATTCTGAATGCCCAATTGTGTCTTTATTTTGATATGTATGAACATGTGTAATTAATAAATTGTCTTTTTCTAGAATATTGGAGAGAAATGTTTTATTATATGGTTCTAAGTAATTAGTTGAGCTATCATTTTTTTTAGATTCTTTTTTTGGTGCGTAGTTATGTTACACAATTATGGGGCATCTTGATATCAAAATTGTAATGGTGGTCAAATGAATACTCATAAATATTATAAAAAAATCTCCAATTCTAATTTGTATTGGATATATGATGTTAGATGCAAAGTGGAATGCTTATTAGTCTGGACAGTTTTTTGTTAATCAACTTTTGAAATATGAAAAATATATTGGTAGGAGACACATTTTTAGTCATTTAGATTGCCTACTGCATCATGTTACAAATATTTGATTGTCTTGTATGAATTGAATGTGTGATTGTAGACTTATTATATTCATTCAAAGCTTATAGTAAAATTACCTTCTTAATTAGGACTTGTTGATGCACTTGTGGATGTAATAAATAACAACTAGACTGTTCACAACTCATCATGCTTGCCTAATAATCTATTACTAGCATGTATGGCCTTATATTAAATCAAATCCTATCAAGGCAAATTCAGTGAGGTTGGTTTTGATGGAAAAAAGCCTATAGATTCAACATTTTTTGAAATATTTACACCCAAATATGGGGTGAAAGTCTCAACATTAGGCCCTGTATTAGGCTACCTATTAGCATGTCATCAAAATATGTTAAACCTACAGAAGCCCTCTCTAAGGTTCTCATTTAAAATGAAAGGAACATTTCTATTCTATATAACAAGAACCATACTGAATCTGGTGTAGGCATTCAAGGAACTGGTAGAGGGGCACCTTTATTTTGGTGTGTGATATTTAGTAGCTGAAACCCAAAAACCTCCTTAAAACTCTAAGGAGGTACAACCATAAAGCAAAGTCTAGATGCTATAGCAGAACCAATGACCCCTATAGTTCCTCAACAAGGTCTGGGCACTTGCCCATTTTAATTTATCCTTTTGAACCCTTACCATATCTTTATAAGATCCTCTATACATCCTAGAAAATATGTAGCTAATAGTAGATTAAGTCATTTAGGTTCATCAGGTATAACATTTAAAGGCTTGGGAAGCCTACATTGAATTAATTAGGGAACACTAAAAATATATATCACTATCTGTTGGGTGAATATTTTGTCATCAACTAACTGATGGCAAAATGGGGATATCAGCCACAGTATAAGGGAGATTTACACCACGAAGAGGGTGGCTTTACCAGATCTAGACGAGGTAAATCTCTCCTCTCATCAAGGGGAGGTTCCCTATCAGTATTTGCGTGCTATAAGTATGTATATAATTAAGCAGAAAATAACACATGGGGGTGGTATAACAGCATCTACTTCTCTTTTTTCAGAAGTAATGTATAAAGAACAAAAGGGAGAAAATCTTGGTCTAATGCTAACAACATTCCTCTTTTTTCAGGAATGGTATCAAATGAAGAGCAAGAGATTACCTGAAGTAACAAAGTTACAAGAACGCTCATGAAAACACAAAGTCTTCCGTAGCTTCTTCACAGATTCGGAACAAGTACAACTGTAGAGTAAAGTGAAGCACAAAGTCTTCCCCTGAAACTACAAAAGATAAATGAATCTGAAAGATGAAAGCAGCACAAAGTCTATCTCCCACCCTCTAGAAGTGCCCTTAGATAATATCAACACATTCACTTTGCTTATTAAATCAGATAAACAAGAGGTTATCAGGAAAGAGTACATAAGAAACTATTTCCTAGATGACACAAATAACTTTAACACAAAGTCTGAAATCACTTGCTTCTCATTCATTTGATAAAATATGATTTACAAATCTGAGCACAAAGTCTCAAAAGTTGTTTCAATTTCAGCAGAGTGTTTGCTCTCAATTTCTCCAAGATACTATTACAAATGAGGTCTCCACTATATATAGGGAGAAAGTCCTCAAAAATAGAAAATAATAAAATATAAAATATCTTGGTCAAAGATGACTCATCTTTGACTTTTAGATATTTTCCAAAAATATAATATTCGTAATTACATATTACAAAATTGCACGCATTCTGTGCAAAACAGAAATGCATAAGGATAGAAGAAGAGAGAAGGGAAGAGAGAGTGTCAATTCTTGCTGCCGGATTTCTTCAGATGAGCATCATACATGGTGATTGATGCCTGAATTCCTACGCTGTCCGGTGCAACTACATTTTTGGAGATGACCCTTGATCTGATTAGTGCGTCTTTCAATGCTGTGATGGCTTTAGAGTGGCCAGTTAACCTGGATTTTAAATTCTCCAAAGTCAACTGAGCATCCAGAATGCTGTCTACTGAAGTCATGGAGAAAGATGCACCTTTGAAATCCCTCTAGAGCATCTCTTCGAAATTTTGAATCATTTCATTTGCTGGTAGGAACTGATGATCCTTAGAGGTCAAGTCGCAGGGCAACTCTTCTAATTTATTTAACAAGCTCAGGTCACTTTTATCACTAGCTTCTTTAAAAGCTTTGAGATCATCAATTAGATCCTTGAGTACCTGGATCCTGAAGATCATTGCCTCCTTGATCTCAACATATGAATCCTTGTTGGGGATGACACCGATAGATATCAGGGTACTCTTTTTTAGATCTTTCATTTCTTTCCATCTATCGAGATCCTTCTCCAAGCCATCAATCTCCTGAGAGGTATAAGAGACAAAACTGTCTACCTGAGCTTTCAACCTCTTCATTTTCCCTGTTCTTTCCGCAACCTCAGATAGCAGAGAGATTCCTTGATTATGCATTCTGTCAATATATTCCTCCATTACTTTTCCCTTTAAATAAGTCTTTTCAGCTTTTTGAATGACTGAATCATCCACAGAAAAGGCCTCTGGAGTTGCTGCTTCAGGTGGGATGGTGAATCTTCTAATTACTACCATTAATTGCTCAGCCTTGGCTTTATAAAAATCTTTCATCTCCTTTTCTTTGTCAAATTTTTGGACCATAATGTCCATTGCCGACTGAAGATCACTCTTTGCACCTTCGTGTGTAACCTTGCCAAGTTCAACATGAGAAAAGGAATAACTGCTCATTTCAAAACCCTCAAGGGTTGCGTCCTGTGGGGGTTTGGCAATTTCCAAAAAAATTTGCCCCTTTTCCTCGACTAACTTGGAGAGGATTTTTGGCTTCTTGGGAGCTTTTGTTTTGGCCGGCACTATCTTGCTTGGACGGGAGCAGGCGTGCAGGAGCTTCTGAAGGTGCTGCAGCCATAGTTGAAAGGAGAGTGAGAGAGAGGGAGAGCAATTTAAGTGACATAGGTTACAGGAAGTCACTTAAAAAGGCCAGGATGGGCAAAAGGGACGGAAAATGAGGAAGAAAAAGCTTGAAAAAGACAACCCGAAAAAATTTTGGGAGTTAGTTGAAAAAGGGAGGAAAATGCAGGGGCGGCGAAAATCACCGCCCTTGCATGAGAAAGACATAAAGAAAGTAAGGGCGGCAAAAATCGCCATCCTTACATGAGGAAAGGCCGGGTGGAACGGCAGTAAGGAAATGCCGTCCTTACGAGGCCGCGGGGTAGAGGAAAGAAAAGATAAAAATAGAAACAATAAGGAAACAGCTAAGCTAGGAAGAAGAGGAAAAAATAAAAACAAAACCTTACCTGAAAAACGTGCGTGCCACAAAGTCAGATCCGCGAGTTGGCACTTCGCAAAGTCGCTTGGAGCGCTCAGGTGTAAGAGGCAAGAGGGGAGGAGGAAGAAGTGAGAAGAAATGAGGCCCAAATCGGATTATATAGGGTGAAAAACCAACCCCAACAACCCGCCGCGCAGGGCCATTAATGCCTTACATGAAAACCAAAAAATGCAGGGGCGGCAAAAATCGCCGCCCTTGCAGGAAAAATGCAGGGGCGGCAAAAATCGCCACCCTTGCAAGAAAAATGTAGGGGCGGCGAAAATCGCCGCCCTTGCAAAAAAAAAATGCAGGGGCGGCAAAAATCGCCGCCCTTGCAAGAAAAAGAAAAACAAGAGAGACTAACTCCGGAAAGAGGAGAAAAAGAAAAAGGGGAAGGGGAAACTTGGTCTTGACGGGAAAGTAACCATTTCCCGATCTGATCAAGATGAAAAACTACTACGAAAATGCCTTAAAAAATGAACTTAGAGAGACAAGATGAAACAGACAAGTTTCATGGGGGGGTTGCTTCTAAAACGAGATAAGCTGGTTTTGGAAACAACAGCTGGCTCCTGTTGGGGAGCTTCTGATTGATTGAAAAGATTAGCAAAAGCAGAATCTAGTCTCTAAGTGCCTTCATCCAAGCCATTGGGCTATGGAGTCGAGCGAAAAAAGGAAAAAAAAAGGAAGAAAGACAGACAAAAAAAAGAAGAACTGTACATATTTTACAAATGGACTCATCCAAGCTTCAAGGGTTGAAAAGCTTTAGATGCTGCCCATTGTGAGGTAGTGTAAACGGTGTTCCATCTTTATACTCCAGCAAAAAGCTGGCTTCGCCACAGAGCTGCTGAATGGTGAACGGACCTCTCCACAGGGAGTCAAATTTGCTGTGCATCCCTTTTGGTTCACGCCGCTTGTCCCATAACAAGACTTGATCTCTGACTTGGAACTCACGCGCTTTAGCTCTTTTATCAAAGAGTTCCTTCACCTGGTTTTGATGTTTCCTAATCCGATCTACCACCATAACTCGTTGTTCATTCAGCTCCGTCAGATACATGATACGCTTGTCAACTGAACTTTCAAAGGTTGAGTCTTCGATTGCTCTGGTTAACCTGAGTGCTGGTAGTTCAAGGGTGATGGGGATTTTTGCATTTCGTCCATATAGGAGTTGGAAAGGTGACATACCTATAGCTCTTTTAGGTGTTATCCTGTCAGCCTATAAAGCATCATATAAAGCTTTGTGCCATGTTCTCTGGTTGTCGTCCACCAACTTCCTGATGATGGTAACCAGGTTCCTGTTACTTGATTTTGCTTGTCCATTTCCCTAAGGGAAATAGTCTGAAGTGTGAGACAAGGTAATCCCATAGTGGAAACAAAATTGAGTGATTTCATGCGACGAAAAGCAGGCCACATTATCCGTCACAATTTTTAGTAGAACCCCAAACCTGGAGATGATATTTTCTTTGAGGAAGATGCATACTACTTCTGATGTAGCATGTTTAGTTGGTTTGGCCTCCAACCACTTAGTAAAATAGTCTGTTGCGGTGAGGACATAATCATGTCCAGCGCTTGAAGATGGGTTAATTGCACCAATGAAATCGATACCCCACTGCTGGAATGGTTCATCGATCACAACTGGCTTGAGGGGCAAAGCAGGTAGCTTAGGTTTTCTGACGAATTGCTGACACAGCTCACACTTACGCACCCATTTGTAAGCATCTTGAAAAAGTGTAGGCCAAAAGTACCTTGCTCGTAGAATCTTGTGTGCCGTCATCGGTGCAGAGAAATGTCCTCCACAGGCCAAATTGTGGAAAGATTCTAAAAGTTTTTCTTGTTGAGCTTTATCAACACAACGAAGAAATGCCCCATCCAGGTTTCTCTTGTAAAGACCATGGTCCCATAGAACATAACCAACTGCTTTTAATTTAACATTCCATTTTTCTTTAAAAGAAAGATGAGGAGGGCATTCACCATATGTTAGGAAATAAGCAATGTCAGAAAACCACTCATCAGTAGTGGCGACAAAGAGAACTGTGGACACGCTTTTGATATCTTGACCTTCATTTTTAAATTCCTCTGGAGTGTTGTTGGCGATCAATTGGCAAAGGCCCCATCCCCGTATGAGCTTGGTTGGTTTGATGTCTAGATCGAATTCCTGAATTTTGGCAATCCAGTTACCCCTCTTTGTACCGAACTCTTGTTGAGTCAAAATAGATTTTATTGTTGTATCTGGTACGAGGACTTCAGTGTGAGAATTCAGGATATAAAACCTAAAATGCTTGACAGCCTTGACCACGGCGTATGAGTGTTTCTCCATAAGGGAATATTTCAACTCATGATTTTTGAGTGGGCAGCTCATGAACGAAATAGGAGATTCTGCATTTTTTGAATTGGGCTGAACCAAAATAGCTGATAGTGTATGCTCAGAGGCATAACTATATATTTTGAAACCTTTAGTATAGTCCGGACAGACCAAGATTGGTGCCCCTGCAATTGCTTCTTTAATTTCTTTGAACACTATTTTGCCCTCAACAGTCCACTTAAATGCGGCATTTCTCTTCATCATGTTGACAATGTGATGGATTTTCTCGGCGAATTCAGGAACAAATCTCCTAAGGAAATTGACCTTCCCAAAGAAAGAATGAACTGCGGTCTTGCTGGTAGGCAGAGTAAGTTCCTGAATGGATCTAACTCTTTCTGAATCAATTTTGATACCTTCTCGGGACACTATGTGTCCGAGAAGCTTCCCTTCAGTTACTCTGAAAATGGATTTCTTTGGGTTTAACGAGATGCCATTTTGACGACAGCGCTCTAGTACTCTTTGCAAATGGTGAACATGCTCAGAACGCTGTTTTGAAAATACCGTCAGATCATCTAAGTATACTACAATGAATTTTCCCATTATATCTTTGAAAGCGAGATCCATAGCCCTTTGAAAAGTAGCGCCTGCATTTATCAGACCGAAAGGCATCCTGCGGTAAGCGAAAGTACCCCAGGGTGTGGTGAATGTTGTCTTATGTTGATCTGCTTTTCCGACCTCCACTTGATTATAACCCAAAAAACTGTCAAGCATTGATAACATTTCCGAACCTGTTACCATCTGTAGGACTTGATCCATAATGGGAAGGGGGTACTTATCTTTTAAGGACAACTGATTCAAGTTCCTGAAATCTACACAGATTCGAATCTCACCATTTTTCTTTCTGATGGGTACTATGTTAGCAACCCATGTTGAGTGATGGATCGGAAAAATTATCCGAGCATCCAGCATCTTTTGTATCTCGGCTAAAATAGTATCTAAGATTTTTGGATTATACTGCCTGGATTTTTGTTTATAAGGCACAGAGTTGGTTTTCAGGGGGATGTCATGATGGATGTCACGTGGCCTGAGAGATTTTAGGTCGTCATAAGAATAGGCCAACACATCCCTATATTGACAGAGTAAACTAGCAAGCTCAAACCTTTCCTTGGAAGTGCAGCATTTCCCGATGTTTACCATCCTAGGGTCGTGCTTGGTTCCCAAGTTGATTTGATCAAAATCTGAAGAAGAGCTTGAATCTGTTCGTTGTTGTTTGACAAACCTGTCATGGTCATCGAACAGCTTCTCTAGGGAAACCAAACCTTTGGGAATTTTATTCCCCTTGAGCTGCAACAAATCTTCACCTGTATGGGCCTGGGTTTCAGGGGCTAGTCCATACTCCCAGGGCTTACTGCCTTCGAAACACAATTGTTTGAAAGTGTCTTTTTGATCCAAGAAAGTGATGATTTGATCATCATCATTAAATACTTGCCAGTGGTCAACATTGTCTGGTACACTTGGTCAGAAGACCAACTCAATAGTATACTTATCTCCCTTGAAATCAGGATGGGGAATCAAGAGAGTTGCAGAGACAACTAATGCGTCTGCTCGATCATTGAATTCCCTCAGAACAGCGGAGATATTGAAGGCATCGAAATCCTCAATATGATCCCATACTTGATTGCGATAATGGCGCAACCTCTCATTTTTGGTCTGATAGAGGTTCCTTATCTGACAGACTATCAACTCAGCATCTCCTTTAGCATGGAGTTTCCTTATGCCCTTTTCTTTGGCAACCTGTAGTCCGAGCAACAGGGATTCGTATTCGGCCGTGTTGTTAGTATTATGGAATTGTAATTTGTAGGAAAAAGGAGTAACTTCTCCTTGAGGGGACACCAACACAACTCCTGCTCTTGATCCAGTAGAAGAGCAACTGCCGTCGAACTCCAAAGTCCACAGCTCATCAGGTATTACTTTTTCCATACAAACTTTCCCATTTCGGGGAAAAGATTGTTTTATGTGTTCATTTTGCTTGGGTGTCCCATCCTTCGCGTCAGCTGAAACCAAAATCAAATCATCACCCATAGGAGTTTCATCGAGTGCACTGCGGATCTCGTCTGTGGATAAGAAATAAGTGCCCATGCCTGATGACTCAAATAAAATCTGAGCTTCAGGTGCTATGGAACGGGTAACTACATACCTGGCTTCCTTCTCAGGAAGCAATCTTTTCATGACACCTTGAACTGGAATCCTTGCTTCAGATAGGTCCATGCTTAACTCGCCTCCAACATCCTTACAGAAATTTTGCCCGAGCAGGATACCGTAAGATGCTGGAACATCCGCTACTAGAACCGTCATTTTAATTCGCTTTTCTGAAAAAGCTGTGAAGTCGTATTGGGCATCTTTTATTTGGCCAAGGAGGGGAACTTGCTTGTTTTCCATGGAAAAACACCTCCCAAAAGTTTTGGTTAAAGTTAAGCCGAGAGAATCTGCTACTTTTGCAGGCGTGACGTTATCTGAAGCCCCGAAGTCTATAATGCAGTTGCTCAGTTTGAAACCATTTATAAGCAGAGAGACATAAAAAGGTTCTATTTTTCTGGGAGCGACGGGAGGCGTCACAACCAGATTATTTTGGGCTGGCTTGTCTTTGGGGAGATCCAGAACAACTTTCAAAGGATTTTGTCCTACGGGGACAGCTTTATTTTTAACACATTCTGCTAACCTATCAAGCTGTTCTGGGTTAGCTCTCAAATACTCAAACTCTGTCATTTGAATCTTAGTCTTTTTAGCATGATCAATAATATCAAATGATTGAAAGGTGGTTGCAATAGAAAAAGGAGCAATCCCCTCGTCAAAGACTTTGACAGGTTCTTCACCGGCCTGAGGAGTAGGAGGGGAGGATATTAAGTGACCGGGAGCAGTTACTTTTTTATGAGTTACCTGATCTTTTGATTACGGAGGTAATAGAGTCCCGCATTGGGCAATGGAAACTGTTGGCCGGAGCTCGTCATCTGCTTTCCCTTTGTCAGTGCGTGAAGCAGATTGATTTTGAGACCTGGTAAAGACAGCATAAGCTCCCTCTGAATCCTCCCCCTTTTGTCCGGCTTCATCTTGGTAATCTAGGAAACCGATACTGGAGTCACCAGCTAATTCTTCATCTTGTTCATCAAAGAGGTTAGCACTCTCTGATTGATCTAGCTGTGGTTGAAAGGAAAGGTCATGCTCAGCTTCTAGGTATCCAACCGCTGAATTTGTAGGTGTTGCTTCAATGGCTAATCTCCCTGCAGGGGGAGGTAGGCAAATTGATTGTCCTTGGGTTCGGGCAGTATTACTTTGATATGGCTGATTCTGGAATGTCCTCCTGGGTGCATCTCGATAGGTAGGGGCAGACGGGCCTTGAGCAATTTGTCTTTTTAAAGCAATCAGTTCATTTGTTAATTTTTGCACCATAGGATCAGTAGTGCCCGTGGAGGAGCTTTCAGCCGGTGAGGGGTATTTGTTTTTACCAGAATCTTTCCTGATTTTGTCTGCCAGGATAAGATCATCTTCAATCTCGGTGGCCAATCCTTGAGCCAGGGCTAGATCCATAGGGCCAGCTCGTCTTAACAAAAAACTTACTTCGGGGAGCTATGAGTTGATAAAAAAAACATTTGAGGTTCTCCGACGTGGGTTGAGCCACAATAGGAATTCAATTTCTTAATTTGTTGAACTTAGCTATGAAATCTCTCATGGGTTCCTGGGATTCTTTTTTCATCTGTGTTAGCTGGGCTAACAAAGCATGTGCATCCTCAGCGGGTTTAAACCTAGCTTCGAATTTGGACTTGAGCGTATCCCAGCTTGTTACTGACCCAGCCTGCAAGTGATAGAACCAATCCGCAGCGGCACCTTGTAAAGTCTCCACAAAAAGTCTCACTGCCACATCTTCAAATTTGACCCCTATTATGCCACATGCTATGGAGAAAGTAGCAATATGCTCATCAGGATGAACCTTTCCATCTCCAAAGAACTTAGGAAAATTTTTCCTAGAACTACGAGGCAGTTCATGCAGAGGTGGGGTCAAGTTAAGAGGACCGAAAGAATTACCCCATGGGCCTTGAGCCATTATGATAAGAGGATGAAAAGGTGGGATAACAAACCTTGGTGGAGTGTTTATAGGTAGACGGCGATTGACAGCAGGAAAAGGAGTTCTACCTTGTGTGGGTGACCTGGCAAGGCTAGAAGGAACACTCCTAGATCGTCGAAGAGCAGTTGATGGGGGAAACAGATCAAAATTACTCTATTGCACCAATTCAAACACCGGGTCAACAACACCCTTAGATCTCTGACCTCTGGTGTAACGTGGGGTGGCCAGATTTTTAAAACAAAAAATAAGACCGAAACCACTTCAAGTTGAAGCTTGAGGCTCCAAGATGTGCATTCTTCCCAGCAGCTCTGGTTTTGCAGACCAGATAATATAATGGAGGCGGCTGGTAAAGCTAAAATGATAATGGGTAAGACATGAAATGGAGTCGCCAGATTATGCAATGGAGAAGGGTAGGGACTGCTTCAATCTGAAACTTGAGGTTTCAGACTGCACATTCGTTCCCCAGTGGAGTCGCCAAAAAACTGTTGGGTGAATATTTTGTCATCAACTAACTGATGGCAAAATGGGGATATCAGCCATAGTATAAGGGAGATTTACACCACGAAGAGGGTGGCTTTACCAGATCTAGACGAGGTAAATCTCTCCTCTCATCAAGGGGAGGTTCCCTATCAGTATTTGCATGCTATAAGTATGTATATAATTAAGCAGAAAATAACACATGGGGGTGGTATAACATCATCTACTTCTCTTTTTTCAGAAGTAATGTATAAAGAACAAAAGGGAGAAAATCTTGGTCTAATGCTAACAACATTCCTCTTTTTTCAGGAATGGTATCAAATGAAGAGCAAGAGATTACCTGAAGTAACAAAGTTACAAGAATGCTCACGAAAACACAAAGTCTTCCGTAGCTTCTTCACGGATTCGGAACAAGTACAACCGTAGAGTAAAGTGAAGCACAAAGTCTTCCCCTGAAACTACAAAAGATAAATGAATCTGAAAGATGAAAGCAACACAAAGTCTATCTCCCACCCTCTAGAAGCGCCCTTAGATAATATCAACACATTCACTTTGCTTATTAGATCAGATAAACAAGAGGTTATCAGGAAAGAGTACATAAGAAACTATTTCCTAGATGACACAGATAACTTCAACACAAAGTCTGAAATCACTTGCTTCTCATTCATTTGATAAAATATGATTTACAAATCTGAGCACAAAGTCTCAAAAGTTGTTTCAATTTCAGCAGAATGTTTACTCTCAATTTCTCCAAGATACTATTACAAATGAGGTCTCCACTATATATAGGGAGAAAGTCCTCAAAAACAGAAAATAATAAAATATAAAATATCTTGGTCAAAGATGACTCATCTTTGACTTTTAGATATTTTCCAAAAATATAATATTCGTAATTACATATTACAAAATTGCACGCATTCTGTGCAAAATAGAAATGCATAAGGATAGAAGAAGAGAGAAGGGAAGAGAGAGTGTCAATTCTTGCTGCCAGATTTCTTCAGATGAGCATCGTACATGGTGATTGATGCCTAAATTCCTACGCTTTCCAGTGCAACTGCATTTTTGGAGATGACCCTTGATCTGATTAGTGTGTCTTTCAATGCTGTGATGGCTTTAGAGTGGCCAGTTAACCTGGATTTTAAATTCTCCAAAGTCAACTGAGCATCCCGAATGATGTCTACTGAAGTCATGGAGAAAGATGCACCTTTGAAATCTGTCTGGAGCATCTCTTCGAAATTTTGAATCATTTCATTTGCTGGTAGGAACTGATGATCCTTAGAGGTCAAGTCGCAGGGCAGCTCTTCTAATTTATTTAACAAGCTCAGGTCACTTTTATCACTAGCTTCTTTAAAAGCTTTGAGATCATCAATTAGATCTTTGAGTACCTGGATCCTGAAGATCATTGCCTCCTTGATCTCAACATATGAATCCTTGTTGGGGATGACACCGATAGATATCAGGGTACTCTTTTTTAGATCTTTCATTTCTTTCCATCTATCGAGATCCTTCTCCAAGCCATCAATCTCCTGAGAGGTATAAGAGACAAAACTGTCTACCTGAGCTTTCAACCTCTTCATTTTCCTTGTTCTTTCCGCAACCTCAGATAGCAGAGAGATTCCTTGATTATGCATTCTGTCAATATATTCCTCCATTACTTTTCCCTTTAAATAAGTCTTTTCAGCTTTTCTGAATGACTGAATCATCCATAGAAAAGGCCTCTGGAGTTGCTGTTTCAGGGTGGGATGGTGAATCCTCTGATTACTACCGTTAATTGCTCAGCCTTGGCTTTATAAAAAATCTTTCATCTCCTTTTCTTTGTCAAATTTTTGGACCATAATGTCCATTGCCGACTGAAGATCACTCTTCGCACCTTCGTGTGTAACCTTGCCAAGTTCAACACGAGAAAAGGAATAACTGCTCATTTCAAAACCCTTAAGGGTTGCGTCCTGTGGGGGTTTGGCAATTTCCAAAAAATTTTGCCCCTTTTCCTCGACTAACTTGGAGAGGATTTTTTGGCTTCTTGGGAGCTTTTGTTTTGGCCGGCACTATCTTGCTTGGACGGGAGCAGGCGTGCAGGAGCTTGCTGAAGGTGCTACAACCATAGTTGAAAGGAGAGTGAGAGAGAGGGAGAGCAATTTAAGTGACATAGGTTATAGGAAGTCACTTAAAAAGGCCAGGATGGGCAAAAGGGATGGAAAACGAGGAAGAAAAAGCTTGAAAAGGACAACCCAAAAAAATTTTGGGAGTTAGTTGAAAAAGGGAGGAAAATGCAGGGGGCGGCGAAAATCGCCGCCCTTGCATGAGGAAAGCAGGGTCAGCGAAAATCGCCGCCCTTGCATGAGGAAAGCAGGGGCGGCGAAAATCACCGCCCTTGCATGAGGAAAGCAGGGGCGGCGAAAATCGCCGCCCTTGCATGAGAAAGACATAAAGAAAGTAAGGGCGGCGAAAATTGCCGTCCTTACATGAGGAAAGGCCGGGGTGGAACGGCGGTAAGGAAATGCCATCCTTACGAGGCCGCGGGGTAGAGGAAAGAAAAGATAAAAATAGAAACAACAAGGAAATAGCTAAGCTAGGAAGAAGAGGAAAAAAATAAAAACAAAACTTAAAACAAAACCTTACCTGGAAAAATGCGCGCGCCACAAAGTCGGATCCGCGAGTTGGCACTTCACAAAGTCGCTTGGAGCGCTCAGGTGCAAGAGGCAGGAGGGGAGGAGGAAGAAGTGAGAAGAAATGAGGCCCAAATCAGATTATATAGGGTGAAGAAAACCAACCCCAACAACCCGTCGTGCAGGGCCATTAATGCCTTGCACGGAAACTGAAAAATGCAGGGGGCGGCGAAAATTGCGCCCTTGCAAAAAAAAAATGCTAGGGGCGGCGAAAATTGCCGCCCTTGCAGGAAAAAAGAAAAATAAGAGAGACTAACTCTGGAAAAGAGGAGAAAAAGAAAAAGGGGAAGGGGAAACTTGGTCTTGATGGGAAAGTAACCATTTCTCGATCTGATCAAGATGAAAAACTACTACGGAAACGCCTTAAAAATGAACTTAGAGAGACAAGACGAAACGGACAAGTTTCATGGGGGGGTTGCTTCCAAAATGAGATATAAGCTGGTTTTGGAAACAACACTATCAAAAAAATCAAAATAAAATCAGATCACCCAAAAAAAATAGTAGGACAGAGCACATCAAGCACAACATAACACAACATAACTACCCAAGATGGGGGGTATTAACACATGAACAAAGCTTAAATTCTCTTTGAAATTACCATAAGTATTAAACCTACATGACTTAAGACATTACAACCCATAAGTGTTAAAAAACCCCATCAATATAATGCACCCACTGTATTAGTTTAACCTAAGGGCTTTGTTAGTGAGCATTGTATTTTACGAATCTATGAGTTGTTTAAATATTTTCATATCTAGTTTATAGATATGTAGAGATGTGTTGAATGGACATCATCGATAGGGGATAGTGTCATTGTCCCTGGCCCACATGTGCCACAATAATAACTTTCACACTTTCCATGTTTAGACATGTCAAAATGAAAAAATAACATTGTTAAAAAATCTTCCACAACCAAACATAGATATAGAGTTAGGGTTAGTGTCACCTTCTACAAATAGATTGTCTAAACATGGAAATAAATGCATATTTATAGTCTATTAAAAGTGTAGAGGGGCTTTCTAAGTCTATTTAAATATTTGATTGAAATGGAATGTGGTTTCACTTGAGTTGAAACTACTGAAGAAAAAAAGAATGGTGGCAATGTTGCTCTTGGGTTGATTTAAAGAAAAGAATATAACATAAATTGATATGGAAACCACATTAATGTTGTTGGACAAAAAGGTTTCTTCAATAGGTTCAAACCTTAGATGTGGTGAATATAGATAGAGGTAAAAATTTATTTGTGGCATGTTAAATAGCTGCTAGTAGGAGTCACAGTTGGTCTATTTGTTTGCGATGCACTGATAATCACTCCATTCAGCAGACAACAAAACATTTTTTGGGGACATATTCAAAGACTCTATCATTACACCACCACCACCATCACCTTGGTCTCTGTTTCTACCAACTCTTCTCCTGTCACCATTGTCAACTCTGTAGACCACAAAAGAATAGGCATTAAAAAACCATTCATTATTATTACATCCTATTCACAGATCACTACCTTGATAGAAGTGAAATATTTCATAACATCCCATTTTTTTATCAATTACTGGGCTTCAAATAATATATTTTATTTCATCTATTAAAATACATACTATTTATTTTAGCAAAAGTTAGGGCATATTTTTTTGGCATGTAGATCAATGCAATGCAAATGGGTAGAGGAGCAAAGTTTAATCACCCATTAATAGAAAGGGAAGACAATAGTCCATCCCTCTGGGACAAATAAGATATTTCAAATATAACATTGATTAATAAAAATAATAAATTTATTACCACTCCTACAACTCTATTGGATAAGAGACAAGTGACACCAAATTAGTGCACCACTATTTCGAGTAAACAAATGCACCGTAACCAGGGGCAACATGATTTATATCACTAGCATAAGGCATGTTGAGACAAAAGACCCACAAATTCCAATAGTTTATCAAACATAAGACACCCATGAATCATAAACTACAATAAAAACATTGAGATCAACAAGGAACATTGGTTCACTATAATGGATATGTTGGGAATTTAGAGTTCCAATGATAATTATGTTTTTTATCATGTGGTAAATAATTAATATTTTTTGTCATATAAAAAATAATATTTTTAAGAGTGAAGAATAATATATTTATTAGTACATAGTTATATAACTAACTCACAAATATAGTATGTACTATTATAATTATCTCCTTGATTATAAGAGAGGTTGCACTATATGTATGCTTCCAGTATATTGAATAAAGTGTGTTATTTGACTGACCAATCTTTTTGATAGCAATCTTAACTAGTTTTCAACACTGGTATTAGAACAGGCCCATTCCTAGACCTCTATTTTTTTCTTGACCTTGCTCCTCATCAAACTACATAGTATAGACAATGTACAAAAGTCTTATTTAGAAAGGCCATTTTTTTATGATTATAGAAAAATGGTGCAGGCCACATGTATTTTCTAATCTCATTTTTAATTTAATAGTTTTAATTTTGTTTTGTATTCTTTTAGATTTGGGATCCATTGGCCATACATGAGGCTCAACTTCAAAAGATTTTAATTTGCATTAGTTTGCCAAATCTTAGTGATATTATCTGTGTGATGACTCAGATATGGTTCAACCTTGCCACCATACCTCCATCAAACCTCACCATAGAGATCTCAGCCTATGCTTCACACCACCACCACCATTGATCATATTCTCAATCCACCTCCTTATGTCCACTTCCTCCATTCTAGATGCAAACACAATTCACAACATGTGACCTATAACTTGATCTATCACTGTCCCACCTGCATCAACCCAACTCGAGTTCTCACTCCTTGAACTAGCTTGCTAGTGATTTGGGCTTATTGACATAACTCCCTACTCACTAATCTAAGCCACACCCTGATATTTCAATATCAAATTCATAGACCTACATTGTCAAACTCTCCTCTATCATGGTTTTGCTTCTCCAGCCATGGTTTTTTGCTTAATGGTATTAGGTTTGAAGTCTTTCTTTTTAGGTATTTGGTGTCTAATTTTTATAATCCCATGATTTATTTTATTGTTTATATTTTTTAATGTCTTCAAATTTGTTAAGTTTTTTTGAAGAGTCATATTAAAAGTGTCAAGTCATTTTAATATTGTCAAAATAATTATGATTATTGTCAAGAAGAAGAAGAAGGAGGAGGAGGAGGAGCGAGGAGGAGGAGGAGGAGGAGGAGAAGAAGGAGAAGGAGAAGGCAAAGGAGAAGGAGGAGGAAAGAAGGAGGAGGAGGAGGAGGAGGAGGAGGAGGAGGAGGAGAGGAGGAGAGAAGAAGAAGAAGAATAATAAGAAGGAGAAGTAGAAGGAGAAGTAGAAGGAGGAGGAGGAGGAGGAGGAGGAGGAGGAGAAGAATGAGGAGCAAGAGGAGGAGGAGGAGGAGGAGGAGGAGGAGGAGGAGGAGAGGAGAAGGAGAAGAGAAGGAGAAGGAGGAGAAGAAGTAGAAGAAGGAGGAGGAGGAGGAGGAGGAGGAGGAGGAGGAGGAGGAGGAGGAGGAGGAGGAGAAGGAGGAGGAGGAGGAGGAGGAGGAGGAGGAGGAGGAGGAGGAGGAGAAGGAGAAGAAGGAGAAGAAGTAGAAGAAGGAGGAGGAGGAGGAGGAGGAGGAGGAGGAGGA